>VXBB01016792.1:1717696-1836088 GCA_013399915.1 Illadopsis cleaveri | reverse complement strand
TTTTTTAATGAGAGGGCATTTTTACATAACTGGGTCTTTGACTATGAGAAAAGCAGTAAGAAGCAATATTTCTTCTGCCTCAGACTATGGAAAATGATTTTTTTTTTTTGTCCTTTTAATTATTCACTGTTCATATGTTTATGGAGCACAGTGTGCTTGGACAGCCTGCAAATTTCACAAGGATAATTTTGTTATTAAACATAAATTCTCATCAATTTATGAACTGCATATACACTCTCATAAGTGGCTATTGAAAATATCAGATTTGATCCTCTATCAGTAGTTTTCTTGGCACAGCTGCCCTATTATGGCAAGCAATCAGCATTATAACTGTAACTTAAAGTTTAGATTGACCTGGGTCCTTTAGATAATTCTATCTTTTATTCATAGAAAGCTCATTTTTTTCCCCAGCAGCTTTTGTTGTTTTTTCAGTCTCAGAGTAGTTCAGGCAATGTTTACACTGAGTACATTTAGTATCTCTAAATTGAAAATCTTTGGAGGTGTTTGGCATCTGGCATACCTGTGTGGACTGGTATGTGAGTGGCACATTCAAATTATATTTGGTATCTGGGTCACTTACTCTGAAGGATTTACTGACATTAAGGAAAAGTGCTGCAGTACATTTCCAAAGGTTTTTAGCAGCTGTGGTTGACGTAATGCAAATAGTTCTCTGGGCCTTGCCTACTGGTTAGTCAGTGCTGCTAATGTGGAAAATGAATGTTTTTTGCTAAACATGATAAATCAGACTATGATATGTTCATGTCTGTGGCTTGGCCATGAGCATCTCTGCTTCTCTCTCCCACTTTAGTGGGTATTGCGTTGTGCCATTAGCAGAAACCATGCAAAATTGCTCTAATGCTTCAGAAACACTTTGTAGCTTCCAACTATTTGTGTTCTTGAGATGTAGCTATTCCCAATAACTCAAAAGAGAAAAGTCTATCAGCTCAGGAGTGGTGCTTCATATGTATAGGTGCCTCTCTGTGTGAGGCTTCAGATTCTGCAAAGTACTTGCAAAAATACAGAAATTAAAACTTTTCAGTGCTTTTTAAGTCACACTGATGAGACAAAACCCACACTGGGTAAGAGTATTCAAATTCACTATTTGTTTCTATCCTAGTTGTTGGTTCTTTGAATAATACAGAAGTAAAGACAGCAGAAGACTCGTGGAGAAAGTTATCCTATGTTATTGGAAGAACAACAAATTCTTTCTACCTCTCCTTCTCAATTTTTCTATCAGCTTTTCCTAGAAAACATCAGCAGCATTTCTGAGCTTTTGCTTTTTCTTGACTCTGTCATGTTATTTTTGAGATAATTCAGACTGACTCAGTTACCCTGCTGACAAGACTGAGAAACTGCATTGACTGCACTAAACATTCTTGGGTGGGTGTAAACATGGTAGGAGAATTTGGCAGAATGGACATAAAAAAGAACTAGCAAACAGGGTAGCATATAGCTTGGGTAGCAGCGGATAAGAAGAGGTGTGCAAATCCACTCCAGCTCAGTGCTTTGGCCACTAGTTCATTTCCTTGCACTGAAGTTTTAATATTATTTATAGAAAGCCAGAGCCCACTGGCACCTTGATGCCATGAAACAGCATGGTCTCTGTTCAGCTGGAGCATTGTTCCTCCCCTACCTGGGATGCTGCACTATCAGTAACCACCGTCTCCTCAAATGCTAATCATTCTGAACCTGCTCCTTCCCTCTCCAATCGTGGCAAACACTAGAATGTGTGAATTTGTTCCACTTCTCTGGGAATTTGCATCCAAAGAGATTCTAAGGATAAATGCCAAGGGAGTTTTTGATCAGCTTCTCAGCTTCAAAGAATTGATGGCACTCAACTTCCCTCCTTCAACATTCTTCCCACTCAATGTCCACTCAACTGTTGTCAAGTTACTGGTCACCACATCCAAATTTCTGTTTATCCACAAATTCTGGGAGATTTTTAGCATAAACACTAATCTCTTCCCATGTAAGTGGTGTAACGATTCTCAGTGATGCAGGTATAGAACATGCTATTATTCACATCAAATAATTGATTTCTGCAGAATGAATCAGATCATTTTACAGATCTCTGTAAATAAAAAGTTTTGCTTGTCTACAGTTCCAAGAAACTAAAAACATTGAACATTACCATTAACTTGTAGAAAAATAAAAAAAAAAACCTAAAGAAAACATTCCCTTAATATAAAGACACTTTCTTTTACTTTAACGCAAAAAGCTGAGATAACTCTCTTTAACATAGTAGGGTTATAGAAATCTACTTGCAAATGCCTGCAAAATCATTCTAAATAAAATATATTATTGAACTTGTAGTCTTCATTGTTCTTCTTGAGGCTATAGTGCCTGTAAGGAAAAGGACCAAATATGAGCCCCATGTTTCTGGAAAAATAAGCTTTAAAATAGTACTTGGCATTTTCCAGTTTATTGCACTGAATGTTAATGCACATTGGGAATTCATAAACACAGAGAAATGATTTAGACTGTCCCTTCCTGTATAACAAACACAGAAGGATGGAGAGGTAAAAAAACCTGGTATTAGATTGTTTACAGCTGGGATCCAGTGTGAATTCTATTTAAACCTCAGCTAGTTTCTTGCTCATGCTGTACCTAGGTTCAGCCTCTGAGGAGAGGTTGGGTGAGGCACATTTAGGGCCATTTGAGTTCAGCTCATTTGGGCACTGCCATGCATGGCCCTGTGTGCAGACATCACCAGTGCCAATTACTGCCCTCCCAGGGAATAGGCCGGGGACAGCAAAGGCCAATGATGGCTCCCAGCTGGCACTAAAGTCCAGGACTCTCTATTTTTGGAAATGAAGAGAATGTGGCTGTGTAGATGTGAGCTGTGTTGTGACACTTGCCCTTGGGGCCAGCACACAGGCACGGCTTGCTCTGCACTGGCATAGGCATAGCCCACGTAATCCAGTTTTAGCTACGTGAACAAGCCCACGGGGTATCTGGTGGGCTCTTCAAAGCCCACACTTGCTGCGTTCTCTGAATTGGTAGCAGAATTACAGCTGTCAAAATCCAGGTAAATCTTTGCACTTTAGCCCACCCAGTTAATTCCAGCAGCAGAGCCTGCAGCAGCAGAATGAGGAACAATGAACCCACAGATGAGGCTGCTGGCCATGTTAGGTGCACCATTCTGAGATGGTTAAAAGGGGTAAGTTGCTAAAACATGCTTTGCCTTTCACCAAACTGGCATCTTCATTTTCTATAGAAAGGAAGTGTGACTGATAGACTCTCTGTATTTGACAGCGCTAATACCCAAGTTAACTCACTCTGACAAAGCTACCACAGATCATCTTGGTGGCATTTTTCAGTGAAATGCAAAAATGATTTCAAGAAAAAAATTCTGGGTGTACATACACACATGTATATGCATTTACAATACATACATACATATATATATATATATAAAAAAAAATAAAGTTATTGATTATTCCTGAGTTCTTTTTGTTTCTGTTCCAGGTTTAGATAATGTTGCTTCTTGTTAGTTTTATTAGTTTTTTTTAAAGAAACCTCATCCAAAAACATTGTTGGAGGAGTTTACTTGACATTAATTTCCTTCTCTTTTGGCTTGACATAGAATTTTTGGAAAAAGATTAGACCAGATTTTTTGACATACTGAAAAAATTGTGGTTTTGCCTAATTAAAAAAAATCCCTGTATATATTGAACTGTTTTCATGTCATTCTAGTTAATTCAAAGAATTTGAAAGACATTCTGACAGATGGGATGAAAAGTTGAAATATAAAAGGAAGCCAACACTTATTCAAATTAAAAATATAATCTCTGCTATCCCTTCTGGTCATATGCAGCTCAGACAAGTGAATGAAATTCCAAAGCGAAAGATTTGCTTCACATCTTCTACTTCACAAACAGATCAGCAGAACAATATCCTTCTATCATAGCTTAAATTATGTATCTTTAATCAAGGCACCCCAGGTAATGCAAAGACTTGGCAAAGTGTTGTTACATAGCTCTAGAATTTTTTGTTTTTCATGACAGAACATTATGAAAATACTGATTACATTTATAGAACATCCTGCAGTGCCATCCAAAAAGATCCATCCCTAGAAGGTTAGAATATCATCAGCCAGGGGTTCTGAGCCAACCAGCTCTGCTAAATTGCAAGAAGTTTTAGCAGGAGCAAAAAGTCCCAGCAGTGTGACAGCTGCTTCCCAAGCTGAGCAGTTCTGCATGACACAGCCTGGCACCCCTAGGATAAATCTTCAGCCTTGTACAAAGGCCAGACTTATTCCATCTGAAGTTGACATCATTGGAAGAACTGAATCATATTTTGTGCTTAGGAGATGTGCAATTGTCTGAATTTGAGAATGAAATACAAACACCCAGTGAATTCTCCAGATTCCCGGACTGCAAATCTTGCCAGGTCCATCTTGCTTGGATTCTTAAATGTATTTTCAGTGGCTTTAGCATTTAGAGACAGTATTTACATTTTTTAATTATTGAATCAGCATGACTTTTTGCTATACAAAAGGCTGAATGCATTAGAAAAATGAGAGAATGAAGTTTATCTCTCTATTCAATATTATTCTTCCAGCTAATATTTTAAAGTATTTTTTAAAATAAAGAATTTAAAGTCAAGTAATTCAGCAACAATGATGCTACAGTCACGCAGTGTATAGGACTACGTATTTGAACTATTTTTTTTACTGCTTTCCCTGATTTTAAACTGGCACCTAGCAGCAGTTGGAAGAATGTTCATGGTCTTCACTTCACTGGGGCAAAGCCCAGGATATAATGAAGAAGCTTTCAAAAACACATTTGAAGTTTGAGACATGGAACTCAAAGTTTTTCATTTATATAAACAGGAAACTGAGAACTGCCAACAGTCTTACAACAAATGGAAATTCAAAAATGCCACTGCCAACTAAACAATAGGGAAATACGTGACAGTAGACTATGGAATTCCCTAGTCATGGGATTAGATATTACTGTGAGTAGAAAATCAGTCTATATGGTTTCAGCAGAAAAAGAATTGGTTTTGAAAAATTCCTAACTTGGAGGAAAAAATCATATCATCAAAAAAAGTCTACCTGTGACATCTGGTATGTTTTCCTTATTTCAGAATTAATAAACCCCAGAATCAGGAAAATAAGCAATGTTCTCTCTTCCCATCTCTTTATCATTGCTTTGATTACATCATTTATCCTACCCTATGTAATGGCTTATGTCATTAAAATGGATCAGAGTCCATATCTATTACATGCCAGCAATTTCCTTTTATGCATGCTTATCAGACTCCTACTGCACAGAATTGTCCTCCCTACTGAGTAAGGGCCATGAAACAACCAGAATGCTGTTAGGCATGATCAAAATAATTTAGTTTTTTATTGTGGTTATATCTTCTGTCTCTTGTTTTCAATATAAAAGACTCATTATTAATTGGGGTTTGATGATGTAACTGCTCCTACAAGCACGTTCTTTTCTTTCCAAAAGAAAATGGGATAGTCTTCTAGGAATATAAAGTGTGATTCAGCCCCATCACCACACATCTTATTCTCATGGTCCTTTCCTCTCTTCCACTGTATCAGTAAAGGAATGACTTTTTGCTTCTTACTGACAACCTACAGCATTCTCAATAGTTAAAACTTTCTCTGAACACTGCCCTGACAACTGTGAAATTATTATCTATGTAAAACAATGTTAGGGTAACGTTAAACCCATGTCATGCTATACCCCTGCAGGGATTAGAAAAGATTTCTTTAATAGTCCTGTCCTTCTCTAACTTGGTGGCAAATTTGATTTCCTGTGTGTGGTGGCTGGGGTAGAATTGTAACACTGAGGAGCAAATAAAACTAGGAGAGTTTCACCATATTGTACAATCTACTTTAAATTTAAATTTTTAACACAGCCACAAGCAAGTAACTTACCGAAAGGAAACTCACCTGCATTAATTTTTGCAGGTGTTTGAGGGGTTTTATTTATATATTGCAAGAGACAAGAAAATATTAATGTTTAAAAAAATCAACAAGACATAATAGTTGTATGAAATTCTTCAGGGGCTTAAAACTTTAGGTAAAGTCTCACTCATTTTATTTATGATATAAAGTTGTACAGAAAAATTCTATGTCTAAACCAGACTAATTCAACTCTGTAAAATCTCCGCAATAAAATTTCTTGAATTTGCCATCTGTACATATTCCTGGTTTTAACTGCCATTTTAGTTTTCATTTGAATTCTCTTTTTCTAAGCACATCAAAAAGATTTTTAAAAGAGCATTTCTGCAAAGCAAAAGTAAAATGAATGAATCAGTCTAACCAGATATAGCAAGCCATAATCTTCAGAATTCCACATTCAATTTCATTTCCAGTTTATTGAAACAGAACTTAATAATTCTTAAATAAATCTGGGGCTTGTAAATTTCCCCTTTCTTAGATAGTTTGAAAGTTCCTTTATTCACTTTAATTCAGAAAGGTTTTTAAAAACAACTTCATCATTGAAAATAAAAAAGATGGCAAGGATTGGAATTTTTTACCACCTTTTGCCTGTATTTATTTGTCTCTGTGTGTAGTAGCCTACAGATTATATCTAGTGCTTTTTGTCCCAAGGGAAAGAACTCCAAATTGTTAATTCACGCACATTTCTTCACAAGTTTTGCATATTTTTTCTGGCACATGATTATTCTGTGATAGAGAAAAATGTAAGTCCCTCCTCTATCACTTTTCTATAATTTAAATAATTATCTGAATAAAGCATTCAAATTATGGCTTTCACCTCTCTCAGTTCAATCATGCTAATTTAGCTACTGGCACAGAATTTCAAACAAAATTAGTGTCTTGTTCTGAGACATGATGTTAATAAAAGATATTAATTACTTCTTAGAAGGCATATTTTTCCTCCAGACCATGAATTTGTCAGGAGAAAATCTCTGCTGTAGTCTTCCCTCTTCTCCATAGCACAGAATTTCTCTCACAGTCATACAAAAAAAAAAACAAAAAAACACAAACCCCCTCCAAAAAACGAAATTTTTTTTAAAAGACTCTTTTTTCTCCTCCTCATTGAAAACCTTTCCATCTATTTCTTCTGTATCTTCACTGGCCACTCTAGTCATCCCACTTTTTAGACGTACACTTACTTTGATAGTTCATCTTTCTAGCTTTGAAAATGCACATCTCTGATGTCTTATCAAATGCACAATACAGCCTATATTCTATATTGTTACCTTTCTATAAGAAAGGAAATCCTTTCTTGTTCAGTTCCATATACTACACCCTGGTCATAAACCAGACAATTTTGACTAAATTACAACAAAAAAAGAGCATGCAACAAAAATTAATGATGAAAAGTGCTGAGTGCATGTCAAAGGTTTTGCATGGGATGAACTGTTCACCACTTAGGAAGAAAGCCTCTCCAGATGTATTTACCTGCTTGTCAGTATGTCTGGGAAACAGAACTGTTAAGTTCCTAATCTCCATCTCAGGAATAAAGATCATCCCTCTCTTCTATTCTACCACTCGGAAAAAACCAAAATCTTTAAGCTTTCAATGCATTACCAATGTTCTTCTCTAGAATAATGCTTTATAATGGAGAGAAAAAAATATAGTTTAGATTGATATTCAAAAAATTGGCAGTGGAAGACCCAAGGTAACATTTTTTTTATTTGCTGCATTCAGTGGAACATAGACAATAGACTATTTGACTGCAGATGCTGCAGCAATGCAAGGATTTATCATGGACTGTCACAATAAACACAATAATAGAGAAAAGTAATGTACCATTTAAAATAGTTTGCCTAAGAGATTTAAACTAAAAAAAAAGCAGATACCTAGTGTTTTCTGATGCTGAAGAAAGTTACTAGAAAATTCAAATAGAACACAGAAGTAGCAGATGTTAAAAACCCAAGAATCTCTCATTTTCCCTTCACTGTTCCCCAACATTAAAGCGTGACCTGTGGTCCTCTTGTTTGCTTGGGCATCATTAAATCTCTGCATTTCCCTTATTTATTCCCCTTCTAAGCAAAACAGGCACTGGGCTATATAGACATTCCCATTTATGCTGCCCTTATTTGTGTCAGTTTTAATCTTTCTTCACAGTTCATTGCTGTACCTCTTGTCAAAAGCAGCAAAAGCTGATGGTTTTCCTCCATTACCTTTGCCTTTTTAAAAGAGTTTAATGTAATATTCTGTACTTAGGTTGAGTATGAATTCAAAGTTCAAGTGATAAATGTGTAATACATTTAATCAGGTTTATGTGTTAATTCTAGACATAACTTGGACTTCCCCTGGAGTGAGAACTGACTGCCCTCTGGCTGTGCCAGAACACTGCAATTGTTGGTGCACATGCAATCCTTGCAATGGAGCTTGGTGCAGGTGCCAGCAGCCTCACTTCTTGTGGGGCATCCACAACTTCTCTGGGCAACCTTGTCCAGTGCCTCACCACCCTCAGAGTAAACAATTTCTTCCTTAAATCTGATCTACACCTACTGTCCTTCAGTTTAAACCCATTACCCCCTGGTCTATCATTACATGCCCTGGTAACCCTGCAGTTTGTGTCTTTACTGTGTTCCTTAAAAACTGATTATTGCCTTTACTTTTGCCCTTAAGAAAAATCTTCATTTCTCTGTTATACTCAGCTTTCTTCATGTTTTTTTTCCAGACCAGGAACATTAAGTCCTGAAACTAACATTGGGCCTTCCTGCACTGAACAGTAAAATGAGTTTAAAGGAATGGGGAGAAGTCATACCATTGTACTTTATCCTGACAACAACACCAGTGAGGCAAAAAACCCCATGCATAGTCCTTCTCTAGTTCAAGTGATGTATATTTGTGCTCTTCAGGTTAATTTTAATTTAAATTCTCTATGTTAAATGTAATTTTAATTCCTTTTAACTTCCTAAATTCTTGTTAAAGAGTCACTTGTAAGAAAGAAAGGATGCCCTTCATGTTTAATCACTACACAGAGGTAAAGGCTCGTGCATGTGTCCGCATACAAGAAAACAGATTCAGACACTGAGAGGAAAGCAGAAGCAAACTTCACTGTTAGCAGTTTGGTAGAAAGTTAAGATGAGATTTTATTAAGCTCAACTCAAATATTTATTTTAGAGGGAACATAATACAAAGACAACTTATATGATGAGTGAGAAATATTTTTAAGCAGTTGAATTTTTGCTAGGATTTTTTTATTTACAGGGCACCTCAGATGCATGCATAGAAGCACTCAACACAGAAAATATGAGAGAACTATCTAGTGAAAGAACATCAGCCATTAATTAACCCAAGCATCACCAAACTGGTAAATACACAGAGAAGGAATTCAGCAGCCTTAGGTAACCTCTGGGGAGAAGTGGAGCCGACACCTTACATGTGCTGGGGAAAACAGTACTTTAAAGTAAGCAATTACTTCCAGTGACGAGTGAACTATGTGTCAGATGTGTCAGTGGTGAAAATACAAGCCTGTGAGATGAACACAAGATCTCATAGCCCATAACATGCAACGCTCTTTTAAAACAAATCAAATTCTATCCTAGACAGAATGCTAAACAAAAGTGGGTGCTACAAACTGAAAGTAACAAGTACATTTCAGTATTAGAAGATTTATTTTTAGTCTTCCTTCTGACCACATTTTGTAAATACACTAAAAGCTAGTGCAGAGGAATGGGAAAAAAAAATCTAAATTCTTTAGACCAACAGCAGTAATGTAATTAAAAACAACCACGAATTGCCCTCAGGAACAGGCTGGGGAAGTTGCTAACTATCCTAATTTCTAAGTTGCTAGTGTCTCCAGCAGAACTGAGACCAAAATTTAAAGGTTTACTTAGTCCTTTTAGATGTCTGCGCTTTCAAAATTTTTTGCCTTGGAAGCCACTGTTTTTATCCATCTGCCCAAATGTGGTACTGTGTTTTGACTATTTCTTTTTGGTTTTCACTCCCATTCCTGTGTCTGGAATCTCCATGTATTGCAGAACTCTCAGAAGCTTTTCACTGTAAATTCATGTTCAGAATATTGTTCTACATTTCTCACAGAAGCACCTTTCTATTCTACAGAGCAAATTCCAAATGGGAGGCAATAAGAGTAACTTTTGAATGCTTCCTTACTGCCAGCACTCTGAGCTTTACCATGGAAGTTAAACAACCAAAAAATTCAGTCCTTCATCCCAGGCATTTAGAAATACCAAATGTAGGTGCTAAGGACCAAATCAGTCGAAGCCACACCCCGATCCCAGTTATAACATGTTAATATGGATTAACTCCATTGTTACAGATTTGCTCCACGGATTGTACAGATTTTCCCTACTAGCATAAGTGAGACGGTATATTCACAAGAACTTTTTCTTTTCATATATTCATTTCCATTTCCATTCTTGGTCAGATGAAATGATAGCTCTGAAATCAGCCTGTCACTTATATAATTTGAAAACCTACTTACTATAGAGCTTGAAACCATATTCCTCCTACACACATGCACTCCTAGTCGAATTAACCTTCAAGTCAATGAATATTTAATCTTTACATTATTTACAGCATCTCATCTCTCCACAGTAAATGTTTACTGAGTAACAGCATAGCTGATGTGGTGCTAAATTCTTTGAGGCACAAGAGATGAAGTAAAAAGGGCTACAGACCAACTAACTACTCCTGAATACAGAAAGCCTAAGTCCAAAGATAAAAAGACTTTGTCAGCTGTTGAAATGTAGGCAAAAGGTAAGGACAGACAAACTCAGGAAAGATATAAAACATTCTTTCCTACCTTGACAACAGCCCTAAAAGTGGGCTATTAAGGAAATTAAAGCACTGGAGGCCACTATGATACATTAGAAACAGATCGATAGCCCAAAATGCCACATGTATCTTCCTTCCAACATTTTCAATAGCTAAACACTGACCTTTATCAAGAGGTACAGAGCTGTGAGAAATAATCTGATTCATTTTGTCTAATGCTATAAACCTAAGAGCAACAAAAACAAAAGTCAAGCCAATAGATATTACTTAGGTTTTAAATAAGCTGAAGACTTTCTTTAAAAAACAGACAAGCAAAGCAAAGCAAAATGAAACCCAACCCAACCCAAACAAAAGAAAAAAAATCTGTGCCTAGAAAAAAAATCTGCATTAAAAGTCTTGTTCCAGCAATCTCAAAGCATTCTACGGAAATCTATTGGTCAGATAAAAAATTCACTTTACAGTGAATCCACTTCCTCACATCCAGGTTAAAATTTTGATAAGAGCATATTCTAGTCCTTAGACTTAGTTCACGTTCCTTTGAGCTTCTATGAAGTTCAAATTATTTATTTGTGTCAGGCAAAGAAGTAGTTTGATGTTGTGTCACTCCTCTGCTGAATGGCCTACTCATCTCTCTCTTGGTTACATGGCTTTGGGGCTCTCCCCTCTTCCTCCATAGCCTCCAAATGGAGTTGGCCCCAAAATTTTAAAAAACAAGATTTTTTTCCATTATGAAATTGATATTTTCTAAATTATCTGACTGCATCTGTAAGTTATAGCCTTGAATACCATAAGCAAACTCCTAGATTAAATATAAGCTGGTGTTTCCACTAATTTGATGTAAAAATGTTTAAGGGAGAATAAACCCACTAATAACTATAACAGGGAACAACAGGATGTTTCTGCATTGCTGTGATTAGTTGTGTCATGTTAATTTCCCTATTGAAAGTATTCATTGTGTTTCTTTAGAAGATTATGAACTGCAGCATGCAAATAAGAAGAAAAAAAGGAGTACCTCTGTTTCCATCTGATACCAACATCTCACTTACAAATTCATGAATCCCTAAGAAAAGCAAGTCTTGCAAATAAATGGTGCATTTAAAGGATTTCTAAAAGGATTATGAAAGATATTTTATTTAGGCATATTCCAGCTAGAGTTTGTGTTTATTTTTATGTGTGCTTAGGGAGGAGAGTTATTTATATTTTCTTTTGAATCTATTATTTATGTATTAGCTCTCTGTGACATGAAAAGCATCTCAGGGAAGGGCTGATCCTGGGTCTAAAGAAGATATTAGTCTAAAGCTAAATATCCATGTGTGCAGAAATCTGATTGTTGGGATTTATAGTCATAGCATCTTTCCTTACTAAATGTTTTCGATGAGGCTGCAATTCCATGTTATTGAACAGGACAGAAAGAGAAACCCTCTAAAGTAGAGAAATCAACATAGAGCAACCGTGAAAAACAGCAGCAATCATACCAAAATTGGTGGCTGGATAAAGCCAGACTATTTTTCTGTCCCTTCACATGTAACCTAAGACTGAAATTCAGATCCATTACTTCTAGGTTTACAGAAACAAAGCAGAGGGTATGTATTTTTAAAGAAGACTGCAGTTTGCTTTGGGTTTAATTCTTGTATTTTTCACCAGAGATGTTGTCCTGGGTTGTAGTATGGGATGTACACAAAGTATTCTATCACCATCTTCATGAACTGTTGAATCCAATTGTTGAAGTAGTTTTCCCCTTAGGCCCTGCCCCCCTCCCTTTTCTGTTAATGTGTCTTCTGTTAATGGCCCATCAATGCCTTGCCCATGACTCATAGATAAGCTATCTCTCGTTAATGGGCCATCAAGGACCCTCCCTGTATGACTCATCATCCCATTGTGAGATGCTCCGCCCAGGGGGAGGAGCCAAGCATTCTCACCTGGATATAATCAGGGATTTGGGACAGTACTGACACTGGATTCCCAGAGGACCAGAGCTACCAGACCTTTCTACGGGATCACTGCTTCAGGAATTCCACCTCATCTGGAATGCTTCCATAACTCTGCTCAGGTTGTATTCTCTGTCAGTGGGTGGGGGTTTTGTTCTTGTATTATCAGATTTATCTTATTTTATTTACTTTTTTTTCTTTCTTCTTATTAAATTGTATTTCTGACTTGGAGCCTCTCACTTGGTTTGCTTTCAAACCACTACAGATGTACACTGCCTACCCACGAAGCTATACTATATGTTGGAGAGGGTATTCCCTGATGTTACAGCTTACATAAAAGGAAAATGTTCTCACTTCCATTCTCCTTTTAGCTACCCAGGGCAAACACATTTTGTATGGTATCAAGCAAGAATACTGAAAGCATGATAAAAGCAGTGGCTTCTGACTTTCAAGAGAAAATTATTCCAGTCAGGAAAACCAGCTCCCAGCACTACTCTAAAAGATTGTAGTAAGAAAGTGAGACTCAACACGATCTTAAGACACAATATGTTCCTTCCAGTGGGAAAATGAAAAGCTATCATTTTACATTGAATTCCCTAAATAACCTTGCTGATGGTATTTTTTGGTTTTTTTAAGCGGGATTTCAGTTCTATGTGCCAAAGGACATGGGCTGCTAATTGAAGTTGTTTGATCATACACCAGCAGACTGAAGGCCTCCTAATGCTTAAACTGCTCCCTCACTTTCTCAAATGCATGTCTTCATTATTTTGACTTCATCTGTAGCTTTGTGTAATAAAAAACAAAGTCATTTGTCTGGTATGTATTTATATCACTCTGATACCAGTCTTCTGTTTTCATAAATGGATTTTCAGTGTGTCATTTCCGTGTATGTTACCCTATTGCACATTCCCAAGTTACCCCAAAATAATTACGATGACATGCTCATCCTAATATGGAACTGAAACTGCATTCCTAATGAGGAGCTGCTTTTCAATATATTTTCTGTGGAACAACTTTCTTTGAAAACAGTAATACAGCAAAGTATTTGGCTGATACTTCATTAATGCTATGTACAGTGTCTGTCCACAAGAAAAATTCATGTCAGAGTAATTAACAATACATGTCGTGACTCATTAGAATCAGCACATGAAACTATTGCTGCTGGCAACACAAATGACACACACAAGTCAGCTAGTGGCAAAGACATGCCACTTCTTCTAATCACAGGAGGGAGGGACATGATATCTCCTCCGATCAAAAAGTACTTTCTCCATTTAAATTTAGTACTCATGTTGATTAAATGGTTTTCCACTTTAATCTTTTTTAATCAGATAAAAAGACTTCCAACCATTTACATGAGGCAGTACCTATTAATCACAGTAAACTGCTGCATAACAGAATGCAGAATACAGGAAGAAATTATGTTTGAAAACCAGAAAGCTTTGTAATAAACTATGTAATGAAATAGTATCGTATATTTATCATAAATAATAAAAGCAGCATGAACATGTGATACCTTTTTATTAAACAGTATTTTCTTTAGAGTGTAACTGAAGGCAGAGAAAAACTACCACTTTCTTGAGGAGGAAAAGTAAGATAAAAATAAAAAGGTAAAGGTGGTTTCCTCAAAAAATATCGTAATATTATGTGCATGGTTATAACTTTTCTAAGTAGCTTATGGTTTCTGTACATTCACAGTTCTTGTGATTGTATGAACAGTCAGATCACATCTAACTGGTTATTTAGCCTCACATGCCTATATGGTAGCAGGAGAGATTTTCGCACGCATAGTTCTGTTATTAGCCTGTGTTTCTTGCTGTAAAGGACTGAGGTCATGTCTACAACAGAAAGTTCTTCTGGCAGAACTTTGAGCTGATTACAACTTGTACACATTGCACTGGAAGGACAGATGCATACTTGCTGAACTGCCTTTGCCAGTGCCAAATAGCGTCCATTTAAAGGTCCATTTTGGAAAAAAAATGAGGTATACACTTTCTATTGACCCTAACCACTCTGCCAAGCCCAGTTCCTCACGGACAGCCTGAAGCATGTTCTGAGATGTCAACAAGAAGTTCAGGTTCAAATTCTTGTAATTCTCTTTTTTCTAGCCCACTGTGTTTTTCCCATTCTTTGGCATTCACATTTCTGTTGTAGAGTTCCATGATACCTTTTCATGTTTCTGTTCCGTCGTTCAACCAGAAATAGGGCCTCAGAGACAAAAATGGCGTAGGAGAGCCTGGTCACATACAAAACCTCCCACAGGCTCTACTCCCAAGGTAACCAGTGGAGTTGTGCTGAACACAAGGTGGAGTAGCTGATGATAGCAGTGCATGAAAAGGCCAAGATGTCCTAGGCATCTGATGCTCAGCATGGCACAACAGAGCAGGAAGCTAGTGTTAAAGAATGTGCCATGTTATACTGTACTACAAACTCAGGAAAATCACCAGTGATCCCAAATTTCATGGAGGTTGAAATGTCCTCTGGCACAGAGACACTGGTGACAGCAGATGGAGGTTGTTCATTTTGCAGCCCTCAGCCCAGATGTTGATTCACTTGGGGCAAGAAAGGCCAGGAAGTGTACAGTGAATGTAATCCTCCCACAGCATTGCTACATGGGCTCAATCTGCTCTGGCATAGCACAGGATCCGCACAGCCATATGGAGGCACAGCCTTCCTCTTCTTTCACATCCAAACTTTGGCTCTGTCTGTCCCAAGACAGTTAATCAAAGGCTGAGATTGGGGTGGATAAGCCCAGCATGGAAATAGATTGTCAGTCAGGCGTGCCAGGACTGTGGCAACGAGAACAACAGGAGACTTGAAATAATTTTGAAAGAGGCAAAAGTGTGCTGCATAACCCAGCCTAGTTCACCACATTGTGCCTCTGAGCACACAGAGAGAGAAGAACAGTTATACTGGCCCAGACAAAAGGTTTAACTAAACCCATGCTTTTCTGACAATGGTCAGCAACAGATGCTGAGAGAAGAGTAGAGCAAGGCAGGCAAGTGCTGGTACTTCTCCAGAACATCCTCCCAGCCCCAGTCACAGGCTTTCACATTGTATTTCATAGTCTTTGATTAATTGCTTTTCCAGTTATTTGCGCTGTGGTAAGAAGTTCTGCAAATTTTGGGGAAGTTTCCAGGGAACTAAATTAATGAGTTTGCTTTGAAGAGTTAAATAATTCAATCTGGTGCTCATTGTATTTTATACCAGATGAAACAGCAAGAAGTGGCTCAGTATGTCTTGTTTTGTGACCATGTGGGACCTCATTGTCTCGGAATCATAGAGTCATAGAGTTGTAAAAGACCTCTAAGATCATCAAGGCCAACCATTAATCCAGGACCACCATATTCACTTGTCCCCAAGTGCCCCATCCACAGGCCTTTTGAACACTTCCAGATGATGATTCCACCACTTCCTTGCTCAGTTTTTGCATAATTGGCTTGGCTTTGGATTTTTCATAACACTCAAATGCCTGTTATGAACAAAGTAGAGGGGATGACAAGAGCCTGTAAATATGTATAAATAGGAATGTCATACTCATTAGCTTGTTGATGATTTGAAAGTGCAATTGTGATAAACAGTGTGCAAGCAGCAATACCGTTCAGAGCTCATGAACTTGAATATTAATACTTCAGTTTAACACTAATATGTGTGTGAAGTGTTTTCCGACACAGCCTCTATTTTGTCCCACAGGCCAGTGGATGTTCCCTTCTAGTCATTTGTCTTATTCATGAAAGGCCTGTTGCACATTTCCTAGAGCTCCTACAGCTTTCACCATTCCCCAATATTTGTCTTGTACTTTCTGCTTTTTTTCAGCCATGTTGTGCATTAACTCTTTGTGCTTCTTCTTGGACTTAAGCACTCTCAGACAGCATTTCATGCACCCCCACCTCCTACTAATTACACTTGAAAAGCATGGGGGATGTAAGCTACCCTGCTTCTTATGATTTTCTAATCAAGGTCTACTAGTAGGGGATTCTGGCTTCGAAAAAGGCAAATATGCACATTGAACCAAGAGAGGAAAAAAATAAAAATTATCTTGGTGAAAATTTGAAAAGGGTTATATTTGCTGTGGGAGTGTTCCACAATTTGAGACATCAGAAACATGAAGGCACTCGTGAGCCTCTGGAGAGGTGTTTGTGAGAAGAGAAAGGACTGTCAGAGTGGCACCAAATTACTGAAAGGAAGTAGGTGGAGATGAGCACTGGCTGTTGACTGTTGTTAGCCTGCTCATGATTCGAATGTGGATTTTTGCCATGGATTCTAAGCACCAGCCCAGATTTCTTTGCTTTGAAGTCTTCCTGGTTATCTGAAGGGTCCCTTTTCCTCTCCTGAATAAATTCATCATTATTGGGTGCTGCCAGCATCCTTCTTTTCAGTCTGAAATAGTGTCCTCTCTCACTTTTGGCAGTGGCAATCCAAACAAGGCTGGAACTTTTTTAGTAGCCAGAAGAGATACATTTTGGAGAGAAGCACTAGATTATCCTTTGTTTTTCTTCATTTAACATCTTTGGTAAAGTGTTGTTGTTTCCGGCCCTTGTTGAATGAAGAATTTTGTCATTTGCAGGGGCAGTTTCACTTTGGAGACAGAAACCTGGTTTAATCAGCAGGAACTCTGGACAAAAACTTTACAGTGCAAGCTAGGTTTGAGACATTGGTATAAAAACCACTGAAAAAAAGGTCCAAAAGTAAAAGCAGAAAAAGGAATTGTTTGCTGTGCTGTAGATCATGACAGATCCTCTAATGCTGTACTTTGTACTGGAAAGACGTTTTGTGTTATGAAGACACGAATAATACAAGGGGTTGCTTTTAGAGAACTAGAAATAATAGAAAAACAATCACATCACATTGGTCTTCCATGCTTTAGAAACTATGCAGTAAATACTCTAAACAATTAGGAAATCAACATTTTATTTGTTTTACATGATAATGCCCACAACAAAATGTGCCAGTTTGGGAATGTTGTTCAGAAAGTCACTTGAGGGAGGAATCCTGCCAATGATAGCTGCATCAACAAACAGAAACAATAATACATAGGCTTGTACTACATAATTAGGATCATTTGCTTTGTTTCCTAATACACTGTTTCATTCTTATGTATTAATTGACAGGGCAAACATCCATTACATATAATTATTACTCAACCCTTATTAATCTGCATGTATCTTCTCAGTCTTCATCAAGTATGTAAATGTCTACCACAACCTCACGGAAGGAGCTGCTAAACTGAGCCTTTAATAATCTCAAAATAATGTTATTTTCAACTTCCCTTCTATAGCTCCTTCGTTCAGTTTTCTGGTGTACTCCATCACCATCCTCCCTCTTTGTAAAGCAATTGTCCTCTGCTTGACCTTCTGCTTCTATTTTGCTTCCTGCTTGCTGCTGCAGTGATTCACCACCCAGTCTAATCTTGGATTTACAACTGTGTTGATAGCACACAGTCAAGGAGATGAGGCAGTGAAAAGGACTGCCAGGGGAAATTAAATAAACTTGGAATTTATCCATCTTTCGCAAGTGGTGCAAAGTCCCCTAACCTCTATCACCCCAAAGAGTTTTTATGGCAATAGTTCCTCCTTCTATGTGCCCTCCTACCTCTCTTTGAAAAAAAATTAAAAATAAATACAAGCAAAATAATGACATCAATAAACTTACCAGAAGAAGAAGGATACCCTGTGACATTAAGCAGAAATGGATACTCCAAGAAATAAGAGAAACTCATTAAACCCATTAAGAACTTCCGCAATTAAGAAGTTGTATTACACAGAAAGTGCCTCCACAACGCGATATGATGAGATGTAAAGAAAGGAGATGTAGAGAGAGGGAGATGCATGTACATGAGATTTTTAAAACAGATCCAAGGCAACTGGCAGATAGAAGTAAAATTATCAAACCTTCCTGTAAATATTCTGGGCCTGCTAAAGGTATTAGTGCAAATCAGTCATATTCCCTTGAATTTAATGGCATATTGACAACAGCTTAGTGTGAGCCCATCTGCCCCTTTTGCTGTAATTGGATGGCTAAGAAAATAAGGGGCTGTTTACCGATAAAATTAAACAAGAGCCATATTTTCTAGGAAAAGTTCTATGGGACAATGCATGTGTCATTTCCCTGTGAGTCATGTGTCCCATCTTTGTTCAGCAAGCAAGTGGCATCTCAGTCTTTGCTTCTGCCAGTGCTTGATGTTGTCATGGGATTTTACCACAGGAAAAAGAAAGGCAAATTTGTGTTCTTTCAAAATTTCTGGTATGCAGATACATACAAGCCACTTTTGACAAGATGCTGTACAATCTGCTTTTGGAACATCTCTAGGCTTTGCTAATAAGGCTTTGACTTCAAAAGTACCTGCACAGAATTTTCTTTCCTACCACACACTTATCCTTATTTTTCCCTTGGTAAGTGGTGGCAAGAAGGTACAGCACCCAACAGAACTCTGTTTTGTTCCTCCTCCTTCCAAAAATTATATTTGGAACTTTATTAAGAAGAAGGACTTGGTTTTACTTGTCAGCTTTCTAATTTTGATAGACTGGGGTGACTTAATGATCCTCAGCACCTGTGTGCATCTCCTGTTATGATTCAGTGCACTTCAGTGATACAAGTGCACATTAAAACTCAGTTATTCAGAGTTCCTGTGTCTCCTCTGAACACGAAATACTACCTGTATTTACGCTCTCCCCCCTCCCACAGAGAGATAAAGAGGCTTAATCTTCTCCTGGGCTCTGCATGATCTTCTTTTATCTCCTTAGCTGTGTTCCATATAATGAAAGTGACATCACAGGGTGGCTTTTTGCCTCTTCCCAAATTACTTTCAAATTAATTAATGTCCTCAGTTTAGAATGTTTAGAAGGATTTTAATTTTTACTCGACAACTTTAGATTGCATACACACTTTTTTATCTTTTTCTTGGGATGTATATTTTTAGATCAGTGACTTTTTGGATTTATGATTCATGCTGATTTAATTTATTCCAGCTGGTCCATTTTCACTTAAATTGATACAGATGTTCTGAAACAGATACTTTTGCCATCAAACCAATCATTACACACCTGTATTCCCAATTTTTTATTTAAAATAAATCGATTTTCTTCTCCTCTATTCTCTATTTTTTATTCCCAAAATGTCTGTAGAAACCTTTCAGGACAAAAATCCAATATAAAAAATAGCCCAAGCACCTGTACACAAATGCCACCTGTCACAGAACAGGAGCTATTTCAAGTCAAATAACGCTATTTAGTTTATCATGCAACTTTTAAGAATCAAGCACATAGTCTACTTATTACTGCAAGTAACTAAGATTTAATATTCTGTGCATATATCAGACCACAAGGAGCTCTGCCAAAAATGATATTATGTTTCCTTGGATTGTATTCTACACACATGGTTCTTAGATACACTCTAAAAAATTTAACAAGCAAATCCATCAGCAGCTGAGCATTCAAAAAGTAAATATCATAGCATGTTATCTGTCCTTTGAGGTGCAGATCTGAGCTTTTATTAGGTTTCTTTCATATGTAGAGCATGGGAGCAAAAGAGCATTTCCATGCTTTTACTATTGAGCATGCATCCTTTCTGCACTTTTATTTTGTCATGAGAAAAAAGTCCATCTCCAGCCCTGGTTCCCTCCCTGAAATTCTCCTCTTCCCTGCCAAAACCTACAAAGGCACACAGACTCACAGTTCGCGAATTTGACTCACCCTTAACTTTTGGAGAAGCGATTCCATATTACTTCTGTACTCAGAAAGTCACCACTTTATTCTTGTATATTCTCCATTAAAAGGAGAATCATAAACAGTACCCTGGAAAAAAAAATAAACAAAACTGTAGCAGAGCTATGAAAAAAAGGGCCTAGGGGGAAAAAAACAAACAAAAACCATGAAGTCTCTCTGTTCAAGTACAGAGACAACATCAAACTTCCCAACCATATTACATGCAAAATGTTAGGAGAGGAGAAAAGCAGCTGAGGAAGTTTTTAAACTTTGACCCCCCAGTGCCTTCTTAGTGTAATCTGCAGCAAGTAGAAAAACCTGTAAAGAAGATTCAAGTGAAATACCAGACATAAAAAGGCATGGGTAATGTTGATATAAACAGATCATGGAAACTGGCACTTAAATGTACTTTAAACATTTCTGTTTGCAATTCTATTAACAGTATTCTATATACTAGACTTTTTTCTTTTATGATGTTCTCTCAAGTGAGAGCAATGTTCTTAAAGGTTTTCTGTTTCTCATAAACTGTCCATGTCTGACATGCCTGTATTTGTCTATTACTTATTCTATGTGAACCATAAACCCAACAAGAAGATTAAAGTACAGACACAAGTTGCAGTCATGACATAAATTGTGTATCTTTCTGGAGGACAATGGCATTAAAGACTTTTACTGCAAAGAGCCGCAGATGTTGAGCTCATGGGGCTGAGCCTAAATATACAAAGAAGTGTTGATTGTATTTTCTAGAAAATTCTTTTAAGAATGTCTAAGGAGCTGGTTAAATAGATCAAAAAGCAACCAGTAACCTCAGTAAAGGGAAAATAGAGATGCATTCTTCTGGGGAGCAGAATCTGCCCCTCTTATTTGACTGACCACTAACATGCTATAAACAGTGAGCATTCAATATCAATCTTTTGCTAACCATCTACAATATGATTTTTTTGGGGAAAAAAATCAAATAATTTCAAATAATGTAGAAAACAGAGCTGGTTTGCAACAAATTTATCCACAAAAAAAGAACTACAACTGCAAAAACCTGTCAGGCCACATTGCCCTGTCATCCTTGTTCATGTCAGTGTTCATCTCTTACACAGATTTTCTGCTCACATTCATGGGATAACCTTCAAAGTGAACAGACAATAGAAATGGCCTTATTTTTTAGCAGAACAAAAGATTTAGTGGAGCAAAAGGATTGCTACAACAAAATCATCTTTCTTTGTAACAGTAATACTTGCTTCTGTCTTCAATTTTGAGCTCAGACTACTCTGCATCACAAATAGCCATAATGCAATTAATGCTATCATATTCATGCAAAATCAAAATGGGTAGCATAATGCAACAATTAAGATTAGAAGGGACTCCCAGAAGCTACATAGTCCGAACAGCTGCTCAAAAAAGGAAACAGCATCCAAGTTAGGCCAGGTTGATGTTAGATCAGATCGAATAGAAAATATATCACAATTGTGATTGTCCTCTAATACTTTAAATTATATCATGTACTAAACACTTGTTAACAAATACCTCCTAAAGCACACAAGAGTTTACTTGAATGATTCTGAGGTTTTCAGCTAGCTTTTATCACATTGGTTAAGATCGATTAACCATTGTCCCTTCTCTTAGAGGAGAGATTATATTTAATATTAGTCCCCAACTGTTAACACTTAAAGACCCCAAAGTTTGACTGCTGAATGTGTTCAAGAGGGCTCCAGTATGGACAAGGCCAAGCAGCTTAAAAAAGCATTGACTAGTACAAGACAAGACTTCAAAGTTTTGTGTAAACACAAGGGCAACCTGTAGGACTCTCAGCACTGAACTTTGAGGCTGCACGTGCTTTAAAAATCCTAGAGGCTTGCCAGAATTTCAGGAGTAAAATGAAACAAAAATCTGGGAGTAGAATGAAAATAAAAACAAATGGAGATATTCCCTGTGCAAATGTAGCATTGTAATAGTAATAGCAGCCTGATATCAGTGTTGATTGGAGCTGTATTTTGTGTATATCTTATAAGAAAGATGGAACTCTAGAAATTAGGGATATACAGAACACATCAGCTAATAAAGAAGTGGTGACAGCATTAGTATAAATGACCCAGGACGACTGTTGGTGAAACAACTAACATGAAAAACTTTCTAATACAACATTTTAAAGATGGTAATACAGTCACCACTTTATATTTGCAGTGATATTCTCAGTTTATATGTATTTTATTAACTGAGAATTGATGCTTTGTGAATCGTAAGAGATTATTCTGATTTCATCAATCAGAATACCATAAAATCTTAGCTGGAGACTGAATTCTGCTGTGCCAGATCACTCCCAATTAATTAATCAATAGCCCTACAATTAATGATTCTAATTAACAAATTAGGCCACAAAGGGATTCCTGCCTTATCGGCCATTTATGCAATTGTTTGCTGGACATCGAGGAAAAGGACTCTGCAGGTTTGCTGCAGGTCCCCAGCACAGACAGACAGTAGGAGGTGACACAGTTTGAATGCAACACAAGCCTTCTCCTCCCTGCAGTACTTCCGAGGTAGAGCGAAAACTCCTGAGAGAACTATAGTGCAGCTGGTGAGCTTTCCTGAAGCAGCTGGAATAGTCTTCCCTAGCTGGTCTCAGGCAGGGACACCAACACCTTACTGATTGCTATTGCTTAATTGCAAAATGATGAAAAGCAGTCTGGGTGATTGGTGCAAGTGATAGCATTTAGCTCTTAGAAGAGGACTTAGGGTAGGATGACAAGCTTCTCCTTCACCTGAAGTTTCAAAGGTTATTTCACCAGAATGAATGTGACAGCAAAGCTGAGTCATACATCTTTAACTCTTTAGTACTCAGAGCAGACAAAATGTTTGCATGTTTGCAATGAGCAAAAAACCAAACAAATAAACAAAAACCCACAAGAAAACCCAAACCATCGAAAAACAAAAACCAAAACAAACCCCACAAACTAAAAGAGTTTCCAGTGGCTAAAAATAAAATATCATCATTTGTCACAAGTGTCGTTTAGTTATTTGCATCTAAGCAGGGATCAGAAATGCTCAGTAAGGATCTCATTGCCATTAGAGCTTTGCCTCACTGCATACCATGTGAAAAGGTTTAGATGCTGTAATTCTTGGATTAAAGCAAAATGTGTGAGGACAGATCACAACAGAGGAAGATAAATATGGAATGGTCTATATCTGGAGTAAGTATACGAATTCATGTCTGGAAAAAGCTCATTTCTGTTTCTCATGTTCATATGTGTCTTCTATTTCAATTCTGTTTGTGGTTACATTGAAATAAAAACCTTTATAGGAAAAATTTCAAAAGGTTTTGACAAAGAAAGGTATTGATTTTTGCATCCTAAGTTTTCAGTCCTGTTTGGGATCTTTTCCTTCTGTTTGCAACTACTTTGCTAGATAGCTGCTGAAATTCAACTATGTATTTTAAACATTGAAATACTAAAATGAACTTCCAGAGGTAGCAGACAATTAATGGGAAATGTGCTTAAGTCACAGTGTATTTAATAATAATTTTAAGGGCTAAACTTTCCCTAGTTCTTTGTGGGTAGTCAGCAAGAAGTGTTTCTGCTCTCCTAAACGTCCACAGCAACTCGCTCCCTTCCTACTGTAAGTGGACTCAGTGTATACAGCAACATCCAAAAGATTGGTGTGGAGTTACAGGCTAAGAGTCACTCTACATGCAGATCATTAGCACAAGAATCCACTGAGTGCTATTAAATATAAATAGAAAGCTGTTACTCATAACTCAGGAGCCTTCTCAGCAACACACAGATACAGGGTGAGAAAACTGCCCACGGAAATACCACGATAGGCTTGCCATGTCCTTTTGGTGTTGACATGGGACATTGAAGTAGATGGACCTTTGATATAGAAATGGATAATCATAATTTTTTTTTACCTCAACTGTAGTAAATGACATGGACAGTGGAGAAAAGTGTTCCATTAGTGAAATATTAAAATTCACAGGAGTACCTGGATCACAACTTACGTCCGTAGTCCCTTGTTACCCACATAAGTCCACAATAAAGACCAAAATGGAAAACCAGACCAAGATCCAATATTAAGTTTTGCCAGTATAAATAGAATGGAATTAAACAAAACTTTTATTGTTAAAGAGATAGAATAAGTGGTTCCATTCCTCACACTCTAAATCCAGAAAGACAGTCGTTTTGCCTCTGAGGTTGTTTTTAAAGAATGATGTATTCCTTGCTTCAAATCCTTGTGTGTATTTCTAAAGAAGGCCATTCTGGAAAGAAATACAAGTTACGAATATACTGTACAGCAATCTTGTGTGACAGGTGGACAGAAAATAAATTAATAAAAATTCACCTTTAAGATTTGAGAAGCGTTATTGTGTATGTATGCATGTGTTTCAATAATGAAAGAGTTGTAAAGTGTGTTGAGGGACTTGATTTTTAAAACAAAATACAAATTCAAAACTTGTCACGAATTTGGGAAGGCAGCAGCATCTAATCAAATGCATCTGATTAATTCTACAAAGGTGTGACTTCTTTAATCTCTCTAAAGTTCAGTTCCCAGGAGAAAAACCAAGCTTAATAAAAAAAGGAGGACATTGCTGGTTGAAAGATCTAAAACCCTGCATGGAAAAAGAAAGCAACAGAGGATACATCTGTATGTAATGGTAAGTGATCTGTTCTTAGGTTCACATGATCTCAGTAATATGCTCTGACATCCTGTGGTGTAGAGGCAGACACCTAAATTTGCCAAAAGGCAGTAAGACTTTGGCAAATTTGGACTTCTCAGACTTTGCTGATTAGTAAAAACAGTGCTATTATTTAATACAGATAAAGTTCAAGATGCATCAGCTGTACCTTGTTATCTGGAGGAAAAGCAGTTCTGGTCCAGCATTTCAGTTCAGAACAAAAAACACTGAAGCAATTATGACTTGCATAAACATGGGTTCTCTGTGGACCACAGCCAAGCACCAGTAATGTGATAGTCAACAGTGAAAATGTACTTGTCAGAATATTTCTTTAATTAAAGGCTGAGAAATTGATTAAATAATCCCTCCATTTTGTTTTAAGAGCTAACCAGCTCAAAAATTTTTGGTCTTTTCGAAGAAAGACTTTTCTAAATCTCTCAGAAAAATTACTTAGAGGCTTCTTCTAGTAACTGGGATCTCTGCTGTCTGGGGGTAACTTGGGAGACACTCTGTTATCATGGTTAATGAAGAAAGGAATGTTTGCTTAGACCCTGGGTATGTTTTTATAGCAATTACGTAAACCTGAGTGGTCCCTTTCATGTGCAGGACCAAAATTTTACAATTCAGTTCCTTTCTCAATCTGATTACCATCTCTAACCTAGAAAAGTATTATACTTTGTTAAAAGACTTCATCCCAGATTCTGACAGAATTTAAACCTAGGCATTTGATTAAAAAATTAAGGACAACAGGGTCCACATAATTTAGATTGATTATCATCAGCCTAAGACAGCATTTATGTCTGACCTTTGACTAGCATATATATTCCACCAGTCCTCCTTAACAGGCTGTACATTTTGCCACCACCTCCATATAGAGACCATGGACGTCACAAGAACCTTTAGCACACCATTATATCTTTTCTCACTCAATGAAAAGGCAGGAGAAAGAATCTGTATATCTGAAACTTGATCTCTAAGTACACATCTCTACCCTTGAAAAATATGTTCTGCCTTAGCAAATCTTCCTAAATAAGGGAGAGATGCTAAGTAATAAAGGATGTAGGGGAAAAATTAAATTTAAAGGGACTTAAGTATTAAATCTGACACATTTGGATGATTCCCCATGGAACATGTTATGTTTTTTGTCCCATGTGAAAGGAAAGCCAAAGTTAATTATAGAACATAGCACTGGGCAAGCAAATAAATCAAGCTTTGCACTGCTGAATTCTCACATCTGCAAATTAACAGCTATGGGTCTGTTAGTGTAGACTTTTCTGTTACAACAAAATGATACCAAATGTAATAGTTGTTTATCTTAGGATAAGTAGGTAAAATTAAAAAGTATAATTTCAGAAAAATTAATAGCCATGGGACTAAATCACCACACACAGAAGTGTGTATCAGAATGAGAGCATTAGCTCAATACGTAATACTGCAAAGGCCCACTCACAGTATCTGCAAAACCAGCATAGACAGCATGATACAGCAGCATAGTAGTGCTGCACGTATAACTTCTGTTGGAGAGGCTGGTGTATGCATTGTATCCTGTATCTTCTATGTATAATATAATGGGCATTTGGTAACCTATAGACATAGGAATCTTACAAAAAATAATATATAACTATATACATGATTATGTATTATGTGTGTGTGTGTATGAGAGAGAGAAGCAGAGGGAAAAACATGCAAACAATCTTCCAAAGAGAAACTTCTCCAGAAGATAACACTAAAATTTCCATGAACAGAAGCTAAGACAAAAGCCTATAGACTTAATGCACACCCGAGAACCTGTAGAATTGAAATGGTTCAGTCACTTCCTCATGTGCAAGCCAGGCTGATTGAACATTCACATTGAAAGATTAGTTTAACAATCACAGTGATCACCAGCTTGTATGGTTCATCCACTTGGAAAAATGGGTGTCACTCCAATTTTTCTCTGTTGGCCAGCAGTAAGCACGTTCAGGCGGAAATGAAAAAAAACACTTCAACAACAAAGAAACATCCCATCTGTGTGGAGAGTGTTTCTGAGGCTAAGTACTGTACTAGACAGTTGATATTTAAATGTTTATCACAGGATTCTGCTGCAAGTTTCATTTTCCCTTATTTAAAAGGCAGGTACTATTTACTTGCTGCCACTTCACTTGGCGGTTTGTAAGAAATCACTCATTAATGGCAACATTTTGAACAACTGAAACCCTCGATAACGACATCAGCACTACTAGTATGAGGAGAGAAAGGCAGCACCTGAAAATAAAATCGGGACCAGCTTTTCTTTCCCCACTTTGAAGATGGGGAACTCATATCTAATTTTAACTCTACTTTGTTGTTTAGCTTTGTTTCTCTCTATTTGGCTATTATCTCTCCAGAGTAAGTAGGGTGGCATCATAACTTTGAGGGAAGATTCTCATTACAAGGCATTGCAGGATTACCCCAGCTTTATTCAAACTAATGCACTGAGCCTCATTCAAAAGAACTAAACACAACCACTCTATTCTCCCACTTGCAATCATACTCAGGTGCTTTAGTTCATTGATGTACAGGTTTAAGTACCTTTCTTGAATTTTTTTTCCTACGTGTTTCATTTGACTGGAGCACACAGTAGCTTTCTCTAGGCAGCCAGTTTCTCATTTAGCAGAGGTCAGCTGTAAATGCATATGCAGTATCAACAGGATTTGTACAACACGCAGGGAAGTCTCCCAGCCCAGATTCCATCAGTGTTTTTATCCGTATTAGGTAAGATTAAAGCCAGCTAGCTAGCATGCAGAGGAGGTGCTGAATTGTGCAAGGGCACCGTTTGACTCCTTTGTGGAGGCTCACTTAGCACCTTTCTGCGCTCACTTAACAACTTTGCTGTGCTAAATCCACACCTGGCTAAATCCATTCATTACACAGCACTAAGGCACAGATAAAAGACAGAAGCTCAATAACAGAAGAGTGTTCTCACTGAGATAATGCAGCAGTAAAGAATTAGAAAACCCCTCAGCACTGCTCCTTCACAGATCATTATAGTCCTGCTGCTAATGCAAGTGGTGCAGAATTAGGCCAACAGTGAACATCTCAAGTGAATATCACACTGTGAATACCCACTAAATATAATATCTTGAGTGCATGGATTAGCATATATGAAAGCCACTGCCTGCTATGACACTGAATCCCGTTTGTTTAAGCATGTATAATGGACACTGTATCGCTGGAGACTTTTCCTTTTTTTTTTTTTTTTTTTTTTTTTTTTTTTTTTTTTTTTTTTTTTTTTTTCCCCCCCCGGCAANTTTTTTTCCCCTCCAGTGACCTGAACACTGACTGGATTGCATCAAAAAGATGAAAAATCCCAGGACTTCTATAAGAGCATTCTTCTAGCGGCAGATCACACAATTATTACAAGAAGAATACAGAGTGGTTTTGGTATGTTCCCACTGATTTCCAAGGATCCCTTTGTGATTTTAAGGAGAAAACGAAAAACAAAACTAAGTAGGCAATCCTAGAGAAAATCACACTAGATCTATACTAGGTACTCCTATGCAGTAAACCATCAGCATCTGTCAGTGTGAAGTGAACTGTGCTTCTTGTTAGCAGTGAGTGGATGAGTTACAAGGTGTTTCCCTAGATGATTTGGATATACAGTTGACATATTTTACACAAATTATGGGATAGATAGTAGTGTGTTTGAAAAAAACCCCAAGCAAACAGAAGAAGAGAAAAGGAGGTAATGATCACATCTAAGGAAAGCACAGCACAGTCCATTTATCAATTTGCTGTAATGTAAATGGGTCTCACATCATTAGCAAAAAGAGTTTTTATGAAGCATTTCAACTTTGAAACACTGCATAAAAAGATCAGCATGTCATCACTCTCTTATCTGCTTTCCATTATTCATCTACACATAAAAAATGTTTTGATACAAGACAAAATGCAGTTCCCAGCTGTATTTTGTCATGAAATGGCTTTCATAGCTCACAGCTCTATTATCAGGAAAAGATTCTCAGCAGCTGGGTAAATACATTTTGCTTTGTTGATGCTGACTGTTAATTTCACATCTAAAACTTGGCAATGTTATAGAACTATAAAGCTTCAGAAAATGCCATTGATGGGAAGTGCAGTTGCTGTGTTATGGATAATTCATAGGCAATAGAAAAGGATCATGCTGGTTCCTCTCATGAAGTATTCCTGTTTTCAACATAGAGAGTGACTAAGAAGACAGGTAGGCCCTCAAGTGCTCAGGTAGATTTTGTAGCATGAACATGTGTGCACATATGTATGGGCTGCTTGTGAGGTTGCAAGTAATTTTTAAACACCTTGATTTAAATAATAAGTTTTAACTTCAGGAAAGAGTTGCCCGGAGAAGTTGGGAAAGCCCCACGCGCAGAAGTATTCAAGGCTGGGTTGGATGGGCCTTTGAGTTGCCTAGTGAAAGATGTCCTTGCTCACAGACAGGGCACTGGAACAAGGTGATCTTTCAGGTCCTTTCCAATCCAAATCATTCCAGCATTCTGTGATTCAGCATCAGCCACTGCCCCTTTAAGGTTTCAAGCATTGGAACTAAGGGAGAAATTAAATAGGTGATGAATGTTCATGTTACAAATGATCTTCCTGAATCAGTTTTAAAATAACATTTTCAAGTATTAATCTTTTTCTGCGGTGCTTCAGTGTGTTGGGTTTGCATCTAGAAATGTTTGCATGCACCTCAGACATTTAGAACATATCTCAATGCCATGAGGTACTGGTGGCAAGGGATATCTGCACTATGGCTGAATTTAGTTCAGGAATGGAAACAGCACAGCTGTTAGCGTGATCCTACAGTCCTGAAGCTGAACAGCTCTCCTTCCCACTTCCCCAGACAGCCTGGATGGACCCATGTAACTGAAAACGCAATTTCACATTATCTGTGCACAAAATGTACTTAAAGGAGGCACCACTCCTGAAGAGTACACAGTTAAAAATACTCTGACACAAAAGCTCAGTTACCACTTTTCACCCCTCTGCACTGACTCCTACTCACCATGTCCAGCTGAGCTGCTCTGTTCCTCTTCCTCGCTGACTCCCTCCTGCACTACACATGAGCCCCTCTTCAGAGAGTTTTGACACTCAGACCCTCTCCCACCCTTCACGTGTGTCTGGCGTGCCCATTAGCTTTTCCTCTGACAAAACAGGCTGAAGAGCCCTGGCACAGAGAACCAGTCTTAGGGTAGCTTTAGATAATCCCCTAAACTGGTGACAAATCAATTCGAAAAGAAAGAGGAAATGGAAAGAAAGATCACAGAAGCCCAGATTTGGGCTGATGACATTTGCTGTTAAACTGAAGCCAAGTCATCTCAGCAGCTGCAAAATTTCAAATCGCAGTTGCAGGGGCTATAAACTAAGTCACAGGACGGAAGGAAGGAAACATGGAGAACAAGAAAAGATGAACTGTTAAGCTTCCTTTGCAAATACAGGGTTTGATTTAATGTTCCAGATTACTAACTTGGATTATTTGTTTTCAAGTGCTGGGATTAATCAACGCTTTCCATTCGCAAGTCTGAATGAAATGTTCTTTCCACAGCCCTTGCAGTGATGATATAACAGTACATAGAGATATTAATAATGGGAAAATCAATATAATCTTTAATCCACAATAAAAATATCCTAACGTAGCATGGTCTCCATAGGAACTGCACAAAATCTGGAGCTTGTATTTTGCAAGTTTCTCTGGTGTTACCAGCGTAGATCTCAACCTGCAGCCCTGGCCCTGAGCAGTGGACATGCTGGATGGCCTAGAAAGGGGAAAAGGGTATGTAAATGTGCTCCCTTAACACCAGTCTCTTTAAAGGAGCACCTGAGTACACTGTATACAAAGCTAAGGAAACCAGGGCTCCAATCTACAAGATAATAATGACCTACCCATTTATGAGCTAAAGAAAAAAGATAAAATGCCCAACTAGATGCCACATTTGTCTATATATTTGTTCAGGTCTGATGTTATAGCTTTTTCTGCTATGCTATCTTAGAATCATACCTTGTCTCTAGTGTAAACTGAAAAGAAATTGCTCTCCAACAGCTCTTTTACTGAAAACAAGAGAACCACAAAGGGCAGCTGTTAGCAAATGCTTAAACCGTTTACCAAGCACTGAAATATCACAGATGTTCTTGAGTTTCTTCTGCTTCTTCGACATCACTGCCTCTAATGGTACAAGTTATCATGTGGTATATGAATTTTCTTCACTAGTTAAGGGCATAAGTTAGTGCAAAACAGTCATGGTAGAAATCCTCCACAGTTACACCACCATAGAATTTTTGCATGCCTTTGTGTCACCAGCACAGCTTTGGAGTCTTCTCTCTACATATACAAAATAGGAATAATAATTCTGTCTCAGCAGTCTAGGAGGGAAAGAGGATAACTCCCTTCAAGACTAGGAAGTGCTTGGATATGGAAGGTTCTTATAGGTGTACTGATAGATCAGTACATTCAAAAGATATAAAAAATAATACCTCATATGGTCAGTTATAAATCTAAAAAGATTAAGTGATACATTCAATGTGTTTTCAATGGGCCTTTGTTTTGCTACCCTGGAGTAAGGTAATCATTCATCTTTACTTGCTGAAGCTACTTGCACTGTAAAGCTCTATCTTCATTAGGATAATGGTAGAAAAATCAGACCAGGCAGCTTTACTCTCCTTTAAATCTTCATGCCATAGTGCAACTAGAATAGCACCAAAAATTAAAAAGAGACAAGGGAGGAATATAGATTTAAAGAGCAGAAGAAGACATTTTTATTGTCAGTGAGAATTAGCCAGCCAATCTTTCCAACCACAAAGCAATTTAACTTGGCCTTTTACTGCATCCATTTTCTCTGATTATTTTTTATGATGTCAGGCTTCTCGTCCCTTGGGGCTGGAAGTTTGCAGGACATTATCCAAGTCTTTAACCCAAGGTCCTGTGTCTGGCTCTCTGGCGATCCTTCAGGCGACGGCAGCTTGGAGCCCGGACACTTCTCAAATGTGCAGGTGATAATCTGACAAGCGTGGTTCCTCTCTCTTTCAAATGTGCCATAGCATCAAAGTGAGTTACTACTCAGCACTTAACAGCTGTTGGCTTCTCCTGACAGCATTAATACAACATTAGACATAGAGATATTTTGAGAGTGAGCGATGTTTTTAAGCAACTGGAGGTCTGCGAGGTTTCTCTCAAAGGTGTTTATTTAACGGGAGCTCACAGCTGCAAGACTTTAAAAGAATGTATCCATACACAAGCGACAGCAGTAGCTGGAGTCATTTGCACACAAAATGACTCCACTTGACATGAAAAGGTTTGCATTTTCTGACTCCCCTTACAGGAAGTCTAATCTGCTGCCATCAACACAAACAAGCTTTGTCTGTTTGAAAAGTTCATTGCGTTGTTACTATGACCAGGCACAACACCGAGACAGCTGTTTCATTCCTCTGTGTTCCAATACTTCTCCTTAAAATCACACCAAGTACTATTTACTTTTACTATTTACTTTTATTAACTATTTATTTTTACTATTTACTTTTACTATTTATTAAAAAAAAAAAGACGCCTTAAAAAAATAAAGCCTAAAATAACTTCAAAAAGTCAAGGATTTTTTTTTTTCTTTTGGGATATCTACCTCCATCTGCTACTTCTAAGTCTAATGCTCAGGAATAAATCAACCAGTCAAGAACACATGTATTCATAAACTGCCATGTAAGTGATGTAGTTGTGAGTTTATTCATCCTAGCTGCTTCTTTCTTTTGCTCCAGTTTTGCAGTCTGTTCCTTCAATATCTATGTTTTTGTATGTATTAATTTTATCAAATTCAACTTGCCTGGTTGAATGCCTGAGAACAACAATCTACTAAGTCAGGGTGGCATACCTTCTTACCCTAACAGCACCTTCTCTAACTACTTACAAATCAGATCACAATGTAAAAGTGAGAGGTTTAATTTGATGAAAATGGGGATTTCCATCTGATGCTCAGAGCTAATTATATTTCAGTTTTATTTCAAGACAAGCATAAGAAGAACAGTACATTTTGGCAGGACAAGCATAACCCTGCAAAACATGGTACATTGTAATAGACTCTTTCATATGAACTGGGAGGAAAATGTAAGAACAATGATTTCTAATGTTTGTGCTTAAGAATGTCTGTGATGGTGACCCCTAGACAGAAGAGCTCTTTGTTGTTTAGGATTGAAGCTACTTGTTGCTCTGCTAAACAAATACATGTGCAATGTCCAAGAGCCACATGCACTTGCAGCTGATGTCTAACTCCCACTGATGTCAAGAAAAGGAAAAGTCATTTATGAGCCAAGCCCCTGGAAACCAATACAAAAATCACTTTCTGTAGGAATACACACCAACTCAGAGATTTTGTCATGGTATTAAATTCCCTTTCAAGTGTAACTTTTGACTTTGGGAAGGAATACCAAAGCAAGCACAATATTTCCCTCCAGTAAGAGGTTTTATATATTTTGACTTAAAGTGACTTATTATATATGATTTTAGAATTTTTAATCTACGTGTCATGTGTTCAGAAGGAATCCCAAAACCTGTCTTCCAAACTCTAGACACATTGATTAAATAAACCACTTTTGGAAGTTGTTTATATGCATAAAAGCTAGCCATCCAAAAAAATCTCATCATACTTGACTGCTTTCTGAATGTAACATCATGCCTGCAGATGGTAATTACACTGCATCGTGATGCTTGTTTTAAAAAAGTGCTTTTTCTAAGGTTCTGGGCATGGAGGAGACTCACACACATCTGATCAGCAGAATAAAATGTTACCTCTAAGTTTATTTTATCCAAACAAATATAACAGCTGGGATCATTTAGAGCCTTATTCTCAATGCTCCATGTCTACTCAGGAGAGAAAGAGCAACCTCACCTTCAAACATACATTTCCTTATACAATTTACATTTGTGATATATTAGTCAGTTACTAATTAAAAAGCAGATGTTAATGCTCATTTTCATACCATAAAATCTTCTGGGTTTTGTCCTCAATAAAACTCCATGTTTGGAGTTTTGGTTTTAGTGGTTTTTTTGGTTGGTTTGGGCTTTTTTTGTGGTTGGTTTGTTTGTGGGGTTTTGTTGGTTTTTTTTGTTGTGTGGGGTTTTTTTAAAGTAAGCCTCTTATACCCAGAGCACTAGATTCATATTTTGGCTTAAGTCCCATGCACCTCAGTGGATCTTGATGGGAGTTTTGCCTCAGGTAAGACAAGAAGATGAAGACCTGATGTTCATGTGTTTTGACAAAAAACATCTTCACACATTTTGAATTCTTCAGTGCTGACAGTATTGATTTTTTTTTTCCTGCATCCAACCAACTCAGTGCATTGAATATTTAATAACAGGTGATACGAGGACCCGTTGTCTGACTCATGTAAATAACACAATAATTTAAACCACATCTTCCTTCTCTACAGTGTATGCAATGCTAAATGTCCCTCAAAAAACCCCATAAACATTGTCAGTAATATAAAATAAGCTACAATAAACTGGACACTTGGGAAAAAAAGAACCAATTGTTTAATTTCAGAATAGTTTGCTGCCACCTTTTGGAATTTAATAAAATGTGCATCTCAGTGGTTTGTAACAGGGATATATAATTTAGCCCTCAAGAGCAATCACTAACATTATTAGAGAAAGAATATATGCATTTCTTCTTTCTTCCTTTTTAAATTCTTAGCAAGTATGTCAAGTTTCACCTGTCACCTTCACAGGGAGATGGAACAGCACAGATTCAAATTTAAGGCTTTCACATGTGAAGAAAACATAGGAAAAAACTTGTGCATTAAGCATAACTCTCAATAAATGCCATGATTAATCAGAAGATCAAGCATTATTTGGCTATAAATAAACACAGGTAAACAAAGCAAGGAGCTGCTTACAGATGATACCTGAATATCAATTAATCACTGGCAAATAATTGTTAGTTTAAATCCAAGGTTACTTGTTAGAATTCAGGGCCTCTTTCCCCCCAGGTGTGTTGTGGCCTTTGCATAACTGCACTGCTTTTATAATATAACTCTACATAAATAAACAAGAGGAAAACAAGTCCTGAGGCTCTGGGCTCTGTCCTACATATTCTTTCCCCGTCTCTGTCAGAGAGATTTTCTTCTGCACAACTTACAAAAATGCAATGCATTTTGGAGAAGATTAATATATACAAATACAACACCAGTTTAGAGAACATGTCAGAAGTTCTTTGTTATCACTAAGACAACTGGAGCACTAGTCTTATTTTAGAAAGGTGAGATCAGAAGCATTTAAACTGGAGGAAGAATAGAAATGTCTGTACCTGTAAATGGTCCTGAAGTGGACAGCTTTCCTTTGATGCACAAGATTGGTATTCCCAGAGCACCCTGGGATCCAGGTGCCTTCATCGTGGCCCATACAGGGGACAGATGACCTCTGGGACACCAGCTCTGCAGGAACGTGTGCTCCTTGGCAAAGTGTCTGGTCACCGGGGCCAGTGCTCGCCAGGTGGATGGCACAACCACTCTTTGGGGAAATAAAAATTGGGAGTATTAGGAGGTGCAAGCACCAAGCAATTTAGTTCTCTGCCACTTTAATTTCTCCATGCCTAAAATCTGATTTAAACTAACACACAGGTGCCATGAGATCTGTATTCCAGAAAGCAGTAAAATGAATATGTTTCCTAGGGAAAGCGCTCACATCCCAAGTAGGAAGATTTTGGACAATTACCTGACTGTAAGCAAGAGTGGAATTGATGAACGTGTGTCAGTATCATGAGTCAGTGATACGAGTATCAGTCAGTACGAGTGTCATGGATGTATGGATGTGCTCCTTGTGGGGACAGGGTTATTTGCAGGATAGGGACATCGATAATAAATCCTGGCAGGGCACGGGTATCGATAATAAATCCTGGCAGCGCGGCTTTGGCCCGGCTGAGGAAGTGGCACAGTGGCGACACGAGGCGATTCCCGGCTAATGAAGGCGATCGCCGGCGCGGCCGTTGCCGGGCGACGGGCGGGACCGGGCAGGCGGCGCGGCCGGGCCCGGCCCGGCCCGGGGCTTTTCTCGGGGCTCTTTCCCGGGGCTCTCCGCCGGGGATTTTTCCCGAGGCTCTGTGCCAGGGCTCTCGGAGGGCTTGGCGGCGGCCGCGGGCGCTGCGAGGCGGTAGCAAGACACCTCCGCCATGTCGGGGGGAGGCACCGCCGACTGCGGGCTGCAGGTGAGCGGCGGCGGCCGGGACAGCGCAGTGACGGGCAGGAGCAGGCCAGGGGCAGGGGCAGGGTAAAGCCGACGCTGGAGAATGGGGCCTGCGAGCAGGTTTCTGCCATTGGGAATACGCTAATTCGCTGTTGCAGGCAGCACACCCACAGAAATCCGCGTTGCTTTCGAAATGAAAGCGGGCAAGCAGGCTGCCCTCGGTGAGGACACCAGGAGCTGTTCCCCGTGCACAGGCTGGGAGCAGCCCGGCTGCCCCGTCCTCGACAGCCGGGCTGAAGGAGCAGACAAAGGCCCATGACGAGCCCCTGCTCCTCGTGGTTTGTAGGTCAGGGTCTGGAATCTGGAGATACGGGTACATTTCTTTATGTGTTTACGATCTATAACTAGAGGCTGGTGCCCTTGAGAATCATGTAAATGTATTGTGTCCGTGATGTCCTGCAGCAGAGTCCAAAATATGTGAATTTCTTCCGTTGGTTTGGACCTGCCACCTGCTTCAGGCTTCTGTCCTGCGGCAGTGATGAGCTCATCCGTGCTCACCTGCTCTCACAGACCCTCTCCTTATGCTCTTGCCGATCAAAACATACAAAAGAGAAGTGTCACATGATGATACATCACAAGTGCCCAGAAATGGAAAAGTGATATGCAAAATACGTTTCTTATTGAGAAGAAATATAAATAAGTACATGGAGATTTGGGGACTTTAATGATGCCGGTATGTTAGGGGAATGGAGATAGAATGGAAGCACTACGCTTCACAATAATTGTCAATTAAATGGGCTTATCTCTGTTGGTCAGTTTCACTTCTGTATGTGTGGGAGGGGAGAATTAGTGCTGAACTTGAACAAGTGAATCCTCCCTTTTATGTAAAAGTTATTTTTGAAGCCATTTCAGGGTGAGCTACAGGAAGCAATTTCTGATTATGCAACAAGCAAGGAAAGAGATCAATATTCAGACGACTTTGAAAGTGATGGAGATGGCATGTTAAATGGTAAAACAAAATTAAATATTTTTGCTTGTGTTCTTCCTTTCTTATTTCATTACTAGATCCTAGACAATCTTTATGTGTCAATATGATTTAGTGTTCCAAAATTTCATACTTTAACAACTTTTAAAGTACTGCGTCCTCTGCTGCCAAGTTAGCAGCAGAATTCCCAACGAAATCAGCGGAGGTTGCCAACCTGCTAGACCACACACAGTCTGCACTGGTTCCTACCGTTGTGGTGCTCAGTTCTCCTCCTTAGCCATCTTGTTTACTTGACACCTGGATGAGACAGTAGTGCACAGTACTGCAAATGAAAGTGGACATGGGCAAAGAGAAAGGGAATGTTTTTTTCTTTCTGATTTCCCAGTCTGGACAATCAGTGAATCAGGGCTGCAGGACACACTGCAGAGCTCACTTGCCTGGCAGTGTACATAAACCAAGAATAGGTTTGATCTGGCTGTTTTTCTTGGAGCAGGATGCATTTGATTTTTGCTAGTGTTTATGATTGGCCAAATGACTCTTCTTCCTGCTGGCAAAGCACTATATTTTAAGAAAGATATGAATGTTAAATATAATCTTGTATTTTTAAAAGGACTTCCTCTGCCTGTTTTTCATTCACATCTGAAACATCTTTTAACAGTTTGTGGGATGCTTTGATTTCCCTTTGCTGACAAAATTTAGGAAAAGAAGCTCTCCAGCAGTAAATGCGTTATTCTACTATCATGACATTCTTTTGTCAACTTCCTCAAGCATTTGAACTCTGAAATTAGGTCAATTAGCAGTACCAGGCTAGAGGAAGAGAAATATTTTTGTTAAACATGTGAACCTCAGCATTGTAGAAGATACTTCCTTTGAGTATCTTCTAGTAGACATTAAATGATGCAAAAGTGAAGAGAAAGGAAGATGAGTTCTAATACAAAACATACCCAGGTTTGTCACTGATGACTTGTTTCCACTTCCTATGGCATTGAGACTTTTTTTTTTTTTTTTTTTTTTTAGAAGGGCTTTAATTTGCATGGAGAAAGGAATTAATGAGTGAATATTTTTCTTTGGATTGGGTCCTTGAAAAGAGATGACAGGAAAGGAAGTAGAATAAGGCTGTAGTTTGGTGGCTTTGCAAAGATCAGAGGCACAGAAAGAGAAATGCTCAGAAACTAAAGTCAGGAGGATGTTACATGAAAAATAGTGTTAGTTGTGGAAGATACAGGTTCTGTGTTGTATTTTTTTTTCACTTGTATCAAATGTAAGTTGGTAATGTGCTCTTTGCAGATATTGGGAAAGAACTTACTGAAAGTGATTCAGGTTCTGCAAGCAGTGAGAGATCTGTTGCTGGGAGTCCTCTCTTGAATGACGATTCTTCACAAAAAGCAGAAGATTTGGAAAATGAAGCTGCTGATGACTTGAATTTATCCTTTCATGTAAAGAAGCTTCAGCAAATAATGGTTTTAGAAGGTGAAAACATACAGAATGACAGAAAAGGTGGCAAAGAAGGATGTGTGGAAGGTCAAAATGAGAATAATGTCGGCAATAATCATGAAGAAGTACGGTGTGATAATAGTGAAACTCATGACTTGCCTATTAATGAACTACATAAAAAAAGAAATCAAGAAGAAAACCAACCAAAAGCAAAGCCTCGCATGCACAAAAAAGGAAATGCTCCAGCATCAGGTGAAAAGAAAATATTTTAGTGTTGTTGCTGCTTCACCATGTTACAGTATTTTAGTGTTTCAGTTTGGGTAATTTTTTGTGTTAGCAGTTATCTGCTTTGGCTTGGAGCCAAAGCTTCTACAAATACTCAACCTCTGTATGCCAGGGAGTAATTTTAGCCAGCATGGGCCAAGAGCAGGAGGTTCCTGTTTGCTCTTTCCTTTCAGAAGATGGAAAAACAGCTGTTTAGGTACCTAAAGTCCAGCTCTCCATCAGTGCATGTGTATGGAAGGCATGAGGGGGCTGCCAAGATGCCTTCTCAGTGTGTGAATTGAAATTCTGTAGATTTCAATCCACAGAAAGCTGGATTGACATAGTGTCCGTAGCATCCGTGTACCCTTTAATGGAAAGGTCATGAAATTCCTTTTCTATGACCAGGGTAAGCTGTAATGTAACAGAACGTCAGAAAATGAGCTGTACCCAAAACATTCAAGAATTGTAGATGTCTCATCATTTCAAAGTTAAAACTTCAAATTATCTTTTACTTTGAAGATACTGATACACTTTGGATGTATAGTCAAACACATAAACCCCCCAAACCTAAATGTTTCATTACAGGAATAGCTGATTTAATATACAAAGCAAAATTTAGAATTCTGCTAATTGACTGTATATGCCAAAAGACTTCATATTTTTTCATCTAATTCCTAATATGAGAGGAATTTGTCCTGTTTGATGTTGAGATAAGTTTATGACTGGTCATTACCTGTGACGGAAGATTACAACTTTGCAATTGGTAGAGCATGATTAAAGGTATCAGCTTCGTTTTTCCTTTCCACATGATGGCACCAAAATGCTGGGTATTTGAATGTGCAGACATATCTCTTCCTGGGCTGGCGTGCCTGTGTAGTTTTAGACTAGCAGAAAAGAAGTTGAACTGCTCCTTTTCTTCATGTGAATCAAAGTAGTGCAGTGACACACTGCAATATTGGTGAAAATTCAGTAAATTCAAAATTCTTGTCACCTTGAACTTACCTTCATCACTGTAAATTTAGGGTAAATTTCTTAGAATATGGCATTGATGTTCCCTTCTTCAGGTAATTTGGAGTTAATTTGTCATCCAAAAATTCTGTTTTTCTGAAGAATTCTATTGGAAATTTGTGGAAGACTTCTAATTTGGTTTTACTGCGGCACTTTTGGTTTGCGTCTGAATTGTTTTACAAATTTAGATTGGTGCATTACTGGCAGTTGAAATCTGATTAAAATGGTTTTTTTAAGTCTTATTAATAATGTGTTCCATAAATAGCAATTTCACTACCTAGGCATACATTCAGCTTGAAGTGATGTTTTCTTTAAATCCCCACTGCAGAATTTTTCAGTTATTCACTCTTGTGTCCCACAGCCCTGAAGAGCTCCACACAGTGAAAGCAGTGTTTGTTACCCAGGGTGTTAACTGGCACACTTCATTAGAAGTTTGCTTAGATGTCATAAGGGCTCTTGGTGTGACTGCAGTGACTCTTGCTTTTGGTTTCTGCACTAGAGCCAGATAAGACAGTTGGAAAATTTTGCCTTTGTCTTGCTCTCACATTCTCTAATATTAGTTCAAGATTCAGTTGCTACTGCGGTCTTACATGAAAACACAAGTGAATACTGTTCTTATTAATATATAGTTCTTAGAAGGAGGCATACAGAAAATACATTATACTGTATAAAATTTAGTAACAACTTTCATAGACTGATAGTTTTCTAGAAATACATTTTGTGCAGAAAAATAATACTCAAAAACAATGGAGTTCTTGTTAATGTGTCCTCTCAATCTTTTTTCTCCCTTTAGATGGAGATCAGAAGACTGTCGGCACCAGTGACTTGAAACTGGAGGACAATGGTAGGAAATCCCCTTCTGTTGACAGCTCAGATGGAATGATGAAAATAACGGAAGGACAAATAATAACTGATACAATGCAGGAGGTGTCAGTGAATGATCCATCTGAGCATGGGGAGGCAAAGAACACATCCAAGAACTCTTTCAAGGTATTGCTCATACACAGTTTACCATTGTTTGGAACGATGTCCTAGAAGCACAATGGAGAGTTTTGTAAAGTTGCTGTTGGTATCTTGAGTGTATAGAGCACTGTCTGGAAAGCTGAGAATTTATATCTGATTTTGAGAGCCAAGGCTCTTAGAAATTCTGTATAGCTTTATGGTAGATGTAAGGAATACCTTTTCCACAAATTATTGAAGTCAGATAAAGGTATTGAAATGTGTTTTTCAGTCTTAAGAAAGTACCCTTCTCAAAGTGAAAATGTCAGATCTCTGTTGTGAGGATAGCTGAACAGCAGTGAGCAGTGTGTGTTGGCAGAGGATGAAATCCATGTGTGACCTGAATAATGGATAAGATGCAAAGCACTCTATGCTTTATCCCAAAAAGAAATATGTCGATACACATAATTATTAAAGCTGACTATTCAAAAGACTTAAAAGAGTGTTTATAGAATAAACCAGCTGTGCTCTTTTTACTTTTTATTATTTTTCTATTGACTGTATTTTTACATAACACAAATGAACATTCCTAGCTGCCATTCCAAAATGATACAGGCATTCTGAAAGTTTGGTTAGTTGATTGGTTGGTTGGTTGGTTTGGAAGCTTTGTTTTGTTTTGGTTTTTGTTTTTTTCTTTCCTTACTTTGTTACTCTGTACTATACCCTCTCTTCAGTAGGGTATTTTTCTTGCCTGTTTTTATAACATCATGAGAGTATGGAATATCTTGACTTGGAAGGGACTCATAAGGACTGAGTCCAATTCTCAGTGTCCTTGTTAGCTTGTAAAAACCTGTTCCATCCTGATCTGTTGCTTAAGAGACCTATAACTTTATTTTTCTCTGTGTTTCTTAGAAACTAAATAAAACAAAGGAGAGAGTTCTACAAAACCCAAACGCTTCTTTATCTGGCAGGTAAGAGAGGAATGCCAAGTATTGTTCTGAACCATTTAAGATGCCTCCAAGAGCCCCAACAATACTGCTCCCCTTTCATTTTCTATCAGCATTGTCTTTGCTGCTGGCAACCTCTGACCATCTGTGGAAAACAGTTTAGTGCATGTGGCATGTTGTTATGACCCTAGCTCAGGTTTATGTCAGATCAGACTCCCAAACCTTTTGCCGTTGTCTCTCATGAGTGTGTTACTGGAGTCTTTACAGGCTCCAATAAAAGCTGTTTTTAAGATGAAAGTGTAAGTAATTTGTAAACTTATAAGAGGTAAGTTCTTTCTCCTTTCCCTTTCCCCAGTCTCCAGTCAAGTGCATATAAAAAAAGAATCACAATAACTTTTGGTATGCATGAAAATAAGAGGAACAGTACTTGGTATGAGCTACAATAAATGGAAAGGTCATTAATGTGTTTGTGTCCTGGTATTTTCATAGGTCTACAACTTCTGTGCATTTAAAGAGAAAGGGGAAATCTACTCCGTGCACTTCACATGTTTCGTCTCAGTATCTGGGATCATTGAAGGTGTTGGAGGATAAAAGCATGCAGCAGAAAAGTCCAGAATTCAACAAAGTAGATAATTTAAGGGCAGCTGTTTTTCAGGTAGATTTTAAACATGAACAAACCAACAAACAAAATTGTGTATATGTGCAAAGGTCCTGATACAGGGGTCAACACCTCGTATTTTCTTGAAATCAGTATTTTTTACTATATTCCTTTCTTTGGCTTCCTCGTATAGTAATCTTTCTGTTCTCTTGGCTATGCCTTTTTCTCATATTATGAACAAAAAGCTCAATAAAAGGGACATAATATTTTTATGCAATTCATAATTTATTGTGTCAGACTATTTTCAGGCACATATTCTCTGTTATTTCGACTTCATCTTTAACATAAGTAAGTGTGTACTTAGAGTTGATGGGTTTTTTCCTGATACGTTCTATTCAAATGGCATTCAGGAAAAGTGATAACAAATCCTGTACTCTTTCCAGAAGAATAATTATGTAGATTCCTTGTAGAATTTCACAACAATTATTTTCTGGGTTTCAACAGATTTTTGCTTATCTGTTGGAGAAAACACAACTCTCATTAACAGGCACCATTCATATTGCTCTGTGTTTTTAATCGTTATGGTCCTAAACCAAATTTTAAACCCTTAAATCTGTATTTATATTTGAAGGTAGAATAATTTCTATTTTTGTCTTTGAGCTTTATAGCAAGTATACAGTTATTTCTTCAAAATTTAAGCCTGATTCTGCAGATGGCTCATAACCTTTTATGTCTGCCTGAAGTCTCACTTCTCCCAGTAGGATTTTATTCTCTTTAATTATAGGTATTTTCAAGAGACACAACAAATGTAAATAATATTCTTATATACCAAGTGATAAGAATCTTTACTCCAGTCTTCCATTTAATTTTGATTAATGCTTACATATTTGTTGGTGTTTCTAGGCAGATGCTTATTAAAAGATCTTTAAGCATTTTTAGATTTTCTAGCTGTGATTTTAGAACCTTAGATTTTTTTGATCACAGTGTTCGTGTTTTAAAAACAGGTTTGTTTTCCACATGGGATGCTTATTTAATTAGCATATGGGAGAACTAAGAGTAATTTTCATGGTCATTATATTGGTTCTCCTCTTTACTGATACATTAAAAGGACTTTAAAAATATTTTAATGATTCTTACAGAACTGGTTGAAAAAGAAGAAGCTCCTTGTACTGGAATTAAAGAGAAGTGAAAAGGAGAAAGCTGAAATTCTAAGGAACAATACTGAAAAGGTTTGTTTACCTTGTTGTTTAAAAAGAAGTTGACAAACTATGATTCTTTGAGGTGTGCTTCCTGCCTAAGTGCATCCCTCTGCTGTTGTAAGCTATCTGATTTTCTCCATATAGCACGAGGTGATGTGAGACAATAAATGGCATGTCCTGCTTGTTAGGTTTGTGTAAACAGTGTCTGTCCAATTCTTCCCTGCATATTTATATAAGGTGTGTTAGAAATTTGCTTCCTAGATTAATTTTCAGGTTTGTTTACAAAGACCTTGGGATGCTCAGTTCTTAAGGTGCTAAGTTTTGTTTTATGCATGAGAACATGAGGTGTTCACTCCCTGCCTCAAGAGATGCTTACCTACAGAGGACTCTGTCTTGAGTAGTGTAATGCACATTCTTGGATTTGACTTTTAAGCATTTAATATGTTTCACTTCTAAGTACTTAACATGTATTTCATATCATTCTACACATACTTGGCAGGAGTAGTTTGTCTCATTCAATTAAATTAAAAATGGGCATTGAAAAAAAACATTATATATGCTTAAAATTTAATTGTAATACTTGCAATGTTGTCAGCAAATCAATTTCTGTTTCTTTATTGCTCCATTTAGCAATAAGTTTAAAACATACTATTTCACTTAGGATTTTGTACTGAAATTGATTTCAATGTAGACTTTTTTTTCCAATCTAGAAAGAAGCACTTAAAAGAGAAGAAGCAATTGCATGTTATGAAGCTTGGAAAAAAAAGAAAGAGAAAGAAGCAAAGAAGTTAAGAGAAAAAAAAAAGCTTGAGGAACTTGAGAAAAAGAAACCAGCAGAACAGAATAAGGAAAAAACAGAAGCAGCAGAAGCGGTGATGTGAAATATGTACATAAATGTGTATTTTAATGTGGTTCATGAGATGGTAAAAAATAATTTTGATTAATCTAGAAAGAGATGGACATAAACTAGAATCTTAAATCTAGACATGCTTAGTTTTTGAAGGAAGCTTGTATTAAGTTTTGTTCTGTCAGAAATATGGAATATATACCCTTGCAGACAAACAGGCTCTATATATGGAGTCTATTAACTGAGCATAAAACAAACTTCATACAAATACATTAGCAACTAACTATTACCTACTGGAAAAATAAGATTCTTTTTAGGTATAGTGATGCCCACTTCTGAGCAATTCCACTAGCAAATATTCTAAAATTAGAATGTTTAGAAATTTCAAAAAAAAAAATAATGCAGAATAGACTAGTGGAGTATTGACAGAAAGGTGAGAGGAAAGATTTCTCATGGATCTGTGGTTTTCTTTAGGCATTCAAAAAATGGAAAGAAAGAAAACTGGAATATTTAAGAGAGCAAAGCAGGAAGGAAAAACAGTCTGAAAGAATGAGGAAGATGATAGAAGAGGACCTAGTTGCAGAGAAGAGGAGAGTCAGTGTATCAGCAGTTGAAAAATGGTACTTCTCCACTGTGTTTGTTGTATCATTGCTTCCAAAATCCTTGCTTATAAATGTAATAGATCTTCTGTAAATGCTTGATGTGCTTGTAATTGGAAGACAATGGAATGCTTGGGATCAGACTCTTCATTCCCAATGGAGACAAAGTCTAACAGTGAAAACAAGCTGTGCAGCTCCCTTCAGTTTATTAATTTAGTTGCTTTCCTCCCGAAGAGGATGTTAACTAAGCTGAGGCAGAAGTACAGCAAATGAGAAGATTCATTGAGAAGTATTGTGTCTTATGTGGTTATTTTCATGCTTCATTACTAAGCCATAGGAAGGAAGGTAAATCTTTAAAGTTTTGTGGAATACAGTGTAGGAATGCAGATATAGGAAGAAAAGGAATGCAGATATAGGAAGAAGGAAATGAGATGTATCTGCTGGAGATATTCTATGTTAGTTTTACAAGCCAAGAGTTTTCACAGACAATGCACAACTTACAGTTACCTACAGAAGTTCCAAATGGTTTTTTTTATTCTAAATAAGGGAGAACAAAGTACAGTAAAGGTGATGCCATAATAGATAGAGTAGTAGATTCATTTATACCTTGGTGACATATAAAAATGGACCTGAAAGATTTAAAATATATATTCTCAATCTTTTATTAGAAGTGTAAAATACATATTTTGACTAATTTACTTAATTGGTCACAGATGCAGCTTTTAGTCTGTATACGATGACCTCTTGCTCTTCCCTCTCACTACGCAGGAATGAAAAGAAGGAAGAATATATGAAAAAGAAGAAAGTAGAAAAAATCCTAGAGAAAAGAAAGCGAGAAGTACAACAGGCAAAGAAGGAAGAAAAAAGTGAAAAGGCTATGGAGGAATATGAAAGATGGCTGGTATGTTTGGTTGGGTTTGAAGGGTTTTTTTCATTTTGTCAAAAGCAAAACATTTGATGTAAGTAATTACCGTAAGCACTTGAGTATTGTAATACTGTGCTGTTATGAGAGAGGCCAGACGGTGGCACCATTACATTGCTTGTCCCCCAGAATTTGTGAGCAAAATGTTGTTTAAGTATGGTGCACTTGATACCTGGCATACATGGAAAATACATTCTCCCTATCCACATGTCATAGAGTTTTTAATTTCCATTAGTCTTCATTTTTTATCGTTCCATATCAGAAGCAACCATCTCTGAAGGGCCAGTTAGCCAGAGCACACAACCTGCAAAGATAAACAGCATTGCCAGCTGCAACAGTCAGTGCATGTACATTCAAGGGAGTGTTGAAAATGGAGACTTGGATACCTCACAACTGATGAAAGCACTTGTAATGAGGTTCAAGATGATTTCCATTTGCGAGAAAGGGTGGAACTCTGATGCTCCCAATTATATTTTTTTCACAGCAGTGTCCCAGTTGTAAAGCAGTAAATTAATCCAGTACTCCAGTCCCAACAGTAAGGCAGGTTTATTTTCCGTGCTGCAGAAAGACAAACTAGAAGAGAGATCACTCATATTCTTAGCATGTTGTTTTCTTAAAGGTATGTGACTTGCCAGTTAAAGAAAAACTTGTTTTAATTCCCCATCCTGTGACACAGTCCTTCTTCATACTGACTGTCAAGGATTTTTAGTTAGAAAGTGTTTCTTTTGTCTCTCTTCCATGTGATTTCTGGCATGTCTTGTACATATGGTCTCTGTTGCCATTTTTAAGAATAGGATCTTGCAACCCAGCTGGATTAAGGTTCTTAGAGGAATTCCTCTTTACTGTCAATAGCTAAGATTTTTTTTTTTTTTTTTTTTACCGGAGGGTGAGGCAGATAGATGAGAGTCAGGCAACTGTACAGGTGTGGAACAGGTTTAGAGAGGACTTGGCTAAATCAGAAATACACAGTTGCACAAAACAGCAAGAGCCTGCATGTTTTCCCTTCTCACTGTTTCCAAACTTTTTTAGTCATAGATTTAGATCTTTTAAGATGTCTGACCTGGTCCCGTGTTGAAATACTTCTCATTTCTGTAATCACTGTTAAGTTTGTTTTTTTCTGATTCCCATTTTCAAGAGATTTTCAGCTCAGTTTAGCAAATGATTAATGTCTGATCTTAAGTTATTTCTTGCTTGGTCAGTATTCCTGATTGCCATGGTAGGGAGTACTATGCTTTGAGCAGTAACTAAGGCACTGCCTGGTGTGCTCTGCTGACTGAGACTATCCTAATCAGCTTAGTTGTACCGAAGCAAGAATGTTATTTCTCACTGTACATTTGACTTCGTTGTTGTCCTGCAGGTATGTAGGCATCAGATCTGAAGGCAGAATTTGGAAATCTTTTAAGAGCATTCTTTCCACTAACAGGATTTTTTTTTAAGGGAAATAAAATAGAAGTGATATAGTGGGAAGTATTCTAATATGTTTTCATTAACATTCAACAGAAATAATGTGTAAATTCATCCTCAGCTTTCCTGAAACAGGTGTTGACCATAATGCATGGATAAAACAGACCTAAAAATCTCATTGTAGTTCTTCTAAAAAAGAAGAAACCTTCTGCTTTTACGTTAATGGAAATTCTGTTACTTCTGCTTTTAGAGGTCATTGTGTCAATGTTTGATAGCATAAATGCATAGAGAAGATTACTTTTTAAGCCTGGAAATAAATGCCCTGGAAAAGGCTATTAACACTTGCCAAATACTGACATAAAAAGGATAATCTTGAGGTGAGATGCTTTAGTATTGCCCCGAAGTTCAAGCTTCTGATTATTTTGTTTCTTTTCTATCATTTGCTTCTTGCTAGTCACCAAGAACTCTTCAAGCCAATCTAGCTTGATAAATTATCATTTTTTACTTACTGCATAATACAAGCAGTAATGACACTTGTCATTGACATGCACCTATTCTGAGGAGTGGAATGTGGACAAGAATCACGTAGAAAGTTTATAATGACAGATCAATTTAGTTTCCATTATTTCTGAGATACTAATCTTGATACCTATTTAATGTGGATACAAGTGAGTATCATCTCTAGATGAGTTTTGTTGACAGTTTTCTGTGATAAACATTAACCTGCCATGAGCTGCTGAGAAGTAAGGCTGCTTTCAAATAGTTCTTGAAGACCAACATAGTAATGTTGAAAGCCTTAGAATAAGTTTGACATTTTACCTTGAATTTGAGCATGTGCAATACCTATTTTTGGCATTCTAAAGCTGTTTAAAAACATCAAGAAAGGATAAGTCCCATGTATTTGTTGCTTTTCTGGGTTAGAAATAGCTGAAGTGGGTTATTAATTTCATGTAGTTTAATAAGATCTCTCTGAGAATACTTTCTATATTGCAATTTTCATGGCCTGTCATTTCAATAGGTTAGAAATAAGGCTGCTATTTTTATTCCTCTTGAATGTTGTCAGTCTTCTGTAATATCTAAAATACAATTTCTGTGTGGCAATCATACTGCCAAAGAATGTGCTCTTCCCAGAATTTGATAAGTGTATTCACCTTACTAGGCTATTGAGTAGGAAACTTCCACGGAAATCAAGCCATACAGTTGAGTTGATCAAGTGTAAGACAAGCTACAGTTATTGATTTAATCTTTTCACTGTTTCTGTTACTCTTCTTCAACTAGTGCAAATAACATCTTGTTTGTTTTTCTGTGGAATATTTATATCAGTTACGTCTTGTGAGAATTTGCACTGTAGTTACGACAAGAACATAAAAACTCTGTGTGTGTTGAAGACAGGGAGGAGGCCAGTACATCTTCACTTTGAATTTAATCTTTTAAAAAAGTTAAATTAACTCAGTCCCACTGGGATTCATTAATGAAAATTGGATCTTCAAACCCAAACATTCAGAACTGAAGGACAGTTAAAAAATCCAAAGCAACTTTCGTTCCTTTCCTGGGTGGGTGTATGCTTTATTTTTGGTTGTGGTTTTTCATACTTGAGTCTGTTGTGCAACATGTATTCGGTAGAGAGTGCTTGATAAACATAAAATATGCACCTTTCTCTGTAGCATGCAATTTCTTTAATGCTTGCAATACTGCTGCAATTAGTTTTATTCTTAATGAGTTTTCGCTTAACTGTCCTGATGGTATAGATATCTTTGTACACTATAATTCTATGATTATAGGTACAGGAGCATGTATTATATACATATTCCATAGGAGCATATTCTTTCCAAGTTCATCTGGACTGCTTGACATATCTTGATGTCTTTTTTGAAAAATATCCCTAATAATGCAGACTACTTTTCTCTTAGGGTACTAAACAGTTCCCTTCAAGAATTTTAGAATATCTTGAATTTGTTCTAAAGACCTCAAGCTACTAGTTGTGTTCATCTGATAAAATCTCTATGAAAGGAGAAAGACAAAAGTAAAGGATGAGAAGAGTCAGAATGTCACAGTGCTGCAGGCCTAGTTTGTCTCAATTCCTCCATGCAATCCAGAGAGATAATATTTGTGATTAACTTTTGTATTGCTAATTTTGGCAAAGGGCACTCCTTTTCCATGCAAACCTTGCCTTTCTTTTAATCAGCCTTGCTAGTAATGCCATGGAATTACTGTGTGTTTGTTTAGCCAGACCAGATGTTCCAAACTGAATTGGATCTTTAGATTTATGTTGTCAAAGAGCTGAAGGGCACAGATTAAAATCACATTGATAGCATTGGTATTTCAGTGTGTTGCTTTGCTTTTTACAATTTTTGGACACATTAGTAGTTTGACTGCTATATATATGTGTAAAACAGGAGAAAACTTCACTCAAGCTCCCTTTTTAACAGTAATGCTTCCACATCCATTTTCCAGTCTATTCCCTTGGCCACAGTTACCGCACTATTTCCCTGCTCACACATGGGTAACAGGCAAACACTGTTGGGAATTTGTGGATATACAATGTCCTCCAGAGGAACAGGATCGTGGGTTATGTGAGAGTACTGGCTATCTTACAGCTGTCCTCAAGGAGCAGTACTTCCACTGCAGTGCAGTTCATACATGTGAAAATACAAAACTTCTATGGGTGCTTCACAATACTGGCTGATGGGCTGCAAATGATGATAGAACCAAGGCTGGATGTGGCACAGCTGATGATAGTTTTAAGTGGGTATATCACATTGCATCTTTAGTACCAGCGATGTGTTTGTCAGTTGTTGGTCTCAGGAATGAATGTACTGTTCATGTGTGAGAAAGCCAGCTGCTTAAGGACCTCTTATCCACCCATTACAGGGTGCACTGTAAATTGTGCTCTGGTCTATATGGTCAACTTTGGTTCCACCAAGAGAAAAGCTACTTTTAAGTCAGTGAAAAATGTGCACCTGTGTGCGCCACAAACCTGCAAGGAAAACTTGCACTCATAGAGAGCTCACCAGTGTACTAAACTGATAATGAAGATGCACCTTTAGATGCTGGTCCTCTTGAGGGTGAAATGGCAGTCATCTTTGAAAAGAACTCTTATTTTATGTAGAATAGAACTGATTAGAAATTCAAAAATAATTATAAATAATTGCAACTTAATTTTTGAATGACAGGTCTCTTGAAAATCATTAGTTAATGAGACACAAAAAGAGTGTTGCAAGTATCTTGCTTATCACTCATCATCCTAATTGCCCCATTGCTGTTTGAAACAATAGAAAATAGAATTAGAACCTTGCAGTACTTGTAACATAAGTTAGATAGATCTTTGTTTAAAATTAAATTGTTTAATTACCAGTGTGTTCTAGTACACAGCAAGTGTGATTTAATAAGAAAAGAAAGTTACAATAATGTATCAATGTTCTCATTATATGAGAACAACACATTCTGCATTGTGATTTAGGTATCCTCTTAAAGACAAGAAGTAATTAATAGGAGACTAATTACATACAAGAACAATACAGTACCTAATCTACTAGGCCTTTTGTTGGGCTTTTTGTTTGGACAGTGCACGAACCCAGCCCATCCTTGAGACAGTCACTGTAATTGTAAATGACATCCAATGTGCAGCCTCTTGTGTTGCATTGTGCAATGTCTGTGACTGAACCTCTAGAAGGGATGTGCCGAGCTCCAAAAGGCAAATTTCCATTGCCTGTTTTCTTTTCTTTTTACACAAGAAAGGCATAAGAATAATTGTAACTTTTCTGTTAGTAGAATTGTTGTTGGGAGGCAGGGGAATGGTTTTGGTTTGGGCTTTTTTTCACACATCTTTTTATTTTCAGGAAAACAAAATGAGGAGAGAACAGCTTGAGAAGAACCGAAAGAAGTTGCAGGCTGTCCATGGGAATGAAATGATTCCTCCCTGGAGGCCGCCTGGAAAAGTCACATATTCTAGTTATTACTGAGCACTTTATTGCTTTCCAGAAGAATAGATAGTCTGCAAAGTTCTGTCAATGGCCAGTAACTCTTTTGTTATCAGCTGCTTTTTACTGAATCCATTTTAGGTGTTTCATTCTTTCTTTGTAGTTTATTTAATCACTGCAGTTTAAATAAACCTGTTACTCATTTTCATTGCTTTAGAAAATGTAATAATTTTTCTAATTCCACATTTAAATTAATTTTGCTAAATTCCATGGAATTACATCATACCTTTTTGGTGAAAATTTATATCCAGGATACATAAAGCTGAACTCTGGCATTTTTTTTTCACCCAATAAGTAGCAAAATGGTTATTTTTTAGTTATTAGACCACACTCTTGAGGAGTTAATTCTTGAAGCAGTGATATGAGGAGGCTGTGGGGTAAGGATGATGGGCAAGGAGATGTTGGCTCTCTTGGGGTGGTAGATGGCAAAAGGCTAAGGAGTATGGAAGCAGAATGTCGTTTTCATACATTAATATACAAGGTACAGAGAAAATACTTGAATACATATTCACAGATATGCGAATACAGGATTTTCATAAGCTCCGGGTCTGGCTCTGGCTGTTCCCTCATGGCAGGCATTTTTTCCAAAGTAGTGGAGAAAAGAGAAAGAATTTACTGCCAGCAGAAACTTTCAAGAAGCTGAAAAGATGCCCAGCCGGAGCAGCTTCAGTGGCCCATGTAAGAGGTAGAGTAAAATTACAGGCAGCAGCAGGAGATATGAGGAACTGCAGCCCTGGCAGAATGCAACAGAATTGCTAATTCAAAAGTGGCACACCTGGATTTTATGAGAAAATACTGAACTACTTCAGGCCTTCAGATTGGGGTGGTGTTGTGCACCATTGGTGGTCTCGGCTCTTAGCGCTTAGAGCCTTGAATTTGGGTTTAGTCTGTTAAGAAACTCCAGCTATAGTATCACGGGAAGATGAAATTTGTAGCAGGCACCAGAGTTTATTGTAGAACAGACCTGGAGAGTCTGAGACAAGATAGCCTGTGGGAAAGGGATCATCTAGATCTTTATTTTTGCAGTGTCCAGCTAGAAGAAGCAAGGAAGGTCCCTATGCTGACAGGCTGTACTTGAGAGGTGGAAATGAAAAGTGTTGTAGAGTTAGTGGCAGAGATGAAAAGGAGTTTGTCAGGTGCCTGTTCCTGATCTGAATGCTACATCCTTGTTGACTTTAAGCCTTTCTATAACTGGATAGAAGGTTTTGACAGAAGACAGAAGGGAGAAGGTGTTAGTGACATCTTTCAGAAGAATGAGGAGTAGCTCACAAATTCACAACTTCTCAATTAGGAAAAGTTGCTGAAGTCTGTAGACAAAGGAAAACAGCAGATATGTTTAACTTTTATTATAAAATTTGGAGAGTTTTACTTAATGTTATATTGTAAAAATTTGGTCATGTTACAGCATAACACAAATATCATAGAAGTATTAGAATTGAGAAATATAAACATATGTACATTAAAGTATAAGAATATACATACATCTGTATAGATCCTATCTACATGTTTATTGATGACAGATGAAAAATATTTTGTATTTAATAAAGTATATTTTAGTACAATGGCCTCAGTGTTTTCATCGGATTTTAGGATACAAATCTTTATTTAAAGCTTTAATACATAGAAATTAACTAGACAGTGTCTCTAAGTACAAGCTGTTCTTTCATCATGGCAAGTAGATAGGGAACTGTATTCTACTGAAGGCAAGCTTCTACAGCATTCCAGCTGTCTCCTCCAGCTCCCTGACACTTCCTGACACACCAATGCAAACATTCATTTAAGGAACGTAGTTCCTAAGCAATAACCTAGAAGATTAGTGTCTCTAATTTTTTTCCAAAGTATTTAGTTTAGGCATTAAATTGCTCTGTTGGTGCAAAGGCACAGGCTGATGATAAATGATTTTCTGTTTCAAGTCTCTCATTCTGGGTAAGAAAAATTGTATGCTGTTTTCCATTTTATCTTTTTTTTTTCTTTTATATTCACAAAATATGCAATCATCTTACCTGGTCTGTGTATCATGGACTGCTGTGTTTCACTTGGTTAATTACATGTTTAACTTAACTCAAACTAACAGGGATAAACTTTTCTGAGCAAGTCCATCAAAATCTGGACTTGCTCCAGTTTGTCCATATTTTTCTTGCAGTGGGAAGCCCAAAACTGAACATGATGCTCCAGATGCTGTCTCGCTCCAAGCTGCAATGTGGTACACATGCCAAGGGAACAATCCCTTCCATCAACCTGCTGAGCACACACTTACTAATACAGCCCACAATGCCATTGGCATTCCTTGCTGTGAGAGCCCATGGCTGGCTTTAGCAAATGCTTCCATGTTTTAGTGAATGTAGAGTAATGTCTCTGTTTCGCTCTGCGGTGCAAGTACTCTCCACCATCTGTGCTTTCCTACTCTCTGAACTCCAGCAGGAGAGCCTGCTCCTGCATGCTGGCTGCCTGCCCCACTTGCTTGACCACACACGTGTCGGAATGGACCTTTCTTGTTCTTTGAAGGGGATGTCAATGAGAGTCAACTAGCACTCCTGGGTCCCTTTGCTTCCCAGGGTAGCCTCCTGTGAGATCCTGCCAAACAGATCCCTAAATAAGCCATCATCTTCCCTCCTCAAGCCATTTCCTTTACTGCTTCTTACATGATTAAAAGTTTCACATTCTCAGACTTAGGGAGGCCAGGACGTCATCAGCTTTCACAACCCAGAACAGTTCATCCCTGTAACCGTCCATTAGATAAGGTCAAGTCCCAAGCACCTCTTGGGGAACCGGCACTTCCACCTTCAGATTTCTACTGACCTGTTGGCTTTTAAAGAACAATTTCTGAGATTTTAATAGCATGTATGAGTTGGATTTTCCCCTAATGGGTAATAAAATAATTGCAAAATTCTTACCTGATTATTTCAACCTGGGGCGTGGAGAAGTCTGCTGTTATTAGCAGATTGCATTCAGGCAGTTGAGCTTTTTTCAACATAGCACATAATTTTAGCACCTACACTCAGAGCAAAGTTCTACTAGAAGTCTTTAGTACTGCATGGTATTTTTCTCTTTTACTACTATTTCCTTTATGAATTCTCTTTCTCTGTGATGCTTTTATTTCTGGATAGCTTCAGGCTAGAACAATTGAAAGTTTTTTCATATTTTTTTTATTTAAGGAAGCAGCAAGAACTCCCATTATATGTTAATCATTTTCCATGAATAGAAATACAAAATGAATATGTATTCATGTTGATTAAATATGGCTTGTGTGGTCCTTGATGACAGCAAATGGTAGGGGATAACATCAGTAACTTTCAGCATTTAACTTTTGTAATGCCCAGGTGGAGCATCATATCAACAATACCCTGGTTAACTTTTATTTTTCGTTGCACCTTTTAACATGCTGTAATACATTGAGCACCCATTCCCATATGCTGATTTCTAACCAAACAATGAAGGAAAACAACAGGGAAAAAAAAAAATTAGAGAAAGGGAAAATATTTTAGTTGTCTGCTAAATGACACTTTGGGAAAAAAACTTTCTTAGCTACCCTGAATTCCTCTGTGCTTCTTAGCACTCCTAATACTGTATAAGAGTATAATGACGATATGCTGAGGTGATTTAGCACTGAGCCTAACTGCTGGACTGTGTTCTTGGTTGAAATGGGAGCTAAAAAGATTTATGTTGCAAAAGATCAGAAAGCAAAATGAATAGCAGTGAGAAAATAAAAGCAAATGTTACTGTCATTATTAAATTTATCATTTGTAGAAATATTAGTGGTTATGACAGTGATAAGATGACTTGCCATAGAAGGCTCCCCATCCCAGAAAACATGCACAAGGAGATGAGGAAGGCAGCATCACTTGCTGAACAGCAGCTGTGGTACAATTGTATCAACAGCTCCTGGCAGTTTGGCTTCACAGTCCACCAGCTAGTGTCCTTGCTTGCTATCTTGCCTTCAGCAGGAAAGCCAATGTACTGATTTTCCTCTTGACTCCTCTGCTGACTATGTAGTTAAGCATTCTCTCTCTGACTTCCTTTCTTCTCATGTACCAAATTTCCTGTCTTTCCTGCTTAAGAGACACAATAATTTTGTCTATTCTTGCTGTTATACAGCACCTCCAAAAGAGATCAATCTGCTCAAAGGATGAATCTGCCGTCAATATTGCTGTACAATTTAAAGAATTATTATGGCATTAAACCCTAACATCAGCTTGATTCTTATTTTCTCTTAAACAGATGGTAGTGCATCGAGCTGTTAAATTTCACTGCAACAAAATTGACATTCTGTTTAAAGTTTCTATTCCTCCTGTGAATCAATGAAATGTAGGAATGCTGCATTGAAGGAATATTCTTTGCAAATCACTGTGCATTTGTAACTCATCCAAAGCAAAGGCTCTTGATAATGACCTCCAATTTTCAAGGGTTTGGATCATGAAGTATCACTAGAAAGAAAGGTTATGTGCAAATAAATCAGGACAATTACAGGAGGAAACAAACAGGATTAATGGCTGAAGACTCAGCATAGCAAGTGCACATTAAGCGTTTCACAAAGACTTTCTATTGATTTGCAACTCAAATATCCTTTGCACTCTTCACTTTGTGATTCACTTTCACAGTTTCTCACACAGATATTTTTTTAATAATCCTGTGCACCACTTAGAGGACTCATAAGAGAAAGTGTAGGGAGAGTTTTTGTGTATATAAAATTCTTGCTCCCAGTTAGAGGTATATAGAGAAGTACAATTATGAAATGGGGATGGATGCAAAATGTAGGTTGCTGAATAAAATTGAACTAGCAAGACTGTACCACTCAAAAGTACTGCCATGAGGGAAGGAAATGAAATCTGCTGTCTCAGAACCTCTGCAGTGGATGCCACCGGACCTGGTTCCCAGCTGCCATTTTCTGCACGCCTTTACCATCAGGTTTGTACCAAAAAACATCAGGTTAGTGGGGTCATGGCACAGGGCTGCAATGACATCCAAAGCTCTTTCACTGTCTCACCACTGATAGGTAAAACAGAGCAAGGAGAAGACTGGCCAGTGGTGTTGTACAGATTTCAGTCCTTCATAGAGGCTGAATGTCCCTGTTTTGACTTGACAATGTTTGGAAAAAATCCCTGTACAAGCTTCTGCCCACACATGCCAGAGCAGGATGTATTATAGTCATGGCTGGCAAGGCTCTGTTTTCATCAGTTTAAATATATAATTCCTTAAAAAAATGAATAAGCTGCTGCGACAATAAAATACTCAGTGGGCAATAAGTGAATATTACTCACCTTTAGCAAAATTGGCAGCTAAGAAGAAGTACAATCTTCTTCGTGGCTTTTGTATGAAGCCTAGATTGCACTGGAATACAAAGAAGAGTATTTAAGGGAAAAAGCAAGGGTTGCTGTTTTCATCTTACTTAAAATCTTAGTAGCTGAAGAACAGATCTATTTTGCTACAGTAATACTGTACTCTAGCTCTGTACAACAAAGTAAGATTTTAAGGTGCTAAGCATCTGAGCTTCCCAGAGATTTCATTCGTGTTCAGGTCCACGCATACCTGGGATAAATTAGAGCACACAGCTAGTGTGGTAGAGTAATCATTAAAGAGATGCTCCCGGTGTCCCGTGGGAAGAGGTCGGACTTAATCTCCCATGTTAGACAAATATGGCTTCTCAGCCCTGAGTCACAACCAAATCAGGGGTCAGAAAACAATTTCTTAACTCCCAGACTTCTGTTGTCTCCTGCAGATGTTGCTGCTTTTCTTACAAAGTTTTAGCTGTGCAAAGATCCTTGTAAAATCTTGAGTTTCTGCCACATTAGACTGTGTCATCCCCCTACTCTGTCCATCACGCATACTCTGGTTGTTGAGGAGAATGGGAACTTATGTTTTAGATAAATATAGTGCAATACATTGAAGAGCTACATATAGTCATTGAACAAAGCTCAGCAAACATCCCAGTGTGCCTTGAAAGATGCTCTAAGCCCCAAATTCTGGTAGTGTTGCCACTAGCCTCTATCACCCATGTTTAGGGGAAAATTCAGTGCCTGCACATTAGCACTTAGTGTGTTGCAGATCCACCAGGCTAGATGAAGGTGACACAGTGTCATGCTTTAAGTTGTGAGTTATGGCTCACAACACCAGCTTATGGGAGTTTTCATGGAAAAAAAGTGTGGAGACAAATCTCAGAGCAAGTACAGAAACCCCAAAACTGTTCATTCCAGTGGGCTGTTGCCAGAGTGACTGTCTAGACAGATACACACTGAGACTTGAGGGAAAAGTTGAGAAATAGAAAGTACCTGGACATGAGTAGAGGAGATTATTGAACCACCATGAGTGCATACTGTGTTTGAGTAAAGTGTGTATTAAAGTGTTTTAGGGGAAGAAGCAACAAGCAACAGCCATGAAGTCATAGCCTGAAGTTCCCCTCCACCTAATCACATGAGGACACGCCGCCTTTTACAGACAGTGATTCATGAAGCCAACAAGCAGTTGTACCCCAGCTGTAGGATGGACATCGGGGTGTCTCCTGTGATCAGCACTTGACCTGCCCACAGCGCTGCACATGGGCAAAAGCTTTACAAAAAACATTACCTTTTCACCTTTTCTATAGCCTTTAAGTTCTAGATGGAGTAGGAACTTTTGTCTGCCTTCTTTTGGAGTCAAGGCTGCTGGATGCCCTGCCACAGCTGTGCCATCAGCTGTATTCCTGCCTGACCCTGCTCCCTACATCTCCTCACTCCCACTCTCCGTAGCCCTTTTGTTTCTCCCATAGCCTACCAGCCACATGAGATCACAGCATGGACTCAAAAGCTGCACACCTGCTGGGGACCCTTAAAAGCATTCATTACACATTTATAACTCTGCCCTGCTGCATCTGCTGGTATGGCTGCACCTCTGGGATGGATGGGGATAGAGCAAACAATATTGCAGCAGGGAGGGGTGGCACAGGGCTTGGTGGAGCCGGCTGCCAGCAGAGAGGCTTGCTACTGATAAGCATTACTTCAGTTACTTTTTTTTTTATGATTACCTTCAGACGTGTTCGAGTATTTCTTGTGGCCACTGACCCCAACAAACTAGGTTTTTTGTCTGGCTCCAAACTTTTTGAATGCAACTGAAAAAAAAGAAAAAAAAAGCCCCAACGAAGTACACTACACATTATTTCACTTCTGGTGTGGTATTCAGGTCTTCAGTCCCTCCTGGGAGCCAAGCCTCTAGTAAATATGATTATGATAAATATTTCAGTTGTATGGCATGCGGTCCATTACACAAAACCTTGCGTGACCAGGGACCAGGGCTGACAGGGCAGATAGGGCCAGCAGCTCTCCCAGGCGAATGCTCAAACAGGGCTAAGTGCTGCTGTCGGCTGCTGCTCAGACAGCGAGGAACAAAGCACTTTGGGCAGCTCAGGAAACCCAAATCCCACATTCAATTATGGGTAGAGAATGTCTGTTTTGAATGAAACTCTCAAACTAGCTTAGTTTACTTTTCTAAGTGAGAAAGCTTTGGAAATGTGTTATTTTTGTTGCCTTACAACCTGAGATAAATGCTGTTCTCCTCCCTTCACTTCCCTTGGGAAGCTGATTTTCAGCTGAGATTCACTTTACCAGCTAATGAAGGAGGCTGCATTAAATGGCAGTAGCAACAACAGGACACAGATGGTGCATTGCCATGACCCTGTAGAGCAGCCAGGAGGGATCCCACTCAGCCTCATCTGCATCCAGTGAGCAGAGAATTGCTCTTTGCCCTGAGGGTCTTCTTTTACCAGCATGATCCCACAGGGACACCCTGCTCACTTATATTCAGCTCTCATTCTTGACAGCAGTAGCACACAGAGAAGTTGCCATGAAGGTTTTACCAAAGGACCTTTGGTATGGGTAGATCTTGGAAACCTAATCTCCCATGTGGACTAATCCACACATATATTTGTCACTGAGTTTGTGTAGGGCATCAGGAGCAGCTTATTTTTCTTCATTCATGCTTTATATTGATTCATTGAAAAAGTAGGTGTTGCTGTAGTCTTACAGCAAAGAAATCTGCTGAAAACAGTAGAGAAACTAGAGACAAATCTTTTATTACGGCACTGAAAATATTCTAGATATGTGAACAAAATGCTGACTCCTGCACCTAACAGACTTGTGTGGTAGTATAACTCATCTCTTGTATTAACGTGCCCTGTATCCTTGCTAAAATGCTAGCAAGCACCAAGTTGGTTGAAAGTGCTTCTCTAAGCGAGAGGGAGGGGTTGTCAGGCAGGCCCATGTGTGATTTACAGTGCAGCCCTTGGGAGGTCTGGAGCTGCCCTCAGTATGCTGCTGAGAAGGCCTGGTGAAGCAGCTGATGCTGATGCTCAGCATCACCCCAGCAAATCCCTCAGGCCAAGCCCACACGGGCTCTGCCAGCTGCATCTCCCATGGGACCCTCATGGCCTGGCAACAGCCAGATAGGGGAGATCACCCAGATGTGCTTTATGGGGTCATATGCACTCAGCTGTAACTGGAGGATTCACATATGTAAAGGAGGAGCAAGAACTTGGGAAGGAAGGTGTCCCTAGAAAGAAAATTCAGAAGATGAGGAACCTGTGGCAGCTTCCTCACCAACATCCCAGCTGTGGGAACTGAGGAATAACAGGAGCTTTTCAACTGTATTTTCAGGTGCACTCTAACCCTGAGTTCCACTCCTCATGCTTGGAGTTTTGTGGTCCAGATCCTGATCACTCCTGACTTGCCTCTGGGATGTTGCCTGATGTGGAAGGCACTGGGAGAGGAGGAAATCTGAATGGACAACGCCCGGGGAAGCGTGGGTGGTGCTGATGCTGCACACAGGGAATGAGAAATGGGGGCTAACAGGAGAGGCTGCTAAGGAGTGGGATAGGCAGCATCAGTGAAAAGAGTGGAGTGGCAGTCACAAGTCCTTTCTATCCTCTGCCATCTGTATTCTTTTCTTCTGGTAAGAATAAATGCTTTTGCCAGCATTAGGGCTGAGTCTTTGGCCATTGTAATTAGCAACAGCCTTGTATTCTACATAGGTTTCCTTGATTGTTTATGTATTATTGCAGGAAGGCAATGAGACTCACATTCCCCCTGAATAAATATAATCATTATTATTACTGTTGTTATTTATTATCGATTCAATGTTTTCAGTGTAATTCCTATTTTTCAAAAAAGGAAGCAGACAGATGGGAAAGGGACAGACAACCCATGGTAAATACCTGGGAAGTGCTGGGAAAGAAATATGGTACAGTAACTCTTGCAGTAAGCCTTGCCAGAGGGAGTGCTTGCCATGAAAACACAAAACTTGAAAACAAATATGTAGCAACAAAGGAATATTTAATTAAATGAAAATACAGAGCAAGGAAAAGAAAAGCTGAATTTTGGCACCTAAACAAAAGCATGAAGAAAAATTTAAGATAAAAACATCACTGCAATTAAAAAAGAGACTAAACACAGCTAAGAAAAAGAGTTATCCACTCAAGAACAAAAAGTCTTGGGGAAAATTTGACTTGCTTATGCTTGCTGGTGGAGCTCTAGATAGTGGCTCTGTATGTTTATGTCTGGTCTCCAGAAATAGTATTATTGTAAGATTATTTTGCTAATCATATGACATTCTATAATCTGTTTTTCCTAGGCATGGTACAGCAACTGTGATGATATCAGGCAGTCATGATTTGATTGTGATGTTTAAATGTTCTCAAAAGCATGGCAAAACTCAGAGCATCTGTGGTGAAATAGTCTTGTGGAAAATGCAGTTTAAACTGCTAAAAACACACTTTAAAATTCAAGCTAGTACTTGGCACTGTTAAATTACAACATGGCACCCTAGAAACTGGCACTGCCACTTGAAAATAGATTCTCACTCACTGAAGTGTTGTTTAATAGAAATCTTTAATCTTAGAACCGTTAAAAATTTTCACAGTCAGGGGAAGGTATGTGCATCTGTGTAAAGTATTTTGTAAAACATAGCCCAAGAGACAGTGTCCTCTTTTGAAGTGATTTTTTTACTCCACTGGGTACCTTACAAAACAGGGCTATCCTATGAGAAAATGGGAAGCCTCAAGATCTTTGCTGGAGATGTGCCCTGGACCTTCATACCAAGGGGTAAATTCTGGCTACATCAGTGAGCAGGCCTGAGCAGAGCCCTGTGGAAATGAGCATTTCTGCTCTCCTTTTTCCTTCAGCTCTTCAGAACAACTTGGAAGCTACACACTGATCTTTATATGTTAATTATATCAGTCATAATTGTGTGGGCATCTTCCGCTGTGTGGCTCCTGCATGTAAACACACTTTGATATGGGAACAAGATTAGAAATGATGCTGTGTAGGCATGGGGATTGAAACTGAGAATCTGCACTTTCCAAGGTGTCCCTCTCCCTCCTGCCCTCTATATTTTTGGAGTTATTCAGTGGCAAAAAACTGAGCAGGCTGATTTTCAGGTGGAAATTACTAAGGCTCAGTGCACCTTAGCACATTCCTTTCTGATGTTACAGGTGCCAATTTAAGTCATGCTTTTCATTTAGAGAAATTCAAGTAAATTTTCTGCCAGTCTCTGCCAGCATCTTCAGTCAGCTATATTCGTGTTGTTCTTGACTTTATCATCTTCCCTGCCCATCACCCTCCTGCTGAGCACAGTTACAGGCTGGTAAGGTCACTGGTCCTGATGCTTAGCATGAAATAACATCTACCTCTTTGAATATCACTGCAAACAACTTCTCGGTGCTTGCATTTTCTATGTTAAAGCAGCAGGAAGCTAAATTAATGCAAGTCTCAATTCTCAGTGCAGCACAGGTGGATACGTGATGTCACCCTCCAAGGGCACCAAGGTATGTTCCTCACACCTTCCTACATGTTAAGGTGCTTGTTTGATATTAAAGGCACCAGGAGTGTGCGAGTAAAATACTAAAAGTATTTTCAATCTAGGTGAACTGGAGGCAATGCTAAGGGATGCCACATCCCTGGAAATGTTCAAGATCAGGTTGGATGGGGCCCTGAGCAATTTGATCTAGTGGCTGGCATCCCAGCTAAGGGTGTAGGGGGTCGAGCTAGATGGTCTTCTCTAAGGTCCCTTCCAATGCAAGTAATTCTGTGATTCTAAAAATATGCAAGAGGGGTAATTGTGTCCAGTTTTCTGATAGAAAAGACATTACCCAAGTATTTCTATACAGTGTAGCCAAATAATTGTATTCCTGGCTCAGTTTAATGATTAAAGGATCCAGAACAGGAATTTTGTCCAAACATGTCGCTTCCCCTCAGTTCTCTTTCAGGGAGGCTTAGATGTAACTGACTGACTGTCTGGAAGTTATTTATAAACCAGCAGGTTCATATTTGGGAGTTTGAGAGTAACTCGCCTTCTGTCAGCTGAAGAAGAAAAGTACTTCCTTTGTGGCTCATGCTCTATTTGTTTTTAATCAGTCAAAAAAGGGAAGATTAAAGGCTTGGAGTACAGTCATTAATTTTATGGAAAGCTGTTCAAACTGCAGTAGTAGAAATTATAAAAAATGTGAGTCTAGAGAAAGGAGTAAGAATATGAAAAAATTGGGCAGCTCTTTCTACAGGGCAACTTTAAATTTTTTTACCTTGAAAATAATATCTATATTATTAGGGTGATTTGAAAAGAAGAATAAATCGGAAACTGAGATGCTGGGGTCTAGCTGTGTAAGTATGTTTTGTTCAAATGCAAATGCCATTGTACCACAAAGCTGTCTATTTCTGCAGGATGTTTAAGGCTACCCAGGATCTTCTGACTAATAGAAGGTTACATTGAGTTTGTGCTTCCTGCAAGGAATATTCCTTAATTCCTCTGCCTTGATGTTTCTTTCTAGTGAAAGTCTGAAGCTGGAGAGATTCTTGAATCCCCTTTTAAGTCAGCAGGGAATTGGGATCTTTACATTTATCTGCAGATTAGAGCCCAGTGCTCTTAGGTTCAGGTCATTTGATATCCCTAGCACCTGCAGATACGCACTCAGCAGTACTGATCAGCTCTGACAAGCAATCCATAGAGCAGGCAGCTTCTCCGAGCTTTCACAGGCTTTTCACATGGCACAGAATAATGGAGATATGCAGATATTCAGGCTGCCCTCACTCCTGTTAGTGCTGTGCTTGGGAAGAGCCTCAGTAGTTTCTGTCTTGGTTCCAGTGTTCCCGTTTCAATTTTTCTTCATCTTCATTGTCTCTTTTTCAAATACTTTTTTATTGTCTGGGGTTCATATTTCACCTTTTTTTCTTTTTTTTTCAGTTATCAGCCACTGAAATATCTGGAATCTGAATAGTTAATGCTCACATTTATGTTTATCTTGGGCTTCAGAATATTTTTTTAACTAAGCAAGGAAGATTTTAACTGCAGTCATTTTCAACCTATTTGTAGAAAAGTAGAACTATAGTAAGTTATACCCTATCTGTATCTATAATTTTGACTTTAGAAATACTTGGATTTTCACTAGTGTGTGTTAAGCAGGTCATAAATGTTTCCTGGGTGATGGGAAGATTTAAAACATGTTCCAAAGAGTCTTTGTGACAGCCTTTTAGAACACCACAGCTCTGAATTTGGCTGCTGAATGGACTGGAATTATTATTATTGCCTCTTTTAGTTATAGAGGCAGACACAGTAAGTGAGTCATGACATTAAAATCTATGCCTACCAGTTATACAAAGGAAGCCTTTGGGCAGACCTTGCCCTCTGTAAGGTGTAAGCTGTAGCAGAGTCTAATTTTCTCCTGCAGACCATACTGGGGCAGCCACAGCTCCTACCTCTCACCCTCTTCCTTCTCTGTCTGGCAAGGAGCTTCATGTGTTCCCTGGGGCTTTGCAGAGCTGTAGCAGGGGAGTGAAAGGAGAAGGAGGAGGCCATAGAAGGGCAGGTTTCCCTGTGGCTGCAGTGCTGCTCCTCACCTACCTTTACTGGAGTCACTGGGTGACCTGTGTCAATGGGCCCCAGGCTGTGGGGCTGCTCCGCAACACACCGTGTGAGAACATGGCTTTTTCCTTCCTGCATGGCACACCTGGATGGAGAGCAAGGCAAGGAGCTCTACCTCACTTTTCTCCTTCATATGGAAACATCTCTATCCTTGTAAATAGAACCATTCTTAATTTTCTGTACTAAAATGCTAAAAATTAGATTCTCTTTATATTCAGGGTAATCACATGATACTTCATGAGCATCCAAAATTTAATGTGGCTTATTTTTCTTTCTCATATTTAGGGGGAGGCACATTATGTACATTGCGATAAAATGTAGCCATACAAAAGCAATCATATTCTGGGTGTCAGGATAGGTTAAAATGTATTCATAGTCTTAGGATGATAGGAAAATGATATTTGGTACCATAAAATGATGTCTGGGACTAGATTAAATATGAAAGAAAATACTAGGTCACAAATCCTTTAAATGAGAATGTATTCTTTCTGTGAGGAAAAAAAAAAACGCCCTTTATCAGAAAAATAATAAAACCTGATCCAAGTCTGAAAATTACTATGTATTCCTTTACTGTATGTAAAACTGACAGAGGAGCAATTTCTAAGCCTCTGATGAATGATCCTTTCTGACCTTCTGAAATGTTTCTCTTCTGAATAAACATTAGAAACTGTAGATAATTTATGAGAATTAGGATATATTGCCCAAGGTGCACTCATGAGTGATTAAATGATCTCTGTAAACTGATTTGCCATGCATCTGACTTGTGTGTGGGAGTAAGTAAATGGCTCGGTGCACTGATAATGGGACTACATTTTTATTACAAATTCTGTCGAAATTGAAACAGGCTGCATTCAGCCAGATACCAAAAGACTTTAAACAAGTTCCAGACAGAAACCAGGTCTTACCCTAGTACGTGTCCTAACTACTAAGCATCAACAGTATGCTGCCTGAAACTTTCTTTCTAGTTAATGAGTCTTTTGGCTCCTTTGGGTAGTTAAATTCTGTACTAGAGGCAGGCAGCTGCAGAAAGACCTCACAGGTGTAAGTGAGGGAATAAAAAAAAGCCCACAGTCATCAATACAGATTACTCTGTTAAAGTGAAATGCCTCTAGAGAAAAAATAATCTCTGTGTGTGGGATGCTGAGCTCAAAACTGGCAGTTGCAGCTTCAGGAGGTGATGCTGAAGTTGCTGGTTCTATGGAACCATAGGCAGCAATCTGGCCTCAGAGTGCTGGATGTTGGGAGTATGGTGGGAGTAGGCTGAATGCTGGCCAGATTTTCCCTATCAGCATCCCATACCTCAGCTGTGTTTACTTACTGTTAAACAAGCAGACAAAACCTTCCAGCACTGTTGTTGAACATTAGGATACACTAGAGTGGTTGCAAGATCTTTATTTCCTATAACCTGTAGATTTCCCTGCATCCAGATGACAATTTGCTTAGCATGATGTCTGTATAAAATCTCTGGGTGGTGAGACACCAGCTTGCCTTTGGGTATCGTGTTAACCTAGGCTTCTAATATAGCTTGCAAACCCCACTGCATTAATTGTGAGCCTGAACATTCGATGTCATAATGACTAGCTCCTAGGTGCCCATATTCCTTCTGGCTATGTTTCTTCATACTGACAACATTCAGTGGTGTATGCATGGTCAGTTTGTTTTCCTCAGTCTCGTATCTTGCAGAGAGGTTTCCAGATGCTCCTTGGGGTGCTTATTGTGATGGCTGGATGGTTTTAATGTGTTTTTGGTAAAGGGCTGAAACCCTGACTGTGCACTGAGACTGAACTTTTCCCACCCAGACAAATTCTCTTCTCTGCTACCATAGTTGGACACGAGTTACTAAAATTCTGTGCTCACATAAAACTTAATACTTCTGGGGTGTAGATTGGAGTGAACAGAAATGGTTTTAAATAATTACTCCTGTGTGTTTTCTGTCGCAATGTGAACAATTAGTCATATGCCGTGTTTGTCATATTTCACAGTCACAAATGTAAAAAATTGAACTATCCATTAAGAAAAAATCAAATTCTTTGAAGTTTTTTAATAGAAATCTGGAAAGATAACGTTTATTCCCAGGAAATTAGGGTTGAAAATATATGCGTCATTTAAAGCTACTGTCAAGTGATTCCTTGCTTAATTGGCTGTAAAACATTAAATGAGTGTTCTACATTAAGCCTTCAGTAACAAAGCAGAACATGCATACTCTATATTATGCATAATATGTAATAAATAATTATATATGATCTATATTATGCATAATCCATTATGCATAACATGCATATTCTATATTAAGACAATCCATTATAATTGCATATCCAGATTATAGATACATCTTCTTTCATTCAATAGAAAACAGTTTTGTATACTTAAGTTTTTTCTCTTATTTCAGCAGCAGAGCAACACATTCCCTAGGTTTACAGGGGGTTATAAAAATATCAGCATGTCTAAATCTGCTTATATTTCATATCAGTACCAAGAAATGTCTATTCTCATTTATCCAGATGTATACAGAGATCTGCAGAACATTAGGTACTTAGGCAACACTCCCATTCTGGTTAGAGCTTCATCTGATGAATCACAGAATTATGGACTATCCTGAGTCAGAAGGAGCCCACAAGGATCATCAGGTCCACCTTTTGGCCTTGCACAGGACAGCCTCAAGAATCACACTGTGTGCTGACTTTGACCAATGACTGTATTGTCTTCCAGGTGTTTTTCAACACTTCCCAGAATAATCTTCTCCCTAATTTTACAAGACACTGAAGTGAGAGTGACAGGCCTGCAGTTACCAGGCTCAACTTTCTTGCCCTTCTTGAAAATTGTGACAATGTTTGCCAGCTTCCAGTCAACAGGGACCTTTCCAGATTCCCAAAACTGTTCAAAAATTATTGAGAGAGGTCTGGAAATAACTCAAACAGTCTTTGAATACCCTGGGATGAATCCAATCAGGCCCTATAAACTCAGAGATCCAGCTGGAGCAGCAAATCCCACAAGTTCAGGGTTGACTGGGTGTTTATCATTCTTGCAGTCATGGTCCTGCTGCTTGAGGACCCCCTGAGCCTGTCATCAGTGTTGATGACTGAGGCAGTTAAGGAATTTGATATCTCTGTTCTGCATTCCTGTTTGGGAGATGACCATTCTCATCAAGTAAAAGGGCAATGTTTTTTCTGGTCTACCCTTTGCCATTAATATATTTTTAAAACACTGAGTTAGGTATCTGACCTCTTAAACTCTTCTTTTTCCTTACCTTTTTTTTGTTCACCACATGGCCTGAATTTTCACAATTTAACCACCTGTGATTTTAACTCTTCACTCCAGAAACAGTGATTAAACAGGCTTTAGGAAATATTATGCTATTTGACATAAGTAGACATAACCATGTTCTTCCAAGATGGAAAACAGAGCTTTCTTATGCCTTGATACCCAATAACTTATAAACACATAATTACCTTAATGTAGGGAAAATATTCTCCTTCAGATGGTTCAGTTGGCACTTAGCCATCCATCCATTTTTTGTTTATACTAATTCTTTATACTTGCCTGACACCTTTTTTTCCTTTAAATACAAATCTAGCACCACACTTCCTAAAAGCAGAAGGATGATGCAGGGGAGGCATCACTAGCTGTTGGTAAGCATATGTTCTGTGGCAAGAATGCAGTTGCATTATCTGGTTGCTCAGATCTGTTTTGAGAGCTAATCCTAAACAAAGGATCTTTCATAGTGCATTGAGTCTAAGGACCTGTATTCCACTTGCACTAGTGGCTAGTACCTGATGTGACAGAGAAAGATGAAAGGGGACAAATTATGGCAGCTAAATGAAGTGTACCCTCCAAATCATTTGCTGGCTTTGTAATAGCAATCGGGTTTATTGCAGCCTGAAGCATGATCTGAAAAAAAGATCTAGAGGGGTCTTACTAGAGAGAAATTTTAGGATTAAATAGAACCAAAGTCTACTGTCAGATGTAGCTTTTTCACCTTTTAAAAAAGTTAATCAGAACTGTTTAGAAACTACAAATTGCATTTTTGTCATGTGTCCTCTTTTTCTGACATGCGGAGCTGTGCTCTAGGTTGCTGTAATATCCAACATATGTGGCAGGTTGAATCATTAACATTTATTACTGCTGAGTTCTAACATGGTGGAGTGTTTTCATTGCTTGAGAAGTTATTTTGGTGGTATCATATCACACAGCTGTGTGATCATAGGAGGTATTAAATTAAATAGGATGTATGCCTTAATATCTCCAGCAGAGCTTTTAGAGCTTTGATGGAGCAGATGACATAATGTTGTGTTTTGATGTCTGGAATAAGATTTAAAATTCCAATTTTACATTCATTGCTAGAGACATACAGTGTCTGTTGCTCTATCAAATGGAGATTCAGCAGAACTGTCAGATGTTTGGAACAGTCCAGATTTGTTGTTTTACACTCAGCCACAGTAAGGAAAGTAAGTCAGAGATAACATACATTTCTGCCTCATTGCTGCATTACACAACACACCAATAAAAATGCAAATAGCATGACAAGATCTCTGCAGTCTATAAGTAAGACTGTGTGAAGTAAGATATTTTGTTGGTTTGAGACCAGTTGCTTCAAGCAAGAGGGTAACAACATGATTTTTGTAGCAAATAATAAAGTTGATTCCATCTTTGCAGATTTGCAAAGACTGCAGGTTGTTATGTAATTTGGATTTGGAGTTTCAAAAGGCTTGCTGAAGAAATAATAAAGTGGGAAGAGTCAGTGAAAGATGACATTTGTTACATGTAAAGTTTGTGCATCTTGTCATTTTATCTTGTGATAAAATCTGCTGCAGCATCTCTCTAAGCTAAATTCTTACATTTTTCTGCTGCAAGCAAAATGTAGGTAAATCAGTTGTTGAAAACATTAATAAATATGAATATGGTAAATGTGGCTTCTAGGAAGGCAATAGTAATATCTATCTAAGAGGATGTTTGTGGTTATCTGCATACTAATTACTTTCTTACCACTGAAGTTTATCTGCCTCAGAGAAAGGTGAAATAGAGAATTGATTATTTTCTTCGAATCTACTCCTTGTCACACCTTAATTGTTGCAATGCTGAGTTCTGTAAGTCTCAAAATCTTTCTGCTGGCTCTCACGAAGCAGAATGGAATGTGAAAAGTTCTGCCCTCAAGACCAGGACCAACATCCATCAGGATCTGTTGGATCCATCCATCACCTACTGTTTTGTAGGTGAGCTTTGCCTGAGCTGGGCTGTACCTCACCGTGTCTAGTCCCTGGTTCCTTTCCCTCACCTCTCCCTAACCTCTCCCCTCAGCCCCATTTTGGAGGCACCATTCCCTCGCACACCAACCTGCCCTGTGACTGTCGTCACTTCCCGTGTGGGTCCGTGCTGACTCAGGGAGTCCAGGGCAGTGGTGGCAGCACTACTCTGGTGGTACTTGTGCCAACGCAGCAAAAAATAACAGCCAAAGAATTACACAGATGTCATTGCAACTTAGAGCCTGAAAAAATACCAGAATAAACTCAAAAAAAGCAATTTGTAGGCGCCTGGAAAATGATAAGGAGATGAGTAACAACCAGCATGGATGTACCAGGAACAAGTCATGTCAAACTGATTTAATTTTTTCTCTGACAGAGTGAATAAGGGAGAAGCAAGAGAAGTCAAATAATTTGACTTTTACAGATTTTTATGCTCCTTCACTTATCTAAGAACTAGGAAAATATGTAGTAGGTGAGACTATCAGGAAATGCAGAATTGGTAATAAAAATCTACTCTAGAATAGAAAATTAATGCTTTAATATCAAATCAAAAGGCAAAAAAAAATTACTAACATGATTCAAAGACCTTTCTCAAGTCTAGCACAATTCTTTAGTTTCATCAGTGATTTCAGTGAAGGAATAATGTTTTACCTATGCAGAAGGTATTTATTCAAAAGGCTGTAAACACATTGGAAGACATGATCTGGTTATCAGACTCTAGAGGAATTATCTAGCAGTTCGTTTGAAAGGAATGCCAACTTTAGAGGGGCAAGACTGCCTGGCCAGCAGAATTGTAGGAAAGGATTTAAGCATTATAGAGGATTGCAAACTAAATATGACTCAATGTGTCATGCTGCTGGAGTGACACACACAGAGTGGATGCATCATCAAAACTAGAGTCTTGAAATAAGAGAATCCAACCCTTTTTAGCACAAAATTCTGCAGATCAGGAGGGATGTACATCAAATGTCAGGATCCAGAGTGGTGAGAGAACAGTAACTTCAAATTTGGTGATGAGAATACTGAGGAGATCAAAGCCTTTAGTTACATCAAACAGTGTAATAAACAAAATTAAATTCTCTGCCACATGCTGCAGTTAGGGCAAGGAGTAATGGACTTAAATGATAGCAAGCAGACTTAAGCAAGTCATTAGAAAAAGTAAGGAAAGTACTCTGACACTGATATTGGCTGGGCAATGGTGAGATTAGGGCATTTCAGTCTGGGAGGTTTGTTTAAAAACAGACTTAAGGAATAGGCACACAGTGTGATTCTTGGGGCTCTCCTGTGCAAGGCCAGGAGTTGGGCTTTGATGATGCTAATGAGTCCCTTCCAACTCAGGATATTCTGTGATTCTATGACTAATTTTAAGGTTGACAGTTCTCCCTCAGGGCCAGAAGATGGGTTAACTAATATTGTGGTTTCCTTTTCTGCCATTACAATTTCTATGAGGCTTTTTCCATAGTAAAATATGTAGAAATGTTATCTAAATATGTGGAGAAGTTGTGTGCTAGGTCCACTGATTTGTTTCCTAGGAAAATGGAAACAAGCCTGAAGCAAACTGAAAACAATGGACCGAAATATAGGTAAAATATTTTAAGAACCAAGTACAAAAAGGGAGTTAGTGCTAGAAAGGAATATAATTGTGACACCTTATTTTTCACAATGCCTGCTTGAAAGCTTAAATTCCAACAGTTACACAGGAATCACTTTGAATATTTAAGCAAACTTCTCCTTTCAAAATATACATGTATTGTATCAAGATCAAACACTTTGCTTAAGGTGATTGTGTTGCTCAGCTCTCACTAATACTAAATCTGTATGCTCTACTTTTGTAGAAAAACTGGGTCATTATGAAAAACTGAAGAAATCTCTGTAGGTTTCTAAATACCTTCTCATCCAGAGGTGTCACATTCCTGCATCCTACCCTGTGTCAAATGACTAATGCAGTGAAGTAATGGCTCACTGTCTAAGTAATAAATGGTTTTTCAAAACATAGAGATCAGCTGTTTTGGAGAGAGAGGGTCAGGGAGTTGGTGACTTACCAATATTTTCTCTGCAGTTATGATTGTCTGTATCTAATACTAAGCCTTTCATTTTTGGGGAACTGAAAAATTTTCTGAGAGGTGCAAGGAAGGCCTGAATCAGGCAGTCCAACATGGTAGGAAGATTTCTACTGAGTGAGGAGTGGCACCAGTAATATGTCATACATTCAAGTGCTATATCATATATTCACTCAACAACTGACTCATGTCAAAGTGTGTTGTTAAAATAACTTGTTCAGTAGAACATTAGGAATATTATCTCTAAATCTAAACTGTATCAATATCACAAGGTGCTTAAATTGCTCTCTCCCTTAACATGATGTGAGGAATAGAAAGAAACATATCGCTGCTCAGATTTATCTGATTAAGTCTTTTGGATGTATATATTTGTTAAGTGTACTATTTTTTACCTGTGAACACAGACAACTGTTTTATGTGAATTTGCATTTTAAAAGATGCAGTAGTCTTAAAGGCCAAGGCAAAGTGAGTGCTAAGTAAGGAAACAAAGCAATCATCCTAGCCTGAGATTTCCACATGTGAGTGAATAGAACAAAATTGTGAGGAATGTCTTTTCCAGCAGTCTCCAGTGTACTTGTTCTCGGCTAGTCTAACAGTAACCACCAGTTTAAGGGGCACACATAGTAAAGTATGTGCAGCTATTTTAGCCTTTTGAATTGTTGATGACTCTCTTAGTATTCTTACTGTGTTTATGTGGGCTCTAAGAGTCAGTGGTCTGTCTGATCCTTCTCTTCGAATGCTGGGTTTTGTCTACCCACTGCCATTTGTCATCCTTTGCCATGTATTTGTACTGAATTCCTCCCGTAAAAGAACAGAAAGCAAACCTTGGTTTTGTCATGAGCAAGTTCAGATAGAAATGAAGCTTCCACAGAGAATACTTATGAAAATATTTTCAGCAATACACCAAAATGGTAGATAGAATGGGAAAACTATTTCTGAGGAATTTGCTTTCTTGATGAAATCATCAGCAGTGAGTGATAGCAGAACCCTTATTGCAAAGCCAATCAGATTCCTATTTAACACTAGCCAACACCAAATCTTGAGGTTTAATGAAGGCCCAATCACTATGGCATAACAATTCTGACTAGAAGTGTAGGTAATGACTAAAGCTGGTTAGATTCCCAGCTGATGTAACCAAGTGCAACACCGTGCTGGACTTCAGCTGAACAGGACAGGTTTAAAACCTGAGTACCCTCCTAGAAAATCCCAGTGTCAAATCTTAAGCTCTTTCCCATATGTAGGTACTTTCAGTATCTACTGGTGATTCAAACATTTCTAATGGTACCAAAGCTGGAAAATTTGGCCACAGACTGCTTTTAAGAAACGTTATAGAATTACAGAATCAAAATGCTCGAACTATTGGCAATATGACAGGTGAGCAGTTGTTTAAATAACGGTGGGATCATCATGCTGTCTTCCAGAGCCATTGAGAGTGTGTAAGTAGCTGCACTGAACTTAAGTATCTTCATGGATTACATTAGAGTTGACAGGCTTATTGATTGTGCTTTGAAAATTAACAGAAGAAATGTTTTGCTTCAGTAGAGATGCATCTATAAAAACACCTAGATATCTGGTCATAGTAATGAGTTACCCTGTGCCCCCTCTCAGGCTTTCTAATATTAGTAAAATACATAATCACAAACACTCTTGCAACCTCTGAAGATTTCAAAGGGGAAAGTTACACAGCTTTCTCCTGTCCTCTTCTACCAAGTATAACAAGAACAATTGGAAGTTCCAAAAGTGTAACATTTTTTTCTAGCTGGGTAATGAATATTTCTAGTTGTTCTTTTGGGGAGGTTTATTAACAATGTTTTTCTTAAATGTTCTCTGCGAAATGTCTTAGTGATTATGAAGCAACTGAGTCAGTGTTCTATCATAATCACATTATTTTTCCATGCTTCATTTCTTAGTTCATGTGGGGTAAACTATTTGACTCAAAGAAGTTTCTTGCTTGCCGGTAGTGACTTCTGTGATTTTCATTATTCCTTCTAGAGTTAGGATTTATGTTTGAGAAGAGAAACCAGGGTCACCTGCTATTAAGTATTGCAGTAATTAATTACTTGAGACTAATATAAATTCTGTCTTTTTGAAGAGAGTAACTGGTCAAAACCTGGGATTAATGACTCAAGAATGTGAACTGTGCTTTTTCTCTCTTGAGAGAATATAATGTTTAATGTTGCAAGTACAGATATAAATAGGTGGAAAAAAGTGCATGAATACAACAGTAGCAGAGTAGTAAAATATGTTTCTTAAAATGGATGTTAGCCCTTTTGACTATTGGAACACATTGTCATGGAAGAATAGAGACATTAGTGAATTCACATATAATAATTTATTTTTATTTGTCTTAAAAAGCAGGCTGAAGGCTGGGAGATTCAAAATGGGAAAATCTCTTAGAAATAGAAGTAGAAATAGAAATACCTCTAGGTTTTTTTAGATTTTAGTTAAAAACTCAAGAACTGGTTCTCCTTGCCCCTTCATTTTAGAGGTAATTATTTGAATTCTGTATTTTTTCCTTCCTCTGGTTCTAAGTCTTAATATTTTGATTTAAATGGAAAATATTCAAACCCTTTATTGCAGATGAATCTGCTCAGATCTATTGATAATTCAACTGTCAGAGCTGACAGTTAATGAGATTTAGATGAGCTTTAGATTTTTATTAGATGAGCAAGTGTGGGTTGCTGTGTTACTGAGAAAAAGCTTGTGGTTTCAAACAACAGCTACTTGGCTGCCTGTAATCCCACAGGTACTGGGCATCTTTCCTGGTATATTGCCAAGGAACAAAGTGGCATAATACAGATTTCAAGGGAAATTATTATGAAATGGGTACAAGTTTTCACCTAAATTATTTGTGAACTGGATTTAGGCTGGTTAGGTGCACCAACAGTTCCTTGCTACCAGAAAGCTACTTTTTCAACCCGTGAGCTAAGTATAGCAAGTCAAAGTGGGCTAGCAAGGTGGCAGATGTGAGTGGAACAAGAGACCTCTCTGTGTGAACTCAGAGCAAGTTGCTTTTTGGCCCCTGCATGCAGAGATTGGAGCACATGAAGGCAGTGGTAGAGCACAGTGGGGTTTCTGGCCACCCAGAGGGGAGTGGGGAAGCCTGTGAAAAGCTATTGGTATGACTGATCACGTCAGGAGAACTCCCAAAATCAGGAGAACTCCCAAGATGAGAGCAATGTGTTCTGCCCAGAGATATGTGGTTTCTGTGGTAAATGCTTCTGGAGCCATTTGTGTGACAAAGTGAAGTTGGGCTTTTTTCTTTAGGATTTTCTGGTTGTCCAAAGGCTCTTACAGGCAAACTTTTGGCTTGAGAAGCCCTCTTCAGCCATGACTTTAAAGTGGAGTGAAATTGCTTAATGGACATCAGAGAGTAACAGCTGTCACGTTTTAACCTCACCCATGTAGCAAATTTGCATGAATTCCACCAGTTCAGCGTTTGGGACCAGAGCATGACCAAGTTAATGTGAGTACAGGCTACTTGGTATCATGTCCTTAAATGGAGTTGGAGGCAAATGAAGACAGCAGGAGTTATACACAAAGCCTAAGCTGTGTTGGCGGAAACTTTATCATAAGGATTGTGCATCTGTACAAGCTCATCTTTTCCAGCGTGAAGAATCTGACTGTACAGAAAGTATTGTCAAGTGTACTGAGTAAATAAGCTGAAAAAAGGAATGCTTTCTCTGATCATTTTCCCTCTCAGTCATCTTGGATTTCATTTGTAACAATAGCAGATAAAGCTCTTATGGTTTTATATCTATCTTACAGTCTTATATCATGCTTTAAATAATACGAAACCTGCGTCAACTCTATTAACAGCACAGGCTGGGTCAAACACATTTGGCACCCTGTTTATAGTACTTGAACGGGTATTTATTTCTATCATCAGGTCACATATTTCAGAAGCACGTAATCTGTACTTAGCTCTTTTATTTTTTGTTCTAATAGGCAAGAGAGCAGAAAACTATTTGTGTGGCAATGACAGAGGATAACAGAGGATGGTTCTTGATCTTCAGTGAGATGCTTTTAATCTTTTCAAAAAATATCTAGTATTGAGACTAAAATCAGACACTGTAGCAATGCTGAGGCAGTGTTTTCTGCTCAGTACATGTGCATAGCTGAACTGCTGTGTGCTCTACTTCTGTCTAGATAGACACACACCTTGCAGAAAAGTAGGTCCAATGCTGCTGCTAGAGCTCTGTCAGTACAATCTGCTTTATACTTTCAGGCAAAGTCAGTGGTACAATCGTCTCAGGCACAAATTTGTAACTAGAATGGCAAGGTACTTACTGTGAGCTAACCCAACTGGGGCTGTTGGAGAATAAGTTTGCTACATTTTAGTAGCTGTACAGCCATGCACATCTTTTTGAGGAATGTGAACTTCTACTTGGTGTTAACAGCTGTCTCTGATATCTTGTTCTGCCCAAGACTACTGACAGGCTGTAGATTGTAATGAATTTTACTTTGGCCTTTATCAAGGCAAGTCAAAGAAATAATCCTGTTGAAGTCAAGGAAGGTGAGATCAATCATTGAAGTGATTCTAGAAAGTAAAAATGAAACGCATTGTTTCAGTTACTCACAGATACTTAATAGTACCAACAGACTCAGTGAAGTGCTTACAGATTGCATGTGTTCTGTGGAACAAATGCGCTACAAATTACTTTTAAGAAAACATGAAGATAAAGGTCTTGCGACATAGCAAGACACCTACAATCTACACCTACACCTACATTGCAGCCAAGTTTCAGTCAGAGACACAGTTTTCATACTGCTTCCTCTCACATAGGTTCTATTCTTAAAATGTAAAGGAAACTGACATTTCAGGGTCTTGAAAATAAATTGCAGTGAAAAAAAGCCATATTTCTCCATTTTAACTGTTTAAAATAAAGGCGTGCTGTGTGATGGTTCATTTGTGCCTACAGATTTGAAAGGGACACAGGAAGAAGTCTGAAATAATCTGTGGTCTGGTGGATATAAAGTAATTCCTCCAACATGCACTGGTGTGGAATTGGTGAGGCTGTTGGCACCCTCAGGGATGTATCCTGTGCACCTGGTCACATGTGAAATGGTTGGTGCAAGGCTGTAGTGACAATAGGGAACAGGGAGATGGGAATGTGCCAATGTGTGCATTTATTCCCTAAGCACACAGGCACTCTGCACATCAGCAATCTGTTTTTCACATCTGAATTTCCTTTGTGACTGAAAAATTAATGTTTTCTTCTGCACGATAAGTACTGAAGATACAATCAACTCAGTGCTTAGAGCCAGCCAGACTGCAAGTATCTTTAAATGGGATTTAACTGGAGCTGCATATTTACACAAGAAGACCATGTTTTTGTTATACAGACATTCTAGTCTCTTCTATGGCTTGACATTTTATCCAGTGAGAAGAAGTTGTTCCAGCTTGTTACCTCCAGCTGGTTTTTGGATTTATTAAATACTTCTTATTATCTGGAAGAGTTTTCCTGCATGTCTCGGCCTGGCTTAAAAACCTGTCTCAAAAACCTGGCTCATTCTATTCTTTATTTTTCCAGGAGAAATGTAGCTAAGAAATTTGCAGACTTTTGAGTGATGAGAAGATATGTAGGTCACTGAAGGTGAGATGAAAATGAAATGGTTCTGATTTTTAAAATAGAACATGAAACGGAAAATTTGCACTCCTCTAAAGACACTTCAGAGGTGTCTAAACTTTTACTGAATAGCATTTAGTCTACATTTTCTCAGAGCAGGGAGACACTCCACTGCCCTCAGCCTGTCAGCTAACCTAGTGCTAGGGAGCACAGTCTCATGGGAGAGAGTGGGAGCTGCAGACAAAGTTTATTAGAGAGGCCCTCCCCCTGGGAGGTGGGTGGATGCACAGGGTGCAGAAATGATCCCCTTGCTTTCTAAACTCCTTCTCAGAGAGGAGCGTAGGAGGGGCTGGATCCAATCTTAACCTCAGACTGTCAACAGTTCAAGTCTAAGAAATTATAGATTGTGATTGAACCTTTGTACAACTTCAGGATTAATGATGGCAAAACAGATATATATATATAAAAACAAATGATTTATTATGGTAAATGATTAGACAAAAAGATCTTAATCAGAATTATTTTCTAGACAGTACAGAATCTAAAACTACTAGTAAAGCATGACAGGATAGTGCACATTATCAAAGCAATTATATTAAAGCAATTGTAGTAGACCTAGCAAAAAGAAACAATTATTAAAGTAGGGATTGATGTAACTCACCCATGACAATGTGACACCCAAAAGACATTACATTTTGCTCAGCCTTGAGGAAAAATTTCAAGGAGGCATCCCCACCCAAAGGAGGGATCTTCATATGCACTTCAAGAAGGGATGTGTTAGAAGAACCCAACCATATGAAGGTGGAATGGACTTTCATACTGTAAAGTGATTGACTGCCAGTCATATGTCTCCAGATCAGTTTAGCAGTTTATCTACCAAATCTTTGCCTCACTATCAGGATGTTAATTTGGGGTTTATATACCAGACTGGTTTTAGTATAATTCAACACCAGAACCAGAATGATGCCCCTGTCAGTCCACCTCTGATAGCCTTGTAAATAGAGCATTGTCCAACTTGCTTGCCCACAATCCAGGACAGAGATCCTGCTACACGTACTGACAATAAGAATCCTCTAATAAATTAGGGTTATTGCTGAAATGTTCCTAATACTGGCCTTCATCTAAATTCATTGAATACAGCAGCTAGAAGCCCCCAAATATGTATAACTTATGAATATGAGTTGGTTGTTCATGCGTGGAAATCCTACCTGTTTGCAGCATTTCCATGGACATGAGCACAGTACTGTGAAAATCAAAATCTGAGTGTCCTTTTTCAGGGTTTTTAATTCAATATGAAACCCTACACTTAATTTTAATGGCCTGTTCTTTGCCACGACCTTCCAAGTTAAAGATGAGAACAGTGTGTGGAATTTCAAATGTCTTCCTGTGCAATGAAATGCTGTGTTTCTGTTTCATGTTCTTTGTTTTTACTTGGTCAGTTTGTTCTGAACTATTTTCTGACTAGGGAGTGAATGTCAATTGACTTTTCATTTGGTGCAGCAGAACCAGCTGCAGTAACATCATAACCCCCTCTTGTGTACAGTCCTAGAGTTTTGGAAGTAGACCTCCTTACCTTCTGACCCTGCCTCAGGAAGTGAAAGAATCTTTGGCTGCAAAGTTTGCTGCTAGTATTTATAATGTGAAACTTAAAACAACAGTTTTGCAATTGTGCTAACACTGCTTCTCCAGGGGATTTTCTGCATTTTATAGAGTAATCCATTTTTCTCAACTGTAAGTTTAATTCAGCTCCAGATTCACCAGATTACTTTTCTTTCAAACTGCTCTTACAACTGTTCAAGAGCAAAAAGGGAATACAAGAACGATGAACAAAATACAAGAACAATAAACAATTGTAAGTATTTATATTACATTATTATCTCCCAAAACACACTACAGGTAAATTGTACATTCTTTGTGCAATTTCCTCACGAGTGTGTTCTTGAAAATTCCTGATCCAGTCTCAGCCATGAGCTCACAGCATGCGCTCTGAATTTTTTTTCGAACAAAAATCTATACTTAGAAAAGTAACTATTTCCTTATTAAAAGCAGCTGATAGCACTTATGAATAGGAACCAAACAAAAAGAAAAAGATGGCTATGGACACCTATGTAGAAGGGAAAATTCAGTAGGGCTGAGAGAGTTGTGTAGATGAAGTCATGCAGCCTATACATCTGATCAGAACTGTGTGTGTAAAAGTGCAATTGTTTGAGCAGCAGGTAAGGGCAGAAATGGAAACACACAGGCCACCCATCTCAGCTGTGACATGGCAGTGGCACAGACCAACTGAAGTGGAGAGAACTTTGAGGGGCTGTTCAAGCAAGTGAGCAAGTCTTTTTTGACCCACTAATCCTCTATAAAAGCTCTCAACATACCATCTGAAATGACATTAACAAATGTCATTGTCACAACAAAATACCCTGTGCTAGCCATTAATTCTGAGTAAGTACCCAGTGTTGATCATACTGCTAAAAAATGGTGTCTTTTTCATCAAGAATAAATGTCAGTCACTACTCTTGGACCCTAGATATTTTGCTAAAGTGTTTTCTTGCTCTGCTGTGTGCTGTTGCCCATCTTCTCTTTATCTGCTCTGAATTGGTATAAGTAAACATGTTTACAGTAATGAGTGGATACTGAAACTTCTGTAGTCTCCCATGGAGATCTTATTGTGAGAGACAACATTTCTCTAGATAGACAACAAAGATGCTTGTTTCCCTTGGCAGATCTTAACAAAAGTATTTGTTGATTTGAGATTCACTAAAGGGTTTTGTTCTTGATGAACAGATCTGTAGTAGTATCTTCACATAACACTTAAATTCACAGGCAGCATCACAATCTGGGAAGTTTTGGATGCATTTTTATCTCATTATCACTAGAAAATGTTGGTAAAAGTCTGTGCTTATGTATCGCAGTTGTCCTCGTTCAAAAAGGAAAAAAGAAATTAAAAGCACAAAATAGTTGCCACTACCTAACTGACACTGGAAGTTAGAATGAATAAGTGCTCTACACTTCACTAAGAAGTTGGCTTATAAAAGTCGTCCTCATGCCAGCATTTGCAGGTATAGAAGGAATTGCTATTTCTGCAGTTGTTCTAATTTGTTTGCAGATAAAAACCACAAATGTTATCACATGGGCAGACCTAACCTTCATTATTAGAAAAGCTGCTGTTTAGAGCCCAGACACTGAAGAAGATCCTTGTAAAAATTAGATAGTCCTAACTTGTGCTCCTCTCTGATGCCTCAGGCAATCGTCATTGGCAGCTGAACCACCTGGGCTGCCTGTATAAGCATATAACAAATCAGGGGAAGGAAGGTAAGAAGCAGCACATAAAGCTTTTTTCTCACTCCCTAAGGTCTGCTATGCAGTCCTCTTGACAGACTCTATGATTAAACCAGTAACCCAGTCTGGCATCTGGTGATAAGAGGAGAGAGATTCATTTTGTATACTGTAGTAATAATTACAGTTAATATAGCTTTCCCAAAGGTCCTCAGCTGATGTCAGTTCTTCCCACACTGCTGCAAGGGACTCGAAGTTGATATATGATCAAGATGACCAAGAGAGCTGAAAGGTCATAGCAGCATTGCAAATATGCTCCTTTTCGTGTTGCTGCTGTCAAATGTGGCCAAGCTTAAAGATTCAAGGGTGTGATCTGCATTTTTAGTACATGTGCAGTACTTGTTCTTAATGCCCCACTACACATAAATACCATTTTTTCCTCAAAGACTGAGGGGCTCACCTACAGAATTTTTATTTGTTTGGGGCTTTTTTTTTTCCTGTTCTGGAAATATCTATAACATCAAGCTGTGTCTTTAAAGAAGAGCCATCTCAAAGCTGTAGTTCACACTGATGCTCAAATGTTTTTCTTTTGTAAGCTGATGTCTTACTCCTTGGACACACATCAGCCTCAGCTGCAATGCTGAATTTGTTCTAACTGCTGTATCTAAAGACAAGACATCTATTGACTGAATTGAGCCCATTTTTACCATATTAAACTGAATCCTAGCTCTGACTGAGAAATCACTGAATTATGTTGATGACCTTCTCAATCTTCTTTACCACCTCATTTCTGCTAGTTTTCTTTTCATCAAATACACTTCTTCCATTTTTAGTGTTTTAAGACATATGTGATCTTTTTAATAATTACATTATTTTTAATGTAATGTCAGAAGTGTTACAGACACTCATTTCCAAGGTAGAGTACACCTTGCATTGGTGACATAAAATTATCTGCTTTGGGTCCCAGGATCTCAAAATGCTGCAACATTCCAACCCTCAGTAACCTTTCCAGGAAGACTTACATTTAAAATAATATGCAAATTATCTTTTTAAAGGAAAAAAGAGCCAGTGGCATCTGGTGGTCTTTATTGGTCTTTTAAGAAAAAAACCCCAAACATGCACTGGATAGTTGGTAAAACTGCTGAAGATTTGAATTAATGGCTAAGATCATTGAAGGTCTATTAATGGAAACTGATGTGATTCATCTTAGGTTGGATGTCAGGACTAAGGTCTGAAATCTTGGAGAATTAATGAACTGTTTTCAGGAGGATCCAGGAATGAATGGAACTTGCCAGTAGCAACCTTCAGGGAACTATTTTATACCTGATGCTAATCATTCATAGGTGCAGAACAAGCAGGTGGATAAAAGACAAGATTTATTGATCTTTTTTCCTGGTTATATTGAAGTGAATTATAAAGTCACCCAGTTATTAATCCCTCTAAATTAACTAGTAGGGAACCTGTTTATAGTTGGACTTTGAGACAGAGTTGAAAGCATAAGAGCAGGTCTTTAGCCTTTGAGGAGACTCTTGTGTTTGGTTGCCTGGATTAATTTACAGATTAATCTCTTTCTCAGCTTCCTGTTTCAGTGGTGTCTAGGAAGGCAAGTCACAGTTCAGCAACACTGACAAGTGTCAGTTATGTAAAACATTGGACTGCAATGCTACTAATTGTTTAGAGTTCTGTGGAATGAATACAATAAATATATCCATATGAAACAAATTTAGTGTTAGATTCTTCTGGAATTGTCAGATGTATGTTATGGGTCCCATAATTCAAGCACAATTGGTTTTTCAGTTTGAAGAGACACTTTGGTGTGAAGTGTGAATTATCCCTTCAGCAAGAGACAAAAAACCTTGAGAGAATAACTTCAGAAGGCATTAAAATCACATATGAATTACAAAGCAGACTTCAGAGTTATTTCTGTTCATCAAAGGCAAATTTATTTAACTGCAGTATAAAGGCAGAGTTCAAGCAATGTATTTCCCTTAAGGGTTGGAGACCTGCTGATTTAAGATAAAGCTTTAACGGTATGTGTATAATACAAAACAGTTATAAGGTAAAAGTTGCATATCCATAATTTTCAGTCCATGCAACTGATACAGTTTGAGCCGAGACAAAACATATATGGACAAGCTAAATCTGCTTTGATCAGTAGCTGATTGACATTGATTGATTCATTGATCCACAATGTCAGGAACTCTCCTGAGCTTATGCTATCTAATGCATGAATCAAACACAGCAGCCCCAGAATATTCCCTTTTTCTGCTCCAGTCACCTTAATGGTGTCTTTTACAGGCACATTTTGATGAGGTCAACAACAGCTTATAGGGAGTGAGTGCACTTGCACTCTACTTGTCCTTTCTGTTTTTGCTGTCAAAAATCTGAGAAAAAAAGGAAAGCACATGAGCATACTACCCAACACTTTGATCTTGTTCAAATCATCACTGGTGGGGTTATTGAGGTCATCTGTTGCCATACTGTTATAGTTGCAAACAACTGACTGAGCAGCACTGTCTCTTGGGCCATGACTGATGCCATCTCATACCTAGAATGGACCAGCAGTTCTCCAGAAAAATGGCTTATAGCTTGGGGAACAGATGGAGGGGAAATAGTCATGGCCAAAATTAAAGAAATCAGTATTTATCACTACAGCTTCTGCAAGTGCAGACACTGTCTCTTTATGCAACGGGAACTAATCCCAAGCATTCATTTTTCTGGCAGCTGTGGTACCAGCAAGGTGAGCTTGAATGGATGTGCCATTTAGTGCTGCCTCCCACACAGCCCAAGGGCCAGCTCTGTTTTCTTGCAGGCAGTTCTGGCCTGCTGCCCTTGGCTGGCTGTGTCCCATACAGAGCTGTTGCTGCTGATAGACCCAGGGAAGATGCTGCCATGATAGCCTGGTCTGGGATGAAATTTCTGCACCATCTGGAGCCTGCACATTGATGAGCCTGCTGCTGATGTTTGTTACTGCTTATCTCCACCACTGAAACATTTCCAGTGGGATTCTCCTCTTTCAGTGACATGAGCTTCTTTCTGAAGTGGCTTTGTAGTGTAGAGATACCCAGCTGGGTTGCAGTGGTCCCTCAACTAACCTCTGCTGAAACAAGACAAATGCATGAGGAATGTAATTAATTTTCTGCCCAGAAAACTGAGTCTCAAAGCTGAATCACCTCTCCAGACTCACGAGAAAAGTTTGCCTTGTAAGGAGTCTTCCACCTTCCCCTTACACACATTTGCCACCTTGCTTTGCTCGCATCCTTCACTTACTTTATCCTCTCAAAAATTTTCTCTGTTTTCAGTAATTATGACTAATGTTTTCTTCTTTCACTCACCTTGCTTTTTTTTCATGGACTAAAGGGATTTTTTCCTATGCTGTGCAGTCTCCTCTAACATCATTCCCTGAGCAGTGCTGTGTATAGATACAGGGGCAATCTCAATATCTGTTTGTCATGAAAACACTAAATACCATTCTCTTTTGGTAGTAGCTTTATGTGTTGAGGGAGTAAATTTGTGAACCTTATTTTTCCACCATAGACAGTATGTTATTTTTACCTTGTACTCCATATGCTGAATACTTCACTGCACTGAATTTTTCCAAAGCTAAATAAATGTTGGAATGGAAAAGCCTTCATAACTTTTCTGAGAAAATGGTTTAGTGGCTCCATCCTGTTTCTAGCTAGTATGACACTGAAGGAAGTTTTGCAAGGAGAAGATGTAGTAGACCTTCTGTGTATAATTAGCCCAAAGTGTCTCCCTTTTTCCTGGAGGTTAGAACAGAGCAAAAAGAGTTTCTAAACAAGTTGATTCCACTAATTACTACAATAGTACTCTGGAGCAGATGACCACAAGGTGCTTCTGAGAGAGTTGCTTTTTATTTTGGAAAAAATTTGAGGCAGATAAATTTATCCCAAATTGGAGTGCTTTTTGATATGTGATTTATTTACAATGAGCACTGAAATATGTTGTGGAGCCCTGGTATTCAAAGGAATGCTTTCCTGAGGAGCAGTGCCTTCCTTATTTATTTTGTAGAAAAATGAAATGTCCCCTGACTTGTGGGAGATCATTGATTTTTCAGTGAGGAAACTCTAAGTCACTGTAGTTCATCTAAGGTCACTTTGTGAAAAATACTGATAGTGATTGAGAAGAAAAATCTTTGAACAAGGATTGTTTGCTATTGGTTTCACAGCGTCCTTGAATGAAGTCTTGCTTCTGTACCTGCTGACATGAGGCTTCCCACTCTCCAGTGTGAGACACAGCTATTCTGTGTGACAATCACTTAGTGGCTACTTAAGGACCTGCTCTGTTCTTTCACTTGTAACCTCCCTGTTATTGAAATAAGCATTGAGAAAGGAGGAGACATGCATGAATAAGTAAATAGCATGCCAAACCAAAACTTTGTGCACATTTGCTGAGTGTAAACGTAGCTGGGATCACCACAAGTGTCCTGCAAGTACGTTATTTATTTGCATTTGAGTTTGCACTGTTGGGCTTTCTTGCCTCCCAGAATCAGCAGGTTGGTTTGACAAGTGTGCAGAGCTGTGAATGCAACTGCTTGAAATCCCATTTTTCTTGCACTTCTTATTTAAGTCAGGAAATAACATGATTTTTTCTTTTGTCCAGCAATGGAGGAATCTCCCTGCCTTGAAGGAGATTTGCTAGGCTGTTAGTTGCATGGAGTGGTTGGATAAACAACTGTGTCATCCTGCTTTGATACTTGATTGGTTCCAGGATAAACCTACTCTCTCTTCGGGCAGAATCTACCAGCAGAATTATGGTAGGTACTGAGCCCCATTTTTCTCTTCACTGAAGTGTGCAGTTACACCCATGCATACCCAAGCATGCCCAAGAGTCTGGAGTGGTAGGATTCAGGGACCAGTTGTTGGCTTGTAGGCTATCCTATTTCTGCAGGATCAAGCAGTATGAATGTAGGGCAAGAAAATTTAAGGATGCCTTTTGTAAGAAGCCAGGAGAATAATGTAATGTGCTTGTTAAGTGACACTAATTTTGCAAAGCTTTTGAGAAATTGTTTTAAAAGACAGACTGGTTTGATCAGAGCATGGAAGCAGAATGATGGCTGGGCATCCATCATATTATCTGAAAATAAACATATTCATCAGGATAAGATTTTATTACTGTTCAAAGGTACTTGCCATTTGAAAAAAAAAACCAATCCAACCAAAATCATGTCTTTGTTGAATCAAGGTTGAACTTGATATTGTTCTTGTCTCTCCCTGGAAAGGAAAATCTGTGAAATTATTTTCATCAATTTGCTGAAGAGACTACAGGTACTCTTCAGAATAGTCTGTTACTCTTGAGATAATCTTCATTACAGTAGCTGATGTGGGAAATTACTGTCCTGGATGTTATGGTCACATCTGTCGAACATTTGTGGGTTTCTTCTGTTCAATGGAACACTTCAATGATGCTAAACAGAGCTTCTCACCCTCTGCCTCTGCCCTCTGCCACACAACAACTAAACTCTAGTGAGAAGGCCCAATGGAAATTGATATTGTTTGACTGAATCTTTTGAGCTACTTTAAATCAACCGTGGATTTTGTGTTTGTTTTAAAACGAATAGCTTTTTGTTGAAAACAAATTTGCACTTGTAACTGTTTCTTTCAAGTATAAAAAGAGTTGACTCTAGATTTGATCTTCTGAGTAATAGTACTTGAAAAGCTAGTGAGGCCTTTTTTTTTCTCCATTTTTCTTCTCTGTGCTTGGAGACCAAAGTAAATTGACATAAATTTCTTTATGGATTTTTTTGTTCAGACACCATAGGCAACTGAATTCTATTCTTTCATTTTTGTACAATTATAGATGTTTTCAAGCACTAGAAAAGTCAGGAAAACTTTCTTCTTAGCCATTATTTTTCCCCAAGACCTTGGCATATGTACACACATATATGGTCCAAATTCTGAAGGACTTCAAACTAAATTGCGCTTTCAGATTGTTTTAGTGAAGTGGACATTTTCATAAACACACTTTGACATTGACCTGGCTCTAATCCAAATGCTAACACAATGTTAACATTAACAAGCCATAAGAAAAATGGTCATTTCAGAATATTTATGCATTAATGCCATAAAACATATTTTATAGGCTTGGAGGCATTTTTATATTCTGTATAGAAAAAGTCAAGCCTTCACTATGTTCTTAGACCACTGAATTTTAAGTTTTATGTTTAAGAGTAATCAATCTCAGCAATTTATGTTAACCACTTGGGAGTCTAGAATTATTCATTATTTTTTTCCCCTTTTCAAGCATAGCAACTTTCAATAACTCCTGAGACACAGGAGTTAAGGGAATATAGTAATTTCCTTAGATATATGATACAATTTGTGATGAGTCCTATTTATTCTTCAAATTTGCTTTAAATTAGTAAGCAATGTTCTAAATATATGGTATGGGGCATGTAAGAAAAGTAGATGTATTTCTTCAGTGGGTGGCCCACTGCTTCTAGTACCATTTTTTTTTACTTACTATGTCAGTTTAAGCGTCCTATGGGGATAGTTCCTCTTGCATTAGCACCTGACTTACAAATAATCTGGCTGCCCATTTCCACAGGGAGCCAGAGCTGTGGGCTCTGAGAGCAGACCATTTCTCTCTCAGCCATGGCAGGGCTTGGCTTTCATTTGACTCTGAGAAGATGCATTTTTCAGCAGACTTAGAGTTCACAGTTCTACCTGATAAAACATAGCTCTCAAGCCCAGCATTTCCCAACCTTTCAAAATTCAAAGGATGCCTCAGCATTGCTGAAACAATCAACAGACTGCATATCAAACACTGCTGCAGCAGCCTCCTTTCTGAATCACAGAATATGAAAAAAAAACCCATTTTGAAGCCATCAGGAACACAGAACCTGTTCCTTTTGTCCTTCCTTCATGCATTAGTATATCTCTATTAATATTTTTGGAAAATCACATTGTTTCTGCATTTCAGGATCCAGCTGTTCCTGGACTCTTCATTAAGGTCTCCAAATAAGAATTTACTATTAGTATTGCAAGAGCAGTGCAAAAGTGGTCTACTTTGCTCCTTCAGCACTACTGTTCAGAACTTTTAATGTGTACTAATCTATTTATCTAGACCACGTTGCCTTCAGTGAGGAAAATTAATGGTGAGGTTTTAATTTGGTTGTATTTCCATATTATGAAGTTGAAATGGGAATTAAAGGGTATCACAGGAGGCTACAGAATAAAAGCACTGCTGGAATAAATAACCCCCATCATAAGCACACCAAAGTCTACAGGAATTTGCACCCTTACTTAACCTAATGTGAGGATACCCATCACCTTGTTGTCCTGCAACCCTTCTGAAGAACAGAGGACGTGCATTAGGAGCAGCATTGCCAGCAGATCAAGGGAGCTGATCCTGGCCCTCCACTCAACCCTACAACCATTGCTTTAAGATATGCCTATAGTCAGTATAAAGCTAGTTATGCTTTGTCTTTTGCATATAAAATAACTCAAGGACAGGTCAAGTAAGGTTTCTATATTGTTTCTGATTTCATGGAACAGCTTTTGGCAAGACTCAGAAAGAATCACTTCAGATGAGCATATTTTTCACGATAAAAAGAAGGCAATAAAGTGACTGGGCTAAATACATGATTGTCTCTCATCAATAAGTAAAATGAAAGTGGAGAGAACACCTGTGACCACAGGAGAATTCAGATAATAGAAAATTTAACACATTTTACTTTTGAAGACTTGTACTGCATCTGAAGAGTTGGATCTTATTCTTCCAGGGGTTTTTTTGGTACTCATTTTACTATGAAAAATACATTGGATGTTGCTTTTCTGTAGACAAAATGGTTATTATTCTGCTAAATATTAGAATAATTTACCATCTAAACCAACTAGATTATGCATCTTTCCACAAAGATTGTATTTGAAAACAGGCAGTAGAAAAGCATCAGTTATGAAATATTTCACAACTGCTTCAGGTTTTAACTTTAGATCCAAAAAAACCTACTTAGCAAAACAAGACATAAGTAGACTGTACTATTAAAATCTAGTTTAGCACAGCTTTGTCATCTCAGCTTTCAAAAGGTCATTTTCATGGTAATCTAATAGCTGGAAAGAAAAGGTGAGGGTGTGTGTTTAAGTATATTTTGATAATCATAAATATCATGAGGGGATTTTGAAAATCTGCTTTTGATATGAGGGTACAGGGTTGTGCTTATCCAATAATAATTTTTGTCATGAATATTCCTATTACTTATTAGCATTTGGAGTCATAGATCTAATAGCAGATTCCAAGCCACCTGATGCAAATGTGAAGTGAAAGTCTGGATTTTATAGCCTTTACATGTCCCACTATGTTGTGTGTTCCTTTATCCTTCGAGTAATGCTGTGTGATCATTCTGTTGGGAACATCCATCAGATAATTCTAAAATTTATTTTACCTGCCTAACTGCTTGTTTAGACACAATCAGTGTTTGTCGTATTGAAACTGTAGCTACAGTGGAGAATTTTTGATTCATTTTAAGACAGAATGTTTCACTGTTCCAATCCCTTTTTGTTTATTCCTTGATAAACCAAGCCAAGGTGAATGTAAAAAAAATCATAACTTTATAACAGACTTCATAATGACTGGAAAATTAATTAAAACCATACAATTCTATCAAATTAAGTATGTGAATTAAAGTGATGATGAATTATATTAGATACAGCTAATAGGTAAACTGTTGAAGCTAACTTGGTTTATCTTTGAACTGCATTAGTAGCATAAAATAACTATAGCCTAAATCTGAAAGAAACTTATGATCCACCTAACGATTTTTAAACCTAATGTACTTTTTAAAAAGTATCCCAGTCTATTTCTCACAGAGAGCTGAGTTTCTGCAGGATCAACAAACGAGATAATCTTTATAAGAAAGGATATTTGAGTTACATGTGGCAGGTTTAATTTTGTTACAGAGATAGAGATATTTTTTATGTATGTATATACTCTGCAAGGATGACGGTGTAGTGTGCCATCTGCTCATTTCTACTCTTTCCATATTTATCACCAGGAGACAGTGAAGTTTTTCATTTTCCTCAGTGCTCTGATGTTTAAATTTTTTCCCCTAAGACTTAGGGAAAAAACTCCACAGACAGAATGGAGTGGTCAGCAAATCCACATACTCAAGGAAACAAAATAGACCAAGTATAACATTGATTACTGCTTCTCCACACCTGAAAAACCTGTCCAGAGGCAATGGCTGAGGATCCATATACACATGTAAATGAAAGAGCTTCTTTGCATTGAGATAAGCCTTGTAAACCTATTTTCTGGAGAGTATTTGTAGCACAGTTGCATCCTTAACTTCTACAACTCAATACCATTTTTGATTCATTGCTTTTTCTTCTTATGGATAGTGTTTGGGGTTTAAAGCAGAAAATAAATTTTAAAACAATACTGTTACTTTATTCTCCTGTATTTTTTGCTGAATGTTCCAGAGATCTCTGATAAATTTTTTTTCTGTGAATCCCTTGAGTGCTCCTGCACAAGCAGCACAAAGCATTTGTCACCAGTTACATTTTTTAACAATGTCCTTGTTTTACTGTGCTCGTGTGTCAATACCCAAACCAGTCCCCTAAGTGTGTTCAGCCATGGGTTTGTTATGCTCTCTTTATGGTGCTTCCTGTACATATGTCTTATTCCAGAGGTCTGCAACTGGACTTACCTGTTCCAAAGAAGACAAGCAGGTTTGGAGATTTTGGAGGGTTGGGTTTGGTCGGTGGGGTTTTTTGGGTTTGTTTGTTTGCTTATTTTTTCAAATTTGAGACTGATTCATATTCTCCTGGGCACCACTGCTTCTGAGGATTTCAGTAATTAAGGATGGGCAATTTCTTCACTTTTCTGTAATCTATGAAAAGCCTTCACTTAAGTCTGTGGCCATTCAGGCTGCATGAATACATTAACTTTCACAGCAGTCAGGTTCCTAGTTCCCATTCAACTTCAATCCCATTCAATCATCTCTGGGGATGAGCTGTTGCCTACATTTCAAGTTTGTCCTTCACAAATTCTTCACCTTGAATTAATTACTTTTTTAATATAAAAATAACAATTGGTATGATCAAAAAAATTTTTAAAAAAATCATTAGAGTTAAAGAAAACATCACCTTGTTTTCTTGTTTGCAGTCAGAGATTAAATCCTAGTAACTCTGATTTTATGACCAAGGGATTGAGCTAGAAGAGATTCTTCTAGAAATATGAATAGCTGAGAAAGGCAGAGAGTAGCAAGCTGTGAGAGGATAATGTGCTGATCATTTGTATTACCATTAAATGCACCTCTAAATCTTGCATGCTTATATAAAGCTATGAATCTTTGACTTATATATCTTGATTGGCATAAATTATTAATCATCTTTGGAGAGAAAACAAATACCCAGAGGTGACAAAATCAACCTATTAAAGCACAATAATAAAGAGAATTGAAACACGTAAATTAACAAACAATTAGAGCTGAAGTATTATCAATTTGAATGTTTATGGCTAACAAACCACCCTCTCAACTAATGTACTTCTAATTTGTATAATTTTCTTGTGATTCAGTATGTGGTATTTGAGATAATTGTACTGTAGATTACTGATTTTAAAAAGTAGCAACTGGAGACCATGGCATGGGAAGCAATTGTGTCTGAATTAACCATAAAATGCATTGTTAACCTATGTGAGATTTTTTTCACTATTGAAAAGTAATGTCACATCAGAACTAGCAGTTAGTATATCTCTTTGCACAAAGTTATTCGGGGCTGTGGCACTACAGTATTCTGAGCACAGCTGACTGCAATGCAGGCAGAAAATACCACAGCTGAAGAAATAATCTATAATGAATGACTTGTTCCACAAACAAATCATTTTCTCATTAGGGAACATGACAATCAATATTCTCACTAGCTTAATCATCCAGGTTCACCTATGACAAATTCTTCCCTGCATTTTCTCATCCTTTAAAGTACTTGGATTGGTTATTGCTGTAGACCAGTTTTGTAAATTTAAACTCTTCAACTACAAATGTTCACCTCTGGAGAAAGTCAAAATTAGCTTTGAAAGTACTGGTACATGAACTATGCACTTTCATTTTTCATGAATAGGGCACAATTAAAATTTAATTATTTTTTTATTAGTTGAAAGTTAGGAGAAATAAAAAGCTGGTAGTTTGGATTTTAATGTAAACTGAAAAATAAATTTCGTCAGCATTGCATCTTTATATTGCTATAACTCAGGCTGGTCCCATGATAATACTTGAATATTTTATAAGATTTTCTGTTTCTAGAAGTCACTAGTAAAGATCCAGGGCATATGCTGAACACAGCGTGATCTTCCTGGACAGCAAAAATATTATATGCCATGCTGCCAGAAACAAAACTGGGGAAATGACAAGGTTGAGTAAAGATACCAGCTCAGGTGTGGGGGATACCTCATCCCAGGTGAGTTCCTGTTGTCTGGCAGCCCCAGAGCATGGACCTGAGGACAGGCATGGGGTCACAGCTGGAGTCGCAATGAGCCTGTGCTGCTCATCGTGTGGAATCATGGCTGGAGGCACCAGGGAAAGAGGAAGGGTGAGCATCCTCTAATTGGCTATGGAAGGAGAAAGGAAAACACAGTTGACTAGTAAAGGTCTCTGGTGAATTACCTTTGTCCTTCCAGAAACTGGCACTTTGGCATCATACTGCATGAAGTTTTTTTATGTGTATGCCAGCTCACATCAGCCCCTGCTGGAGCCTAAATACATTACAGAGCTGCTGACTCCTTTTCCCTTCTTGGTGTATAAGCCTGATGTAGAGATGTCCTTTTGCTTTGCTTTCTCCTATATACATCTCATTCTTCTTTCCCTGAATACTATGGATAATGTAGAATTAACTCCATGCCACGAGATACAAAAGAGCAATAATGCAACACAGTGGCTAAAAATCACTTGAAGACAGACAATCAGCTACCATCACCAAATTGTCCTGAATTGCAGTTTAAATTTAGTCTAAATGTCAGAAAAGATGGATTCTTTAAAGACTGAGGAGAAACTACTTTCTTTCAAGACCGAGGGGAAGCTACAGCTTTGCCATTTGTTTCAGTCTGAGTATTACCCTGGAGCAAGTCAGGAAACAGGTTGTAATTGGAGCCACTGTTATTTCACTGATTACTTTCTCTTAGTGCATACTGCAGAGGGGAAGGCAAGAAGAATAAATTGAATATATTGGTTTTTTACAAAAACTAGGGCTGGATTGGTCTATCCTGGTTGCACACCTCACATGTTGGATGGACCTGCTTCTCTCAGTCTGACATCTGGTCAGAGGCACCTCAGCAGCAGTGACTTCTTGAGGAGGAGTGAGTGGGGTGTTAGAAAAGTAGTTCATAAAGATGAGGGTAGGGGATTGCTTCTACTCCAAGGCTGCTATATAGATAATTTAGATTGGAAAAGACCTCTAAGGTCATCAAGCCCAATAATCTGTAATATGTCTGAGGTTAGACCTCTGTGCCCTTTCACATGGACTTGGCTCCTTGGTTTACTCCCTACCAACATCACTCTCTGTACCCTGGCCAAAACACCCAAAGGAATCCAGGCCAGCAGACACTTTTGTTTCCTCTTCAACTGCTTAGACACCACAGGCTATATCTGATCTGATATATATCTATCTGATGAAAGGGAAACAGAGGCTTGCATACCTTTTGTTCGCTGAGCAATTAAGATCTGAGCAACAAGTTGGCTTCAGACAAATAAAGGAAAGAAATAATCTCTTGCTTGTGTCCAGACTGACCGTCTGGCTGACCGAGTGCTGGCAGCGTGTCACTCCCCAGGCAGCCTGCTGACAACCCAGCATACATCAGCCTCATTTTCTGAGTGATTCTTTTTTGTTAGAAAAAGGAAAATAGGTTTTGAAGGCTCCTTGTTGGGCTTACAGCTGGATTTGGGAAGCAGACAAGATACCTGGGGCTGACATGGCAGTCTTTGACATGGCCTCGCTTAATATGGCAGCTCACGTCCCAGATAGCAACATAAGGAAGAAACAGCAGTATTCCCATGGTGCAGTACTTCTGGCTACTCTTGAGATGTGTGCCCTCAGTCTGACACAGGGTAGGAATAAACCACAAGCCCTGTGGTCCACACTGGAGCTGAGCACCATTGGCTCGCCTTACCCTGGCCCATGACTTCACTGGGAAATGTTCTTGAGGAAAATAAAGATTGGGACCCAAATACAGAAGCATGAATGTAGCAATGACTATATGGAGTAACAATGAGTAATTCCATGTTTGTATTCACAGGGATTAATCCACAGGCAGTAGTTACAAGAATGTAATTATTTGATGTAAATAATGACTATTCTCATTAATAATGTTTATATTCTCTCTCCCTAATAAGAAGATATGTTATTTGAGTTCCCTTTCTTATCATTATGGTAGAAGAGTTTCCTCTTTTAAAGTTAATTTCCTTTTCTACCCTTAGTTTCCCTTCATGAGAGAAGTAAAAACCTTCCTGAAATCTGATAACTCAGCTGTTCTGGACTAGGGCAGACAGCCAGTTCTGTTTCCTTGCCAGTTAGTGGTTTTCTCATGCTGACAGATGTGTGAGACAGTGATAGATCAGATTAATTCTAATTTCTGAAATGAGCTGACATTTGAACCCAGCTAATTTAAAATGTTCTTTCTGTGTTTAGTCTGCTCAGGCAATTTAACTGCAAATCTTTCTCTCAGTGCTGTCCTTTCACCTGGTATGGTTGGGTGCATGGAGCCAGAGCTAACTGCTCCCTTACTGCGGCACACAGATGGAAGCAGATCAGAAGCTCACATGCATGCAATCCCCTGTGCTAATTGCCTGTTCTGCTTCACCACAGCTTTGTAGGATAACCCAGCTTGCCTCTCGCTAAGCAATGCCTCCTCCTCAGCTGGTCACCCAGGAGCCTGAGGGACATCAGTTTGGGAAGGGTGGTGGAGGGTATGAGTTTTACCCATCTCTCAAGGCAGTTCTCTGTTTAATCCTATTATTTTCTTGCTTTCCATGACTCACCAGCCTCACAATGTGATTTGAATCAGGCTAGCATAAATAGTTTTTTTAAACACTCATCTGTCTTTGTTTCCACAGATGTCCTTTCCAAAGCTGCTTTCATTTCTCTCAATTCCTGTCTTTGCCATTTCATCATGAATACACTTGTCAGACCTCTTTCTAGGATATCCAAAGGTACCTGCATCAGAAAATGTCTCTTTTTCTGAAGAGGCTGTACAATTTCCATTGTAGATAATGAAAGCCCAAAATTGTTTTCAGTGAAAATTTGATTTTTTTCTTTTAATAAAAAACGACCTGAGCCTATAAAAATTGCTGTAATCAAAATCTCAGTGTTTCACTGAAAATGTAATGATGTGACATATTTGAAAAGTAAACATGGGCAGGAAGAGAATGCTTTTCTTTTTGACAACACTGATTTACCCTTTACAGCCTCTTGAAGTTCTTTACACTCTAAATTTACACAATGTGACATTATTGTCAATTATGCTAATCTTTTTAATCCACATTCTTAATGTTGATAATACTGTAATCTTTCAGAAACTCAATTGTTTTCACATTTTATCTTCCTCTTAGCTTGATAAGCAAAGAATCACTTTCACACTTCCTTTACTTTTGGTTTTTCCTCTATAAAGCTTGTACTGTTAACACAATTTTATTCTAGTTCTGCTTCTGTCTAATAAATGCATTTCTACTGTAGCCAGCTCTTTTCATCCTTTTGCTTTACTCTCATCTGATTCTTGGAGGAAAATGGAAAGTCTTCCCACACATTTTCAAAGCAAAACCAGAAGCCTTTTCCAGTTATTCCATATTCTGGTAGAATTCCATATTTCTGGTATTGAAATATGGTCAGGAGAGTACCATTACATATTACTGGAACAATGAAAAACCAAAATGCTACAGAAAGATAGTTACTAATTTTTAATTTTAAAAAGTCATTTTAGATGTTTTAGAAAGTTCTGCCATTTGCTTTTGAGAACTTGGAAAGGTTTCAGAAGTCTTTGTAAAAGAAACGTTTTTTGACTGCCTCAGAAGTTTTCTCTTGTCAGTGGCACTTTCTGCTCAGCCACAGCCCTGGCACTGCCAGCCTAGCTGTTTGCATTGTTACCTGCCCTGATGTTTCTCTGGACAAGTGTGCCTGTCACAGGCTGTGTCCCTGTCCTTTAGTCTTTCTGCACCTGCAGTCACAGCTCTGTGCAAGGAATTCACCTTTCAAAGGATTTACAGCTTGCCATTTTAATCAGTTCTTCCTAGATGTTACATGCCTTTAATCCAGTTTCATTTATAGCTACTGGTAACTTCGATATTTTAATCAAATATTTTTTCCATTGTATTTTGATTTTATTATCTAAGACTAAAGAAGACTGTTATCTCTGTTAATAATGGATTTCTTCAACACCACTTTAGGCAATTTTAGCAGCTCCTGTGACAGTATTTTGAAACTGTGTGATCTCATACATTAGATTAGAAAAAATTAAAATTAAATCTTGCCAAAAATTCGAATTAAAAATAAGTGTAAACGAATATAACTTTGTTTCTAAAGATGCACCATTTAAATGAGTATTTTTCCTGTCAGAAGCATATAGCATATTGTTTACTACTTTGGAGAAATGGTACCAGTATGTGGCAGGTGATAAACAGAAACATTTACCTAAATAGCAAAATCTCTTTTGCATAAGTTGCATATGTTTGTTTTTCTCTTTTGTCAGGACACCCTATTACATTTAACCTTTGTCAAGCTTTGAAGAGAATGTGTCTAATTTCTGTCTTACAATACTTCCTAGCTCACTATAAATATAGTGTCATTCTTGAGCAGCATTGTATACTGAATCTGTAATGTCTTACATGGGAATTGTTTCAACTCAGTGAAAAAATGAAAATCACTTGGGATTCGTTCCAAGCCTGATTTTTTTTTTTTTTTTGTCATTTAGCTTGCTCAGTGTCTTGATTTTTTTTCCCTTTTCAAATAAAGATATTTAATTACTTACTCCACAAACCGCCCCCCCTAAAAAAGGAAGGAAAGTCCCCCATCACATTGGATCAAACATTTGTAAATATTGAATAAGTGGATAATAAAGCATGCTAGATGAGACCATGATCATATGATGTGACAGTACTATTTAATAAGTCCTTTCAAGAAGTGTTTGCTTCATTGTCTTTGATTATTGCCACTGACTGGTTACTACAAGTTTCTTACTGTTTCTGAGAACAGAAAGTCCATGGGGAGCCACACTGCCTTCGGTATAATTTGAATTGATTTTTCCTTTGCCTTTCTTTGATGCTGCAGAAGATGGTGACTGTTCTCATTTTTCTACAGAAAAATTTTGCTAAGCATTTTCAACACAAGGAAAGCATCTCTAATGCACTTCATGGGTTTTTTTTTACTCCTTACAGGCAGGACTGCAAGTAGGTAGGGAGCCCTGTGCGACTTCCAAGCTAACAGTGTCTTTATCACAGGGGCAGAGAAGTCAGAAATTCAATACGAATGTAACACCAAGCCAGACCATCCCCCCTACTGATTAAGGTGTATGTCAGTGCACTTTATTGAGTGCTTAGGAAAGGGCAGCTCTCTCCTCCCACACTGTTGTCTTCTTCTGCCCCTTTCTTGCTCGGAATATATGTGGCACTGGAATATTTCAGATCATTTTCCTAGTCTGGTTCAATACACACTGTTAAAGAAGGATTGGAGGGCCTGGGGTAGAAACTGTGCTTCAGTGTGCTTTTGAAACAATTTGGCTGTGCCCTGCTCTTGAATCATGATAAACTGTAAAATGTCAGGTCAGTCCTTAAAGAATTAGTTAATGGTAGAACAAGTGCTACATGCAGGAGGAGTGACAGAGGCTCCTGATGAAATATGAGGACATAGATTGCTCATCTGTACTGTATACTGTGCTGCCTGTTTTTATGTTTATATATATAAAAAAAACACCAACCCAGATTTCTGAGAATAGAGAGTCAGCTTTAGAAAAACTGATGACAGAAGCAGAGAAAGCATTAGCTTTCTCATTAAATGCTAGTTACTGATAACACTTGACTGACCTATATACCTCTTAAACAAGAAAAAGGTATTTCTAGAGTGCCTGGGGAAATCAGGCATGGCTAAATTTTCTTTAGATTTTAGAAATTATGTTAATCATTTTATGCCTACAAGTTTCATAATGTGGTTTGAGCTAGGCAGCTGTTGCTTACGCTGCTGGTCTCATGCAATGCAGCAGAGTTGTTGCCTGAATGAAAGATTCAGGATCCAGCCACAGCAGAGCAGAATATTAATGAGTTAGCTAGCATCCTGTTTGGTGCACATGGAAAGAGAATAAACTCCCCAAAAGAGCTGAAATATTGAAAGAGCCTATGCTGTGGTACAGAGCCCAGCACTGAGCAAGAGGGAATCTTAATCTGTATGGGCTTCCCACTGCTGCTGCACACCAAACTCCCATGTGCACTCCATAGGGAGCCTTCAGAAGTGATGGATGGATGCAGGGCTTCTGTGCTCACCAGGAGCCCTTTTGGCACCTTCACTCCTGCTCCTTGAGCCCAGCTCTGGCCAGGAGTACCTGCTGCTTTCCTTCCCAGAGCATGGATTCAGAGCCAGGCAGGGGAGCGCAGGGCAATGGGGCACAGCTCTGTTTTCCATTGTGGGAAGGAGGGTGAAACCTGCAAGAAGGCGGCAGAAAGGAATTTTACCACATCACATCTGAAACCTGAATTTTACCTGTCTTGTGAAGAAACCCTGAGTCAGTTCTGGCTGCATACCTGACAGCAGCATTTAGAAGTCTTCCGTAACCTACAGTAAGGGGTTCTGTGCATTTGTGTCTATACCTCAAGTGCTGGAATAGTCATGTTTATGCAATTCAATAGTCCGAAATATTTTTGAACAAGCACCAGTGAATTTGGACAGGCAGCAGCTTTAAATACTAGCCTTTTGCCTTGTCACAGAATCACAGAATATTCTGAGATGGAAAAGAACAACAAAGATCATTGATTCCAGCTCCTGGCCCTGCACAGGACACTCCAAGAGTCACACCAGGTGCCTGAGAGTGTTGTCCAAAAGCTTCTTGAACTCTGTCAGGCATGGAGCTGTGACCACTTCCCTGGGAAGCCTGTTCTAGTGCCCAACCACCCTGTGGGTGAAGAACCTTTCCCTAATATCCAATCTAAATTTCCCGACACAGCTTCATGCTGTTCCTTTGGGTTAAACATAGTTAGATGCCACAAAGTAGGTGGCAACGCCTTAACTGTATGTATTTTGTTTGGACCACAGGGCCCTCTTCCATCTTTTCCAAGGGGAGTGCTGATCTTCTCTCCTTTCATATAGCACTCAAAAAAGGTCATAATTCAGAATGACCAAACATCCATAATTTGTAAGACCAGACATCCAAGTGAATAAACCTTGTCCTGCTTCAACCACCTACTTCAAACCTGCCATATGACTGCTTGAGGTTTGAGTGGATGTGCACACATCCTGTGCCTTGACTTCTGTAAACAAAAGTCCTACTGAAAGACACAGAGAAATCTGGATTATGAAAAATGGCATATAATCAGTAGCATGTAGCATCGGTCTGACTGACATGTGCCTACTGTCACTGCTCTTCCTGATCCTGGGGTTGCAGAAGACAAGTTCTGTTTTCAGCCATCTCTTGATGTCAACCCAACACCCCTCAAAAGCATCACAAGCATATTCTCAGCAAAACTATTGAATACAGACAGCAGAGGAAAGATTTGGAAGCAGCAGTATTTCCCTGTTAGATTCTTCAAATAATGAGATGCATGATGACTGCCTCTTGCTGATAGCTGGGCTACTGCTTGCTTTTGTAAGAAATGATTTGCTGATGAAAAGCCAATCAGCAAAATGCTGAATGTATTACTATGTAATTTCATGTGAAAAGAGATAAAAACAGCCTGTATCCTTGAATAACTAAATATTGATTTTTCTAGTAGTTGTTTTATCTTTGCCCAAATCATCATTTAGTAATGGAGACAGCTCAGCCTCTGGTTTAAATAGGATTTGCTGAAGTTTAAGTCCCTATTTCTCTTATACTGCAGCTTTAGGTAAGCAAATGGTTGGTAGATCATTTCATCAGTGGGCACAAGGCAAAGGTATTCCAGACTCTTATGGTAAAGCTCATAAGCTTCATTTTTTGAGGGAGACAGCAAAAAATAATGACAATTATTTGGATGCAAAGAAACCCAAGAAACAGCAGTCCTTCATGCCACATATATTTAAACCTTGGAATCCTTGGCCATGGAGTATTAAGTGCTTGAATATGCATAAAAAGCAAGACAGGTTTTCTTGGACAAGTTGGCATTGAGCTATAACAATTTCGTAGCTTTCAGGGATTTATTTAATATAGATTACCAATATGCAGTGTGTGCAGCTCTCCAGCAAACAGGATGTACTGAGGGGAGTTGTCATGATATGCCTGCTCTGTCACTATTCTCTCCCCATCAGTTATTTACTTCTTCTGGTGTTCTGGGGTTAGACAGACCTTTGAATCAATGTTGTCTATTCATTCTGATGCTCTAAAAAATAAACTCCTACATTCTGTAAGCAATTTGCAGTTTGACCTTCTATATATACAAGGTACAAGCTCTGACATAGGAAAGACAATTGATGAAGAAAGAGCTTGTCTTGTTACCTTGCTTGTGTCCCACTTGTGAATAAAAATAAGTTACATTGAGTCCACATTCAGAGTTCACATTTCTGAGTCAGCTATGAGGGAAACAGAATGAATTGGTGTATAGGGCACCAAGCAGAAAAGAACAGTAAAGCAGAGAATCTAGGTTCATCTGTCTCCTACAAATCAATCAATCAATCAATAAAGAAGCAAATTTCATTTTTTTAAATTCTCATAGCTGTTTCAAACTGAAAATGCAGTTTTTTGTCTGCCAGATTTTAAGGAGAGGCAGGATGCACTATTATTTGACTTCTTATAACATGTAAAATTGCTGCCTTCCACAGCAAGGAAGAAAATTATGAAAGAAAATTAAATGGTCCTGTTAGCAAACACACTTAAAGTTGTAAAATGTTCCTTACTAATGAAAACCATTAAGAAATCCCTCACAGCTACATTAAAATGTAAAAATTTTATTGGAAATAGGTATTTTTCATAAGAGTAGACAAGAGGGTTTGGTTTTCCGTAGCCATTTTATTACCTTGACCATTACTAGCTCAATTAACTCTCTCATCTGCTGCAGTAAAAGTACGTCAGGCCTGCCTAGGCGTGAAGACCACAGAATTTAGTATCTGCATATATAAGATTCTAAATTATCATTAAAACTCAACAAAAATGTTGTGAAATCATGTCACAATATGGAAACTAGCTCCCAGAATGATGCTTTTCATTATGGTAAGTTTTGCAATGAATACCCTTCCAACTTGTTCCCAAATCTGTCTGGAGAATGGCTTTAAATGGATGTCCAGCCAATCATGTAATGTCTCACTAAAAGAAGCAAAAAATGTTAACCTGTAGGCATGGTGGATATCCGTGATGATTCTGTGACTAGTCTGAATCAGACACATTGTCATTCATATGTGATATATCTCTCTGGAAGATCACAGGGTCACAGAATGGGTAAGGTTGGAAGGAACCACAGTGGGTCACCACCTCCCTGCTCAAGCAGGGCCATCCCAGAGCACAGGGCACAGGATTGTGTCCACAGGGTTCTTGAGTATCTCCGGTGATGGAGACTCCACACCCTCTCTGGGCAACCTGTTACAGTGCATGGTCACCTGCACAATAGCCAAGTTCTTCCTCATGCTCAGGTGGAACTTCCTGTGCATCAGGTTCTGCCCACTGCCTCTTGTCCTGTTGCTTGGCACCACTGAGCAGAGCCTGGCTCTGTCCTGGTGACACTCTCCCTGCAGATACTGACAGACAAGGATGAAGTCCTCTCTCAGTCTTCTCAACACTGAACGGGCTCAGCTGCCTCTGCCCTTCCTCACAAGGGAGATGCTCTGATCCCTTCATCATCTTTGTCCCCCTCTAATGGACCTGCTCCAGGGCTTCACTGTCTCCCTTGAACTGGACACCACTCCAGATGCACCTCACCAAGGCTGAGCAGAGGGGCAGGCTCACCTCCTCTGCTGTGCTGGCAGTGCTTTTCCTAATGCACCCCAGGATACCATTGGCCTTTTTGCCCACAAGGGCACATTGCTGGTCCATTGTCCCCCCCAGAGCTGCTTTCCAGCAGGTTGGCCCCCCAGCCTTTACTGGGAATTATTTTTGCCCAGGTGAAGGACTCTGCATCAGTACAGGTTGAACTTCAGATGGTTCTTCTCTTCCCATCTCTCCACACTGTCAAGGTCCTTCTGAAGGGCTGTAAAGCACTCACAGTAGTGATGAAATCCACCAATTTTGAGGCAGAAGAGATGCCATCCTGGAAGAGATACTTTCTTCTCCTTTTTGGAACATTTTAATGCCAAGTTTTATTTTTATTTGTCTTATTTTTATAGGAATATGTGGTGTAAAACACACGTATTTGGCTAACTGCTGCTCCTCTGCACCATTACAGAACCAGAATAATTTCAGGAGAATTAAGTGAAAGCACCATATTGCCCAAAAGATGTGTGAGCACAAGCTCTCACAAATCAACCAGGCTGTAGTTTTACAGAAAATGGTTGCAACGAAAGGAAGAATTCAATTTCAGCAAATGTTTTGATCATGTCTGCACATGGAATAATGAAAGAAACCCAAACAATACAGTCTGCTCCTTACTAGAATCAATGAATACTATTAAATTACAAAGAGAAGAATTCACACAGGTGTTTTTTTCATGCTTTTTTGTTTATTTTTTCATCTGGTAAACTCTTACTGATCTTGTACTGCTGTTGACTCACAGTCTGTATGCTTGTCTGAAAAAACATCTCAATGTCTCTATCTCACTTGAGCCTCTACCTCTTGTCATTTCCACAAGATCTTATGGTTCTGTAGCTGGCTACTTACTTTCTGCCAGTTCCAATGATAAAGAGCCCCAGGTCACGGAAAACAAGCAGCACTTCATGAACATCTTTGCTGCTGTTCTTTCTTTCAGAAAAAGAAGAATGACAAAAAGCAAGAAAGAAAGCTTTACCTAAGTTTGACTATTTCTGTTTCTATGGGAACAAGAATAGATGAAGGAGCAACTGCCAGCCATCAGCTGGATTGCTGAAACTCAAGCCAGGGTAACTGGCTGCTGATGAGGAGCTTCAGGCTTCATTTGGACTGTCCACTGGGTTGCTAAATTTGAAATTATTTGAGCTTGCAGTGGGGAGAAACACAGTGGGGAACTGCACCAGGTTTAAAACCAGGTTTTCCCTGGGATCACTTCAAATCTTGTGACTTCTAGGACAAACTCAGAATAAAATACTTCTTTTTACTAAAAGAAAGAACATGAAGACTAGTAAACCTTCTTGTCAGGTGATTAAATGCTCTTGAACGTTTTTTTTTTTCAATTTCCATAGCAATACTTACAAAGTATGGAGATCAGTAGATATCACCATTATCATAGATTGTCAACTCAAACACTTAGCTGAGTGAAAAGGGTACCTAACAGATATGGGGTTAACAGGCCTGGGAAAAGGCTCTTTTTATTACCCATTCCTGACCCTAGCTCTAATCCCTGACTCTGTTACCACACACAGCTGCTCTTTTATAAAATCTAACCTTCTGCTTCTAAGATCTCAACTTTTCCTTTCTATCCACATACTGTGTAATTTCAAGCTCTCTTGCAATAAAATCCCCTATCTTCTTGTTACCCCATTTTCAGGCATCTCCATTTCAATGTCCCACCTAAGAGCTTCCAACCACCAGTTACTCACCAGCCTTTCTTCCCCTGTGCCCATTGCTGCTGGCAACAGCTGTGACCACAGCCCTGGCTGCTCTGACTTGCAGAGCCCCTTTCTCCTGTGTTCTCTCTCCTGCCTCAGGGCAGGTTTCAGATGGAGGACACAAGTTGCATTTACCAATAGTCCATCCAAACAGAGCTCCAAAGAGATAAAAGGAGGGCATATGAAAAAGTTTGTCATAGTGCTAACGTAGTGCATTTTTTTTATTGCCTCTATCTGAAATTGAGCTTGTGAAAGGGAGAGTTCTTCAGGCTGGTGCCACAGTGGGATATAAATGGCCTGAGTTACTTTGGGCAGTGGAGCTACACTGACCTAATTTATGGGAGCTGAGCATCTAGTCACCAGCTTACATGCCTACTGTTCTGTTTTTGCTCTGCTTTGAAAAACACTAAAAGGAAGTGTTTAGCTACATTTTGGGATGGCAAAAAAAAAAAAAAAAAAAAGTGTGTAATACAAATTTATGCATGAAAACTACTTTTCCTTCTTTTCCAATGGTTCACTCCATTATTTCCAGATATATTTGCCAACATCTGACCTTTTCTCTCCTTTTTAAAACATTACTCCACTCAAATCATCACTCAGGAAAAAAAAAAAGAAGAAGAAAAAGGATAGGCAAGTCTCAGTGTTAGGCAACTAATAACTTTGTATTAAACACAGCAAATAACTGAGGGTAAAATAAGATAAGACATCAGGCTTGTCTTTAGTTTTTTCCATGAAAAAAATATTTTGGTCCGGTATAATTTTAGAGAGTTCAGTAGAGCTCCTAAGTATGGATTTTCAAACCAATCATGACCTCAAGTGGCACGCTGTTCATCTGAATAAAATACCTGCCAGTGTACATTAGGAGTGAAGTACTCTTGAGTTGCTAGGTGCCACAGTGTTCAGATCCAGCAGGGTCTGCATTAAGTGTTTCCAAGATTATAAACAATGGGAACACATCTGTGCCTTAATAGCCTACATCTCCCTTTAACCAGTCCTGCAGTAATTTTATATATAAAAATATACTAGGAACACTGCCTAGGACCATACTTTTGAAATTAACCGCTCTAAAAATCAATTAAGCTGTGTGTGTTAATAGAAAATGAAAATCCAGTGAATTGTTGAACTCTAATAGGCAATTCTCCCTGTGTAGATTTTGTCCTTCTCTAAAGCTGGATGCACAAACTAGGCTGTTTTTTTGTGTTCAGGGCTGGCTTTCACCTCTTTCAGTCTGAAAAGTGCCTAGTGAGAAACTGAAATCTGCATCAGGCAAAGGTTCTTAGCAGCCTCTAAGAGGATAAGACTCTAAATGTGGCTGTATATGACTTTTAGGCATAAAAACCTCCCATAAACTCCAATTTCAAATGCTGAGGTAGGTAGGAATGAAGGATGAGAGTGGTCTTGGTTACACACTCAAGCCACCAAAATTATTCACCTCTTTAATCTGCTTTTCATCTCAGCAACTGTGATACTGGTTGGGTATAACTTCTGTAGAAAAATATTAATGCAGTTTCTAATCTGAAATCACGAGCACAGGAACAAAAAAGTCATCAGTGCTTTGACCTTCCCCATTTTACCTGTTCTTCTTTGATGAGTCAGCATTTCACTTGTTTCAAACAGGAAGGCTTCCTGTGATAGAGCTGTAGTCCTATTTGTACTGTCGGCTCTTTCCCACTGTTTAAATGTCACTTGTTTAGGATTTCTGAAGAGATAAGGCTGTAAACAGACCATGAAGGATTGTCACTTCCAGATCCCAAGAGGAAAATCTCTTCTGTAGCAAACTGGATGGGAAGATGGGTAACCAAATGTGAAAGGAGAGCTATTCAAGGACCCTGTAGAGTTCTGCCAGCATCACACACAAAGGCTTGTGTATTTAGTTTACCAGGATCCTACCCTTTCAGCAGCAGAGCCCACAATATGAGCACCTGTTGCCAGCAGAAGGGACAAGCAACTTCCTGTGCATGAGGACAAAACAGCTAAGCAAAATGCCTTCTTGAGCCAAAGTCCAGTATTTTTCAAGTCACATGACTGCCTCATCCTGTCATCTTGTCCTGTCAAGCACCCATGCAGGACTTTCTGCTGCTTTATTAATGGTATATTACTGGGGTTTGCATAGTCATTTGAAGTAGTTCGAGGTTTTATTCAGAAATCAAGATTTAAGCATTACACAACCAAATACTCTAATTTCCTTCATAGTAGTACCAAGCTTTCCATATATATATACAGTCTCACAGAGACAGAAGAAAAATTTTCTGGTATCACCCATATTATGTCTCAGAGAAGTAGCAAACTGAGTAACAAAAATGAAGAATTGGATTTTTTTTTAAATTAACTGGAACAGCTATATTCTACCATAGGAAAGCCAGAGAAGCTAGAAATTAGCTGTATCATACATATGCAATAGATGCATATGAGATTATGAAGTGTTGCAGGAGTTTGTCAGGAACAGCTAAATAATAAACACAAAGTAAGGTTGGAGGAAGCTGCTACTTGCTCTTATAGCCCAAAATAGAAGAAGAGATCAGGAGAGATACTACATAGTAGTTTATAAGAATAAGACAACACACCATTGGGGTTTCCAGCTAACTTAAGAGTCAGAAAGGCAGCTTCTTCTGAGGTTTAAAATCAGAATTCATAGCACAGGCACAAGTACTAAGAGCGAAAGGATGATGAATGGAATAGATAAATCAGAAAGCATACTTTCAGGGAATATTGCAAGCTTAGGCTTTTGAATAGCAATTATGGAGAGCATGATTTTGAATTTCAATTTATGTCCTGGTAATCAATTATACACTGAGCCAGATATAAATCCTTTTGCTGTTCCATTAAGAGAAAACAAGCAAATAAAATAAGGATTCTGAACATTAAGAGAAAACAAGCAAATAAAATAAGGATTCTGAATGCAATGAGTTCTCTTCCTCTCCTTCCTCTACCTTTGATTCCAGTTATCTGAGATAACCATGGAATTTTAACTCTGAAGAAAGCAAACTTGCTATGCACAGTAAGACTGACTTTGCTATAGCTTAACCCTTTCATTATTTTTAGTTTTACCTGTCCTTGCAATCATTCCTCTGGCTTAATATGACTCGTGACAGATCTCAGCACTGAAAACCATAGTTTCCACAATTAGTATAGTTCCCTAATGCTAAATTTCCACCTGTCACCTACAGAAGCAGGAATTAATGTAAACTGGTAGAGGTTTCTTGATTCCTGCACATCATACTGGCCTGAACAAGTTCTGTGTGGTTCTGTGCAAGCATCTGCCTCATGCTGCAGTGACAGAGGAGAGGTTTGCTGCTGCACACACCCATCCCACCATGGCTGCATCCAGCTCTGTCTGAAAGCATTTATATTTTGCAAAACCACCCATCCATCAGCCAGTGTTCTTGTCAGTACAAGAACATTAACACTTTTTATCTGTAAAATATTTTTCCCCATGGATCTCCCTGCCAGTTCAGTTCTGGTATGAGTAGTACAGCTGATGGAGGCACAGGGAAGAAATGCACCACTTGAAGTGCCAGTCTACTACCACTCACTTCACGTATTAATGTGAAGTGGCCATCAGCTTTTGGTGCCTCAGGCCACATCAGTGCTCAAGAGAGTGGGAGGTATGAGAGCAAGTTTTAATTAGGGCTAAGGATGAGCTCCCCAAGGGGAACTGCCACAGTCACCCTGTCATCACTCACTGCCCTCAGTCTCCCTGTGACACTATGCAGCTTCCACATGCTCAGCCCAAGGGTGCCTGTGAAACACTTCCTGACAGCTCTATTTGAGAGCTTCTCTGGAAGCTGGGCTACACTGAACTGGAGAGGCAGCAGACATGTGGCACTTGCACAGTTACACTCTGTGGAGTCTACTTTAGACTGCAACGGGGATGAAGCACCGCGAAATGCAACATGCGTTGTCCTCACAGCGGCATGAAACAAATTAACAAGTCACAGTGCTGTGAACAAACTTTAAAATCCAGTTGGCTACAAATAACTGATTTTGAAGGATGCTAATAAATAAGAGAATGGTCCTAAACTTCTCTTTTTCTATGCAAACTTGAAAGGATAGAAATGGTTTGACCCAATAAATGTGTAAGCATGGATTCTGCTGTTGCAGGTATCATGTATAGCAGAGTTAGTAGATTATGAGGGCTGCGAAGTGTGCAAATAAAAGTCTGTTTCATATAAACTCCAGTTGTGCAAATTCAGCTGCAGGTCCAAGAGGCAAACTATAGCCTTTTTCTCCTATGCAGATCAGCAAAACAAAAATTATAATCAAGTTTTCAAGCTAAACTGTGCCTCCATCCATCAGATATGTAATTCCACTGTCTTTAAGTTTTAGAGTTTGAAGGTCTCTTCTTTCCACACAAGTTCAGTGAAGTCTGAGAGGGAAAAGATTTTAATGCAAGCACCAATTTTTTCACATATCCCATCCAAAATGAGCTTATGAGGAACTTGTATGCATTATTCATCCCATATCTTGGTTAGAATTAATAACATATCCATTGCTTCTGATACCTTATCAGTACAGAGCTGTTCAGCTGTATTGCATTAAGGTGAAGTAATGTACACATCCTTGAGGACATGATGTGAGTTTTAAGGCTCAAACAATCACGGGAATTTCTTGTCAAAGTTCCTCAGTTTCCCTGGGCAACGCTGTCCCTCGTACATCTGTCTTTATTTGGCCTGGTTTCATTTCTACACGTTTCTCTGCTGCCCAGACTAAAGGAGAAACAAAAGTCTATAAATCAATGACATCTTCACTGGCCTCGTTCTTGCTCTCTCTTTCTTTATTCTTGAAGCAGCAGCTCATCCTGTGACTTTCTTACTTCTCCAGTTTTACCAGCTTTGGAGTTTTTCACTACACTTGTACTAATTTCCTTTTAAAATGACAGCCAATTGAAAATATGAAAATCACTACTGATTGCATAAATAAGCGTTTGTACTGCAGTACACAGGTCTTTAGCAAAACCAATCTTGCATGGATTTACATACATCTCATAGCTTTTCAGGGCAAAGAACCTGTAATTTTGCACAAAGTAATTTCCCCTGTTGTGGAGTGGCATTTATAATGACAGTACTAGGTAAATAACTTGGGCATCCAAAGACAAAATTCATCCCTTAAGGTCATGATCTGCATTAAGTAAGAAAATCCTGGAAGGAGTTTAGAAACTACAAAGCAAGGAAATAGATTATACTAATCAGTGAATTCAGTGATTTTATTTTTTTTATGGTCTGACAGATAAAATGTAGGTAAGTATTCTCCATTCTGTTATCACTCTTATTGTTATCTAACTTGAGTTATTAGTATGTTGACAAGGTATGTATGTCCATTACACATTGTATAGAAGGCAGGGTTATATGGACAGACAACTATTTTTCATACACTTATTCTACAGAACAACTTTTGCACAGCTCTGACGTACAATTTATATATAAATAGATATGCATATTAAACCCATTTGCTATCAGGGCTTAGTTCTTTTATTTTAACTGCCTATAGCCTAAAATCTATTTTTTTCTCAGATTAACGATGATGTGCTTTCTGTTCAGTCACAGACAGCAGCTCTATGTGAAGATCACAGCTCTCAGGGAAGGCTATTTACTCACAGGGCCCAGTGACAGAGTTCAACACTGTCCTCACATACCAAAACCCCATCTTCCCATAAAACCTAGCAAGCTCACTCAGGATTGCTTGTCCACTTGTAGCCCCTGGCTGTACCCCTAACAGGTAATGTGACTTTAACACTTGTCCAGAAGCAGCACAGCACTGTGTCCTCCTCCGAGGCAAACACATGACAGCCTCAGGAAAATGCATGAGTGCAGCTCTTCTGCCTCCAGGCTTGAGCTGCCTGGTGCCCAGCCAGTTCTGGGAGAGCACAGAGCTGCTGCTGTACCCACGTAATTATGGACCGTTCAGGACTGCAAAGGCAAGTAAAATTTGCAAGGCATCAAAACATGTTCTTCCATGGAGGCCAAGAGCAAATTGGTGACCAGCTAGGATGCTAGATCACATCTGCTGGCATCTATGTGGTGGATAGGTCCCATTTCTATAACCCCAAATAAGAGTCCAAAGCAAGACCCACTCAGAGCTCAGCATGGCACTAGTCCCAGTGAGCTCACCCTGCCTGCAGTATCTTTACAGTAGATGTACTCATGGGGAATGAGGAAGCCTAACCTAAATTGTCTGTATCTGTTCTGGTATCCTTCTCCCTGAACCCAAGTGCCATGCAAAGGTCATAAGCTCCTGCCCATAAAACCATGATATTCAATTTTAATTGAACAATAGAACAGCTCTAAAAAGATACACTTTGCTGCCTGAGGAGAGGCTGCAGCGTGCTGGCTAGATGACACAGATGAGTGTGAACATTAGTTCAAATTCTTGCCCTGAACCAGTGATGACATTTCCTTTTGGATGCCCTGCTGCTTGCTAGCAAATTATCCAATGGATGAATGCTGCCAGTATTCTTTGGCTTTGTATAAAACTTGGACCTAAGCAACAGGAAAAGAATATAATGCCTTAAAAATATAATTAAAGCACTAATAGAATAAGTGGATGGGAAGACCTGGATCCCGGTTCCTATTTCAGTCAAAACAGAGGGTCCTCTGCAGACTCCTCAGTCCGCTGGTTAGACACTGCTTACAGGTTCACTTTCCCTTACACGGAAATTGGTATGAACCCTGAGTTTCCACATCCTTCTGACAGCTGGGATTTGGGGCAACCCCAAGGAATATTGCTACATCACTGCTTTTGATGACAAAATGCTGTGTTTTCCTACAAACATGATGGGTACTAAAGTGTGTAGCTGTGCTTGTGCAGGAGCTGAGTCCCAGGAGTGACTAAGCCATGCAAGAGGCATGAGTCAGGGCTGGCTCTTCCACATCTCCTCTTCAAGTGCCCGTGGGAAAATTCACACCTTGCAGTGGGACACTGTGCATGGATTTGTTACCCTAAAGCAGGAACTGACCAAGGCACTACCTCCACAAGGCAGAGAGGAAAGCAATGCAATAAATTAGTGCACCAGTTCTGGCTCAGCATGATGGCTGCAGACAAAGCTCAGGAAGCCATAAAATAAAGACACCATGAAATAAACGGAAAGATTATTTGTAATTAATTGCTTTTATACAGGATGATGTAAAGCAGACTTAAAATTACAGAGAATTAGTCTGGCAATTGTAGATTTTGCACACACTGTCATGGTTACTTCAAAACTGTCTATATACCACACTCTAACAGGCTTAAAGGAGTTGAAACAGAACTTTTAAATCATTTGCGTTTTAAATAAAGGAGGCTATTTGTAGTAATAATCTTTTGATGAAGGGTTCAGAGTCAAGTGATACATGTGATTGATGTCCATAATAATTGCATACTTCTATAATCCTTCCTCACCCAGAAGAGTTTTGAGCTTACATTTTGGATACTATTCATATTCAGACAAATATAACTTGTGGGCAATATCATGTCCTGAACATGGTGGAGAATTAATCTATTTTTGTAAAACTGTTTAAGAATGATGGATACTTTTTCCTGCTTGAGTAAACATTAGCTAATTCTCTAGACCTCCCTTTTCTGCTCACGAAAATCCAAGTCCAAATGATTTCATGGATATTTAAAGGATGGTGCCAAATACTGAATACACAAAGATTAATTTCTCCACTTGATAAAGACCTGATACTATTCATTACATTGCAAACATTTCAGCACTGGAGCTTGCTTGGATTTTAATTTTTAAGAGAGAACACAATGAATTTAGGAACCACAGAAAATGGAAAGAAAAAACGAGGCTTCTGAAATGTAGCCATCAAACTAGACTTCAAGTGAAAGTATCACACTTGTTTTTATTCTCGATAAGCAACAAGGCAGCTTGGAATAAACACGGATTGAAATTTTCTTCATCTCTTTAATGAGTTCAAAGAGGCTGAACAAAGACATAGAAGAGTTGAGCATTGCTGTGTGCAACATGGTAAACAGATTAAAATTTTATACCTGAGCAAAAAAGGAATTTAACTATTAACTACGGCATGCAGAATAACTGATAAGTTATCACATAAACATAGCATACTGTTATCAGGTTATAGTCATTCAGATGTTCTTAATTTTTACAAAGGCTAAAGATGGAAAAAGCTCTGAGACAAGATGAGTATGTGACAAAAAACCACAATAAGGAAAAGCACTTTACCATCTAGCAGCCTTTCCCGAGGATCAGAATTATCTGCTGTTTTATTATCCAGGCAGAAGCAGCAACAATTCAAAGCCTGTGGAGTTAATAACACATTAGACATTTAAGCAGGTCCTGAAAATGAAAATATTAGCAGTTTATGAAGTGCTCACAGAAGACCTGAGCCTGCATTCCCTGCCCTCAAATGCTACTTTAAAGAACTGCATTTGTGAGCTGTTCCCAGAGCAGAATGAAAGGCAGGAATCTGCAGGGAATGACTGATCAAGTCACAGGCTCGTGATCTTCTCACCAGCATAACAACTGCTAGTTTTTAAAGGATGACTTCTTACCCCATTTGACTGGCCAAAACCCACATTTCATTTTATGTATAAACTTTCCTCTCACTGAATCCAGTATTTTGATGGGTTTGGTTTTTCTTTTTTCTTCTGTTTTCACCACCTAACCTATTTCAAATGCTCTGGTTTGAAATAGTCTAGCACAAGTCAAAAACAAGTCACGTATTTCTCTTCTTAATTCCCTTTCTTTGCAAAAGACGTCTGTGGGAGAGAAGGGGCCTGAAAAGTTTGAGGTTTAACCAGCACAGCTCATTCCCTCATCAGACAGGCTTCTTCCTCCTGGCAGACTTCTGCACTACCTGATCTCCACATGGAATATAAAAACTACCCACCACCAATATTCCTGTGCTATAAATCAGCCATTTGCCTTCCTCCAGCAAAATCAGCAAACCCAGTCCTTGTCATTTAGTCTTGTCAAGAAGATACAGGAGAGATGAAGAGCATTTACCCTGTTAGAGACAGCCATAAACAAAGACTCTCCCTTTTACTTCCTTGCAGTTGTATAGCTACATCCTCTTGGTGTCAATCAATTCCCCTCAAATCATAATACCTGCCTTGACTTTCCTGCTACTGTTCTTTCACCATTTATGAATAAAACTATGCATTGAAAATGCATGTACCAAAATGGGTTCATCCCTTTGTTTGCAACATATTCATTTCTTCTTTAAAGTCAGACATCTTAGACATTGGTAGGTTGTGTGAAAGAGTCCCCAGGGAACTGAATCCTCTTGGCTTCTAGTTTCTTCCTGGCTTTGAAGGCTGCTGATACTTCAGGGTGGATGGAGTCCAGCCGCTGTTCACACTGGAAGGCCGTGAGGAAGGCCGTCCTGTAGTTGTTATTCATCCAGCCATAGAGAAGGGGGTTAGCAAACGTTGAGCACATGGCAATGACATGGAACACCGTGTAGATCAGTTTGTACTCTTTCAGGTCTAACACCTGACTGTCAATGTCACTAACCAGCTGGAAAGTGTGAAAGGGCAGCCAGCTGACAGCAAACACCACAACCACGCACACCAGCATCTTGGTGGTTTTCTGGCGCCGGTGGTGATAGTGGTCATTCCCCGCCCCAGGGCTGACGTGGTTCTTGAGCTTTGTCCAAATGCGGATGTAGGCAAAGGAGATGACTGCCAGAGGCAGCACATACTGGATCAGGAGCATGGAGATGCTGTAGATGGTGCCATAGTTGAGCTGCCCCTCCCCTGGCCACTTCTCAGAGCAGACCACAATCTTGAAGTCAGGAATGATCTCAATCAATGAGTACTCACGGAAGATGGCCAGGGGACTTGCCAACAGGGCACTGACTGCCCAGGCAACTCCTATAATCAGGAAGCTGATCCGCTTAGAGATTTTGCTTTCCAAGTGGTAGACGATGCAGCGGTGACGATCCAGAGCAATCACAGTCAAAGTGACAGTAGACACATGGACAGCAAGGGCCTGGGCATAAGGCACCAGGTGGCACAAGACTGGGCCCAGCTTCCACTCGCCCAAGAGCGTGTAAACCAACGTGAAGGGCAGGCACAGTGTGTTCACCAGCAGGTCGGCCACTGCCAGGTTGGCAATGAAGAAGTTAGTCACTGTGCGCATGCTTTTGAATTTGATGATCACGTGGATCACGAGGGAGTTTCCGATCACTCCCAGCAGGATGATGGAGCAGTAAGCAAAGATGAGAATTATTTGTACTTCAACAAGTGTTGTGCTGTCCTTCAGTTCTGGTTTAGGGTCCAGAGCCAATTCGTTGAGCGGTGTGGTGTATCTTGTCAAGTACAGCTTAGTGAACAGCTCCATCTTCATTTCATCTGTCTGGTTTTCCTCACCTACTGCTTCCAGGGGCCCCATCCTTGCAGCAGCCTGGTCAAAGCCACAGAGTTGCCCCTGAAAACAAAACAGTACAAGAACAAGTGGAGAAATTGGTCCACATGGGCTAAGACAAGAAGCGAGCTAAAGCCACATCTCGTTCTTAATCCACATGCTACATTGCAGAATTAAGAGAAGATCTGTCTTAATATATTTAAATTCTCTTGCCCTTACATTTTGAAGGCTGATCCAGTAATATTATTTAGGCATGACTCCTGCTGAAAATTGGAACAGATTTCAAAAGCATTACAAAGACAAAGTTTGCCTAAGTAAATGCATAAGGATTAAGATCCTGCTGGGTAGCATTTAATTTTTTTACAATCCACTACCTAAAACTAGTGCTTATTTAACATAAATCTTCCAGTAATATCTATGGGAATTCTACATAAAACAGCACCATCCGGACTGTTACTAACATAATAATCTTCCAGCTTTTCCTTAAGGAAAAGTGTTTCCTTTACGTAATTACTAAATTCTTACAGGTTTATGCCCTTCCTTAATACCAGTGAACTAATTGCTGGGGTCTTTCTTTAAGAAACTTTGTTTTACAACAGTTTGTACCATGAGGCAAATAAAAAATACCACTGAAATAGAACTGAAATAATAGCATTTCTTTGAAATGGTTGAGTAACTTATTCATGTGGAAATCAACTCAAGAAACAATTGAAACACCGTTATACATGATATTTCCTTTCTGTGTGATGTTTCAGAAAACAGAGCTCCTTGGAGGCTGCCAATCAGGCATTCATTTCTGACTGCAGTCATAACGAAGAGCAAATCATTCCCCTGCTGATGTCAGTAAGAAGTTCACCACTGGCATAAAAAATCACCTTTTTTTCCCTCCTTACACAGGCTGAGCCAAATTCTGTGCTACCCTAAGACTTTGGTAGGCACAATATAGGAATGGTTTACAATCAGTTGCTAACCTAGACTTCAGTCCAGTGTAAAAAAGTACATGTCCCCATGCAAACTGCCCAGAGCATGGCTGGCATGCTAACCAAGAACCGAGAACCTGGAGACTCCTTTCCTTGGCCTGGGAAAATAATACAAAATTACCAGCACCAAGCAAACTTACCAACAAAACACCGCTGTTTGCCACCAAGGGGAAAGGCAACCCTGAGTTACTCACTCTAGTTCCCCATTCATTACCTCCCCTAAGGAAAGCAAGAGTAGAGAAGAAATGTCACTTTCTTGCCATTGAGTGTTACCCATAGCTTAAGCCTTCTCAAATTCAAGTCTGCCTAAAGAAATAGCTGTTGATGTGTTTGGATGAACATGGCTTTTAAAAAATTCTTGTTCTTTTTTGATCAGCTCCATTTAATTCCTTCCATCTTCAGAGAAACATTTCAGAGGAACAGAGGTACATTTTCATCCCTACCTCTGTTCCCAGTAACTATCAGTGAGTGACATCCTTCAGTATGGTTTCCAAACTGAGAAAGGAGCATTGTCTAACAGCAGGAGACTGAACCCTTTTTGCTTGCTTCTATCCCACACAACATCCCAAAGAATTTCTCAGGGCGAGCTATTTTTGCAAAAGAAGCAGGTCGACTGCATGAACTGAAAGGCATTTTCCCCCCAGCTAAACAGGTCAGAATTATGCCATACTGTTTAGTCTACCATTATTCAACAACTAATAGTGTAAGCCTGAGATGTGAAACACCACAAGACACGTAGCTGAGATGTGCCAGTTGCTCATACTAGTGTACACCGCTGATTTTAGCAGTATAATCAGTTTTCAACTACTAGCCTAAGCAATGGATTTCAGTCAGGGATTCCTTATCAATACACCTTTAGTCCGCCAGGTTAAAAATGTACAAGAACCACCACAATTTCCACAGTCAAGTCTATGAAGAAGTTGAGAACTCTGATGAGCATTTTCCTCTGACCCATTCTACACCCAGAAATTACGCTTCCACATATTATTACAGTAGAGATTTGTTGAGGTCCCAGGACTGTCAGATGCTTCAAAATCTCATTATTTTTTTCAGTGTAGGTCATGTCTACACACAGAAGTAGAAAGGCGAGAGGGTTGACAAACATAAATTCTTTCCCTTCTTTGCCCTAAATCTAGGCAGAAGGGTGTACCTTAGCCAAATAACACAGCTTCCCTTTCTTCCCAAAAGTATTTTCACCCATTTCTCTTGACCCTGACTTTCTGCTGATTCCTTCTTGCAACTCCTTTTTAGCAAAGCCTTCTCTTGTTCTGACACTTTTATTTAATTTGTTAGTGCCCTTTTCAGGCTGATGAAAGATGCTTTGGTCTTGTCAATAGAACAAAGCTGAGAGAGAAAGAAGGGACAACCACGGTTTAAAACAGAAATGAGCTCGTGTGTCAGCAAGTGGTGATATAAACTGAACAAGTTTGACATTGTCGGTGGGACAGTTATGTGGGCAAAATATAAGTTGCTTTCAAAAAATGGGGATAAAAACTGAGGTGACACTCCACGTACTGTTTGACAGGACTCTTTCTGTTCTTTTTTGAGGGTAAACTCTCCATGTGATAGCATTTACTGGCACACCTTGCATATTGCACCACACCGGGCTTTTTTCCCGTTTCCCACCTCCCCAGCAGTCAGATCCTCATGGTCAGGCAACAAATTGCGTCTAACTTTCGGCCGAGAAAGGCCCAGAGAGGATTTACATGGGTTCTGAGAGCAAGTAAGCAAAAAGGGCAGAATACATGATTACATTAGCAAGCAGCATTCCCATCAGGACCGCAGTGCCTGCGCCGGGGAAGGGGCTGGGGTTGCTGGAGGCGAAGCTGGCAGCAAACGCTCCTCTGGGATGCGGCGCCGCTTCCCTCCCGCCTCCCGGAGCCGATCCCGGGGGGAGACACCCATTCCGAGGGGAGACACCCGTGCCCGGGGGCAGACACCCGTCCCAGGGGCAGACACCCGNCGGGATGTGCCGGCTGCTCCTCGCTCGGGAGCCGATGGCGGCAGCGCCGCCGGCCTCAAGCAGGGATTTGGAGAAAGAGGGAGTCGTGCCAGACCCGAGCTGGTGTACGCGCCGCACGGCCGAGCCTGCTTCCTAGCTTTCCTCCGAGATGCCTTCTGGGGCAGCGTAAAGAGGATGCCTTTGCTTCAAACAACGCTGAAATCCTTACTTGCAAGCACCGCAGCTTGCTCAGATTTTCTGATCCTCAGACGTGGCTGCAGCCAGAGGAGGTGTAAAGATGAATAAGGCATTTCTATATTCTGTCAAGTGCAAAATAAAATATTTCATATTTATTTACAAGGCTGGAAAGGTAAAGACTACAGCTGCTGCTTTTATTTGTTTCTATATAAATAACCTTTCAAAACAGCTCTCCTGCCAGCTAGCTTGACAGAGGACTAGTGCCAACCAGCATTGCTGCACCTCTGGTAGGGTCCAGCTTCGATAAATCAATCCATCAATTGGATTGATTACTGCTTAGTATTTTACTGGGTGTCTGAAGCCTCTCTCTCAGTAGAACTTCTGAGATTCAAGGGACTGTCTCCTCAGTGCATATCTGGGGGACCTGATCTACCAAAATGTGCTTCATACCTGGTCGTAGTTCCCAAGAATAGGAACTAGGAGTTTTTGTTTTCGCTATGGCTGTAGCACTGATACTCAACCAATTCTCTTCCCAAACCTTACAGAAGCTGCTCTCCAGAATAGGAATACTCCTTTACCTCCTGTCACTTAGGTAGATTTGCATTCATGTTTAAGGTGGTTTCAGGGATCAGCAACATTATCTTCCCTTTTATGTCCTCTTTTTCTTCCAAAGGTGACTCGATACAAAAGCACTTCTCTTGTCAAAGGTAATGCTCCTTGCTTTCATTATAGCCTCAATAATACGCCCTTGTCTACAGCAGCGAATGTTAAGGGAGCATCACAGAATACCTTCAGTGATTTAGAGTTGTTTTTGAAATTCAAAACATGTCCTAAGAACCCCCTTGGATCTTTACTAATTCAGGCTATCTCTTCAGGAAGGGCCTTGCTCTTAGTCCTTCAGCACTTCTGAGACTGTTAATGGAATGCCCCTGGCTTATTGCAAAATAGATTTCTTTGATGACTAAATAAAGAGCCAGGATCTTCAAATCTCCTACCCCTGTTTACTCATTTCCCAAGTCAATCCAATTGTAGGATTTATTTTTTGATCTATCAGCAGACATAAATGCACGCCATGAGTTTTAGTAGTTACAGCACTTGTATAATACGTGGCCGTGACAGCCTGAAATCCTTTCCTTTCCTTCTCTGACAAGTAGTCAGCAGTGGCCTTCCACTGGTCTCAGGGGTGTTGTTGTTTTGCCCTACTCTGCACACTCTTCCTAACTTAATATATTTTTGCTACTCCTTATGTCTTGGAGGGTGTAGTGAAATGCTACAAATCTTTACAACCTGCCCAGCTCAGGATTCCATAGCTAAGGGAAGGCTGTTCCTTACTTACACTTCCAGATTCCAGGAAGATGTCAAGAAGTGCAGTTTCCTAGAGGTTGTTATGCCAGTAAGGGCTGGCTTCCCATGCTAGAGAAAGAAGGCGTTATTCCCTGTTAAAAGGCAATTCTGTGTTCAGGCACAACTGAAACATTTAATGGAAATGCAATTCTAATAAAAACCAGCATTTTTTTATTGCTTGTAAAGGAGTGGAATTTAATGGCCCCATAAACACCGCCTTGAATCAAAAGCCATGAAAACACTGACATCAAGGACTGAAAGAGTCAAGTAGCAAATGGGCTGTTCAATATGAAATGAGCTGCTGGGTGATCACCTNCGGGGGCAGACAACCGTCCCGGGGGCAGACCCCCGTGCCCGGGCGCTGCGGGGATCCCGCCACCGCCCCGTGCCGGGAGCGCCGCTCCGTCCCCCCACTTCCCATTCTTACCTTCCGCTCGCCCCGGGCAGGCGAGCGAGGCACGGCGGGCTGCTGCCCCAGGAGCCGGTGTGCCAGGGCAGCTGTGCCAGAGCAGCTATGCCAAGGCAGGGCAGGGCGGGGAGCGATGCCCCTCGCACCG
>VXBB01016792.1:1670330-1716490 GCA_013399915.1 Illadopsis cleaveri | reverse complement strand
CCCTACTCTGCACACTCTTCCTAACTTAATATATTTTTGCTACTCCTTATGTCTTGGAGGGTGTAGTGAAATGCTACAAATCTTTACAACCTGCCCAGCTCAGGATTCCATAGCTAAGGGAAGGCTGTTCCTTACTTACACTTCCAGATTCCAGGAAGATGTCAAGAAGTGCAGTTTCCTAGAGGTTGTTATGCCAGTAAGGGCTGGCTTCCCATGCTAGAGAAAGAAGGCGTTATTCCCTGTTAAAAGGCAATTCTGTGTTCAGGCACAACTGAAACATTTAATGGAAATGCAATTCTAATAAAAACCAGCATTTTTTTATTGCTTGTAAAGGAGTGGAATTTAATGGCCCCATAAACACCGCCTTGAATCAAAAGCCATGAAAACACTGACATCAAGGACTGAAAGAGTCAAGTAGCAAATGGGCTGTTCAATATGAAATGAGCTGCTGGGTGATCACCTCCAAAGCAACTGTGGATACTTTGCTTTGTGTGCACTCAAATTTCCATCCCAAAAACCAAGATAAGCCATGGGTCATTGAATCACACAACCATGTGTTGGATGGAACTTCCAAAAATCTTCACATCCAGCCTTATAAAATCAAGTCTAGAACCAACAGGTTGTGCCCAGGCTATGTCTCCTCCCCAGGAGAGTTTTAAGTATCTCTGAATGAGAGACACTGACCTCACTGGGCAGGCCATGCTGCCAACAACTCTCAAAGACAGGGGGTTTTTGTATCACATCAGACTTTCCCATGTTCCAGCTTGTACTAAATTCATCTTGTCCTAGCCCTACGTCCCAGTAGCTGTGAATAGTAATTAGATTTCCATGTAGCCTTGGCTTCTTTGAGGCTGAACAAACTCAGTTCTCTCAACACCACTTTGATTGTTATGTAACTCAGCCTCAATCATCTTGGTGTCCCTTTGTTGCACTTACTCCAGTCTACCAATGTCTTTCCACAACTAGGAGCCCCAAACTGAACCCAGCTGTGACCGCAGATGTGGTCTCACAACTGATAAATAGAGGGAAATAGTCATTTCTCAACCTGTTGGCTACACTCTTGCTATATCTTGATATAGACTATGAAGTTAGACTGTGCAAACTGATTTACATTAAATAAACGAGCCACATGAACTTTAAATCTCAGTTTCCTATTTAAGGCAAGTCTATAAATGAGCTTTTGCTGTGAATATGTATATGTACTAAGATGAAATTAGATAACATATCTTAACAGCTTGGAAAAAAAGCCTGGTGGGTTTATGTTGTTTCTGCTGTAAAGCCCACATAGGGAGGTGTGGCAGGGTGTAAGATATCTGATTTACATAGTTTGCCTCTGGCAGTCTCTGTTCAACTGTCTTTGACAATTATCTTGTCAAATTCTGTCCAACATGAAGGGCTTTTTCCGATGTAACAATAAGCATTTTTGCCAGCTCCTCCTAAGTTTACCAGCTCTCACGAGCAAAAAAAAGGTCTGCATGAAGTGCCCAGACTTGAAGCAGTAATGACTTTTGTTTGACTCAGAGAACTAGGAAAGAGTTGCCAATCCTTGTCCATTAAATTGTCCAACATGAGATTTGCTGAAATGGCAAATAAGGCTTGATGAATATCAACAAGAAAAGGCATCAGCTGTCCCATCTCTTGTCCCCAGATATAGTTTTTCTTATATTATTTACTGTGAGGGTTGAATTTTTCAGAAACCGATGCCCCATGATCACTGACCTTTAAAAGCACTGCTGTGCTGCATGCCACTCAATCAACCCAAACTCTGCCAGTCCTTACTCACACAGATTTTCCTGGACTGAGTCAGATTTCAGGGATTTAAGTGTTCTACATAGCATGGAAAAAATCCCTTAAAAATAAAATGGGGAAAAAAAACCCCCTGAAAAATGACCTTGAGAAAAAATATCTGTCATGAATCTGTTATGTGGTACCCACACAGAGATCATATGGTGTAAAATTATATAGGAAAAAGAGTTTTCTCAGAGCAAAAATGTTTAAGTAGCTAAGGAGTGAATTTTCTATTTATAAAGATCTGTAAACATTTTGCCATACGCTTGTAAACTGCTGTTCCTTTTTTGTTTAGATTCAGTCTTGCAGGTTCAATTCTGCTTATTTCTCTTTTTCAAATGCAGTAATATAACAATATGCACAAAAATGTATCATCAATCTGCCTTAGGGGTAAGTACCAGTCAGCAGGTAATGAGAAGAATTGGTAGGTATGTACAAATACCAACTTGGAGTTACTAACAGCAGTACTTCACAGCCAGTGCTGGTTAAACAAACAGTTGGGTGTATCTCATTCAAAAATTATTGCACCCAAGGCTCAGTTCAACTGGCTGTTTGCTTACAGGCTGTGGCTGAGCTCAGCACTGTTTCCACACAAGGCAGGACTGCACAGCTGAATGCTGCGTTTCAAACACAGCCTTCCCAAATCAGCCAGTGCATCGCATACACTTGTTTCATTCAGAGACAGTCAACACTGTAAGATCGAGCAGTTCATCCAAGAAATGACAGGTTTAAAGTTGTCCATTTAACACCAACACATATGTATTTGTATTTACATACCTGTGGCACAGTCTGTAAGTAACTAGATATGCTATTTTTCTCTAAGGCTTCATTCGGTGTTCCCAGTTGGCAATCCTTATGCAATGAGCATGTGCTTGATATTTCTTTATATCCTCAGTATATATTTTGCCATCTCATTCCTTAATTTTACTGACATGCTGTCCTTTCTCTGCAGAGAATATAGAAAAGGTCATTTCTTCACAGGGTTTTCTATGCTCTTTTCATTACTAGATCTCAATTAGAAATACTCAATGTTTATTAAGATCTATTTTCTGTCATTTGAATTCAAAGAGGCTGACCAAAATGTAATAGGATTTAAAAATACAGGGAAGAAACTTTTTTGCTATTTTTTTTGTTGCTTGCATTTTAGACATTTTTTCCTTCCTCTTTTTCCTTAATTCAATTTCTTTTTAAATAGAGAAGTTTCTGAAAACTCCAAAATGTAATGTGGAAAATGACACTTCGTTAGCTCATTGAAAGCTTGGTGTAGAACTAGTTGTTGTCATTTCTAAAGAGTTTTGAGATGTTCTTGAGGCAAGCATACTCTGTTTATTTTAGAGCACTCATCACAGAGAATAGATTCTCACATGTAGCTTACAGCTCGAGTATCACACACACTTCAGTGCTCCGTTTCTGGTAGCTGGGAAAGCAATGAATCTCTAGATGCTTTCCAAAAGTGAGTCAACTGTATCTGCTTGTTGTATGCTTGTTTGTATGTCAATTACTTCTAATTCTAGAGATCCTTGGCTGTTACAAGCAACAATGCCACTCAGGCTTTGCTTTGTCTAAAAATTATTTTTGCAACAATTTTTAAAGGTTGTGCATGTTCTAAAAACTGAATCAGATGCTCCTCAAGATCAGTGTTTGGCTTACTGATGATATCTGTGCAGTGCTGAATGAGTTGTTTTTGGGACAAACAGAACTAAGTTTAAAAGATTAAAAACTTTCAAATATGTGTTCCCTCCTCTCCAAGTTACATATCTCAGAATACAGAAAACTGGTCACAAAGTTTACACACATTCTCTCCTGCTTGTAGAGAGTGCATGGAGCATACACATTACTCAGAAATATATTTTAGTGAGCTTACTTTTCAAAAATATGTTTTGGAGGGGTTTTTTTGTTACCATATGATACTCTTTTCATGACAAACCCTTTTCATTTTGCTCTTAAGCTCAAGGAAATGGGTCATCTTTTGACCTTGCTCAGCCAGCCTTCATTGAGATGCAGAAGATTGCTGGTATGGTTGGCATCTAGGTCCTGAAGAGATGCTCCAAAGAATTAATATGAATAGAGTAACCTATCAGAAATTTAATTATTTTGATGAATAATGTCATCCATGAATGAAGACAGCCCTTCTGATAATGCTGTCTGACATATAATGCCATGCAAAACACATCATATTTGTTGTAAGCATAAATAGAAGATGCAATTAAAAACAGTTTCCAGTGAAAATTTATGAAATTGTATCATCTTATATAAAGAAATTGGTTTTTTCACTTGCTGAAACACAAGTATCTTTCTCCCATGTTGCTGAAAGTGAATTAATTCTCATAAGGTTTCTGCACACTATTTCAGTAAACTTTCCCACATTTATACAGAATTTGCAGGCTGTTCTGAACCCCTCACTGGCTTCATCCAGGGTCATTTTGTACCTCTGTGTGGCATTTTATGCAATAATGTCTTTTGGGAAAAAAACATAGCATTAAATTAATGGCTTTCCTTTGTAAGTATTTCTTGTCCTTAAGAAATTACTTTAATCGCTGAAGAAGTGGAAAAAGAGCACTTTCCATATCTGTTATCACTCATTTTAAAAAGTGACGTTGTTACTGTCTCATTTGTGTACTCCATCACAATTTTGGAACTTCTGAAGGACTAAATTCTAGGCTAAATGCAACAAACCTGTACAGCCCCCTTCTCAAACTGTAATCGTGTGACTCAAACACTAACATACAGAAATGCTGAGAAGTTTCAACTGTTTCATCTTCTTCCTTGCTGATATTTTCCATTACAGGTGTCACACCCACTAGTGTAGTGAAACTTCAGTGTCTCATTTTTGACTGACAGCACAGTTTGTGAACAAGTTAAGCTTGTCAGCCTATCTTTGTAAGGTTGAAAAGTGCTCTGATCCAAAAAATCTGCCTCCCACTCAGAACTGAACCAGCAGTTTTCTACATGAACTCCATTTTCCTTTGTTAATTGCCTGTGATTCCCACCCACATTTTCCAGAGAGTGATGGCATTTGAATTGCTAGGAGTATTTTAGGATGGAGGAGAGGGAATGGGAAGAGGCTTGGGAAAAAAGTGGGTAGGGGTTTGGCATGTTTGTGAGGCTAACTGTTCAGTGATTGCACACAGGCAGGAGAGCAGTAGCCAGAGCACCATCTGTGCGCACAGCTTATCCATTCCGCCCAGCACAAAGGAATGTGTCAGCTCCTGCTTTTCCAGAGCAGCTGAAAGCCTCCTTCATGCTCCACTGAAATTTTGCTATCATTCCCTGAAGATCTATTCCCCTCACACTGCACGTCTGGCTGGCACAGCCTTCCTTCAGCGAGAAGCTCTTTCTGCAGTGCAGTTTTTTGCAGGTTGGAGTGGGGAAGATTCAGCTGCTCATCAGCATCACCTCCCTGTCCTGCAAGCTGCAGAATAATCCTCTCAGGGTCCTGGGGAATGGTAAGACACATATGATCCCCCCATAAATGCAAAAATATCTCAAGAGATTGTGTGTGGCTGTCTGTGGTGGAGGTGTTTGCATCTGAGATAGTTATCTTAGACTTCTTTCACTGTCAAGAGAGACCTCCTTAGTCTAGCCAGTGGAGTTTAAAACTTTATGATATTTTGTTGGATGAATTTCACCCTAAACACCATCAGCTGTTTACAAGACCTTCTTCAACCCTAGTGGAAACTTCAGCTGGTTCTTTGTACACTGTGGGTACCTAAACTCCAGTGAAAGGAGTTCCACCTGTTGCTAGTGATATCACAAGGATGTGCAAGTATATTTTCTCCCCATCAGGTTCTGGATTGAAATCTAATATATGAGTAGTTGTTCCCCAGATCCTCAGTGAAGTTTAAACACATGGTGTCCATTGATTTCAGGTACAAAAACTGTACAGGGTTGGAGCCTTAATGCTTTGCAGATTGTAACAAATTTGTTCTTATAGATGGTCTGGATGATATTCTCTTTCTTGTTCACAAAGACTTGAGAGGGCTTGCTTGTATGAAAAACTATTCAAAGCACCCCTCCCAGACCAGTTCTGGATATAGACTCCCTTTTTCCTAAATATCCTTTACTGTGTTACAGGCAAAAACTCCTATATGGTGAGTCCTATACTGCCAAATATAGAAAGAAAAAAAAAAACCCAAAACAACAGATATTTCATCTGTAAACACATTCCATAAAAGTTTTTGTCATATTGACAATCTTACACATTTTCACAGTACTAATTCTTCACCTAACAGGTGAAGATAGTGGCAGGTTTAGATGGATATGCCATTACAGGAAATTAATATCACACCTTCCAATCAGTGCATTCCAGTGAAGACCAGAAAAAGCAGATTTCTCTACAGATTCTGCAGCAGGGTTTTGTTGAGTGACTAGAGGCCACCCTGTTCTGTGTATCTACACACAATCTGTCTTACCTTGGTTTTTCTATTATGTACAAAAATCTAGTTTGTGGCTCTCACTGACTCACCTTCCCCCTTTATTCTGAACTCTTCCCTGTCATTCTGGCTTTCCTCCAGCATTGATTCCTGCCAGTCAGAGTATAGGACACTCCCATACATTTCTGTCTTCTTCTATTCCTATGACATTCCTCCCAGCATAGCCTCACCAACAAACATCTGTATATCGATATTTTGGCTATTTATCTCTCCTTCTGAGAGTATTGGATGCACTCTTGTCTCTTCTAATAGCAACTTTTGTTCACCACCAAAATAGAAGAAAATGCTTTTTAACATCTCTATGTGAGAAGAGAGGTCTTCTTTATCAGTGTTACTACTTTTGTCTCTCTACCAAATTTGAGAGCAAAATTTAGTATGTTGCCTCTTCATCACCTCATTTATTCCCTCAGCAAAGATTAATTATCAAGTAGTTTTGTATGATTTTAATGTTAGCAGTTCTGTTCTTTACAGTGCAAATGTACCTGGCCTACACAGTGGAAAAGTAGTGAATATAATAACAGAAGAATTATAATCAATTCTTGTGTAAATTTTGTAAGCTTTTCTACCACTTTATGACATTTTAAAGAAATCATACTGATGAAAAATTCAATGGTTTAACTGATTTGCCTTTTCAGTGACAAAAGGCAGAAGCATTGTACATTTTTTTCACCATATTTCATGCTGTACAGCTAAGCATTAACGTGACCAATCATGAACCTACTCCTTTCAGAAATCCTGAAATTTCTCTAGCCCAAAAAAACCACTTATATATCACCTATTTACCTTAATTGCAGTGAAAACATGTTGTTTTTGTAAAGAAACCTGAGTAACAAATATTCTTTTGCAGAGATACTTTACAATGCAAGGCAGTAAATCCATGAGCTTGAAGACAGAAGGGCTTCACCACACTCAAACACCTCTTTAGGCAAAGTAATTAAAGGCTTCAACCCCTTGCTGCAGCAGTGGCTCACAGCACCCATAAGCCAGCAGCTTTCACCTTGTTACCAAGTGCAGCAGGCACATGCATCTTCAGTACCACCTTTATTTGGAGGTGTACAATTTAGCGTGACCCTTAAAGAAACCTACAATAGTTTCACTACTGGAACATTGTTTTAAAGTACTAGTATTTGCTAGTGAGAAATAATTCCTTTTTGTTTATGCTTCTTCGTGAACTTTTACACAACGAAGGAAACAGAACATTCCTAGTTACAAAATAAAATAAATTACACATTCAGTTCTCTGACTTTTTTCTGGTAAACTCAGTAGAACAGTGTAGTAATGCTATCACACATTCATAAATATGATTGCAGATGTATAGTGCACTATAATATTAAATACTATTTTTAAATAATTCCCGTGTCAAATATAATAATCCATTTAGGGATGTAAATAAAACAATAATCTGTCTTTCCATCAAAGATATCCATTTATACTGAATAGAGTTCATATTAGTGAAACTTTAATGTATCAAGAAATTAATAAATTTAAGTTTAATGAAGAGGAGAAAAAAGTTGTGGACTTAAACTTCAGGCTTATGTGATTACGCAGCAGTCTTTAGGTTATCACTATTTTTCTAATCCCAGGTGAGTTTAATTCTGCTTGAGTACCAACTTCTGATGTTGTACAAGTGAATCTGCCAGTCCTGCATTGGCGAGCTATTGATTGATTCCAAATCTAATCCACATTTTTTACCCAAAACTTATACCATATATATATATGTGCTATAGTTTAGAAAGTATAGGGATGGTGATGCAAAAAAGGCCAATTTAAAATCAGGGCTTGGATTCTGCTACTCACATTTGTTTTAAGGAAAGAAGACTTGACTGTAATGTTAAGCAGTACCTCACTGCAAGCCTCACAGCTTAGAAAAGACTCTGAGGGAAAAGTGTCAAGATCCAGACTCCCCTTAGTGGCTGACAACCTGCAGCTACCTTGTCTTCTGCTTCTCATGAGTGGGCTCTTCTTCTGCAGAAAACGAGTCAAAAAAGGGACCAGTGAAACTACATGTATGAGGATCTGGGACTGCAGAAATAGCTCCATAGGGGACAGCCCAGAAGCTTTTCAGTGGAAGCCTTTAAGTATTCTGCTTTTGAGATATTCACGGTCACGGGACAGAGTTATCAGCTCCAAACTTATCTGTTGTTTTGGAGACTCTGACATTGATCTTGTGGCTGTTGTTGAAAACTGGAGCCCTTTACTATCTAGCTAGCCTGGAGCCTGTAGCAGATGAGGTTTCCACACTGAGAAAGCTCCTGCGGGCACTGGACTTTGTTTTGGTCTACCCAGAGCAGATATTTTTTAAATTTATTGTAAATTTTGCAGCATCTCTTCCCTCAGGCAGTTTTGGTATAAGCTTTTCCACCCTAGGTAGACATTCAAAAGATCAAGTCAATATAAAAAGAAGCCACCCCTCTCATCTTCTCACTGCTCAGAAACAGCGTCTGGCAGCCAACACTTGGATTAGTGAAGGATTTAATAGCATTTCTGTAAAAAATGGTGGCTTTCACTGCACTAAGTAAATCCTGTAAAGCGAAATCCTACTTTGAAGCTTTCTGAAGTTCTACAAGTTACCTATGTATCAAAAATATATTTTGTTTGGATTTTCAACAAACTCGTGATAAGATGCCTGCAGAAAATAACAAAAGAAATGAAGTTGCTGTAGGACTGGTGCTTATATGGTTTGAAATCTGCCTACAGAGTCTTGGCCACTTTTCAGGATAAAGAGTAAGCAGCAGAGTATCCTGGGGAATTAGTTTTATTTAAAATCTTCATCAATGACCTGCAGAAGGAAGGGATGCAGGAATGTGTCTCAGTTCACAGATGATACTGAACTCCTGCAGGGAGTCAGATGACACACACACATAAGAATGATCTCTAGAGACATGATATACAGCTGAGGGAATGCAGAAAAAAAGTGGCAGATGATCCTATCTAGATATATATAGTGAGTGCATCTAGGGAGAATAATCTAAGCCATGCTTATACAGTGCTGAACTGAAAGCTGGCAGCTGGAACTCAGGAAAGAGACCTGAGGGTCTCAACTCATGTACTCAACATGCAACAGCAGCTAAAAATGCTAACAAAATTTTGGGTGTTCTCAGAAAAGATGGTAAGAGCAAACCAGAAAATATAAAATCCGTGCATCCACATCTTGATCACTTTATACAATCCTATTTACACGTTTTAAGAAGGACATAGAGAAATTCAAGATAATGCAGGGAAAAGCAGCTAAGATGACTAAAGGGATGGAGCAGCCACCTCTGGGAAGCAGACAAGGCTGGGACTTTTTATGATCTTATTCCTCCCCCAAGCTGAGTGGGATACGGCTAAGGTTTATAAAATCATGGAGGCAGTGTAAAGGAAATAGAGAACTGTTGTTTCCCAAGTCCTATGGTGTTCTCTGGGAACTCAGTGAAACTTTTGGAGAGCAGTGGAAAAGAAAGTCCTATTTTGAATACCACTACCTGCTCTCCCTTCTGAAATCTGCTGTCACAGAAGGCTGTGGAGGAGCACCATACCAGCAAGTCAAAAAAGGAGAAAGCAGACAAATTCCACAGCAGCAAATCCATAAAGGGACACTAAAATGAAGAGCTAGGAACTGGCATCTGGTGTGGTGGAGGGCAGTGGAGGAATATGAGAGGAATGGACAGCAGAGATACAGGATCATGAAGGAAACAACATTCCTATTGCCACTGATGGAGATGAAATGGATTATTAGTTTGAGCCAAAGGCAATTTTCTATGTTGTCATGAAAATAAGACCCTGTGCTCCTTTGCTAGAGCTTAAACCTGCCACTTCAGAGTTATTTCCACCCATTTAATTTTGATTGCCTCTCAGTAGGCAGTCAATGGTGCAGAATTTGTCAACTGGAACAACTGTGTGGTAATTATCAATGGCAGGGATATTTTTTTGTGGTTTTGACCATGACATTTTTTTGCAGTAGAAATAAGGAAAATATGGGGTTTTGCAAAAATGAAAGGAGGTGAAATAATGGATCTTTTGTATAAATGTGTAGAACTTTAAAATTATGCAAATTCAGTTAAGTAAGAAATATGTTGATTGAAAAGAATGAATTAAGCAGGCACAAAAAGAATTGTTTTTAATGAATATATTTTTAGGTCTTTGTTCCGCTACAGTCATTAAAATTTCTGGATCAGAGTCCAGTTTCTAGAGTTGAATATTGTTCCAAGGTTTTCTGATGGCATTACTGTTGTACTTTGCATGGTGAATAAACAATTTTTCTCAGGAATGAAGAGTTGCTAAAATAAAAGTGTTAAGCTGGGTCTAAATAATTAAAGAAAGACCAGAAGTCCTGAAGACTGTACAATCCCCTTTGCCAACTCACCCTTTCAGCAGAGATTCCCTCTCAGTTTTACATTTCCATAAGTATCAAACACTACCTTCTCCTCACTCAACCTCTTCTGCAGGACCTTTTTTACTTTCCCTGTCCACCTTGCTCCAAACACCCCACAGAGCAGAGAGTTTCTTCACTTTTATCGATTTCTTGTCATTCCTTCTCCCAGCTCACAGAAAAGGCTGAAAATCCCAAAGAGGTCTCCACACCCCCACACCAGAAGGTGGTTTTGTGTTGGAGAAAATACTGAAAAAATGTTTATTTTGTATGTTGCTAACTGTTACAAGGGAGGCTTAAATTCTTATTTATATTTATCAGTTATCACCACATCTTGAGGCAATTATCAGTTGCAGTTTTGATACCACTTTACTGTATCACAGTGCTGAGGGAAGACAGACAAATCACATCCCCTGGAAATGTGCTGTATTTGAGAAAAAGGGTGAAATAGAGGTGGGATCTTTTTTTTTTGTTTTTAACCCCTGCAAAGTAGGAGAGCAAACAGCTAATCAGAGGGGTGAAAATCTCAGACTAATTAACTGGCATTTGAACTAATGGATGACAATTTTCTCTGCATACATTTTATATTCTGTATGTACCTACATATGACAGCAAGAGTAAAGACCAAAATCAGTTGTTACTATTATTATTATTATTATTATTGCTTTGAAGTTTAATCTTCTGCTGCTTGCAGCAGCCTTAACTTGGTCTGTTGTAGCCACACACCGGAGAAAAAACCTGTGTTTTTTCTGTGACAGCAGAAGAAATTTGCTGTCATTAAGGATGGGAATTTGTTTCTCTTTAAATGTGCTCAAAAATCCACTGCGTATTTCAAACACTGTGAAATTTAGTAGGTATTTAGAGGGTACATTAGGATGTGTTAGGTGAAATCAGGGATCAAGTGAGCCGGAGATTGGTGAGGAACAATCCCTCAAGGTATGCACTTCTTTGTTTTCTTGTTTGATGAGTTCTTATAATGCATTGCTGAAATTGTTCCTGGGCAATCAAATCATAATGCTGATCATCCCTGATCGATCTCAGCTGCTTGACATTTCCCACTGCTAGCACAGAGGGATCACTACCCAGCATGTAATAAGGCATCAAAATTTGAAAGCCAGTGTTCTCTAAAACCAGGGTAAAGACTTCTCCCCCCTCCCACAGCACTCCCCACATCTCACAGTGAATTCCACTGGAGGAACTACAGCTCTTCTCTGTGTCTGTTTTCAGTTTCAAGAGGGACTGACTAAAGGCTTCTGAGATGCACAGCTCAACTCCTCTGATCTGTTTTTAGTGTTTTTTCTGCACTGGATGTTCCGGAAACATAACCATAAATCTTCCTCTGTCACAATTCCAAATAAAATATGGCATTACCATTAAACATGAAAGAGAATACACTTAAGCTGTCTAGGAGCAAATCCAGAGGCAGAATAGCAGCATCTCTAGTGCTGTAGAAGCCAAAATGTTTATCCCTCCAATTCTTTGCTTACAAATACCCCCGGGATCAGCCCTGACAAATACCCGTTTTGGTATCCCTGAGAGGAAATTCAACAATATCCAGTATTTAAATCACCTTTGAAAGCTCACTAACCTTCAGATTTTCGGGTGTGACTGGCAGTATCCATCACACAGGCTGCATCCCTTAAACCATCATTGCAGAGACCTGAGCTAGCTTACTGAAGTTGATTGGGGAACATCTGCCCCTCACACACTTTCTGAGCTTTCTCCAGCTTTAATATCTGCATCAGTATTGGCAGAGTGCCTTAGGAAGCTGACAAGGGCATGTGCTTGTACATCCTTGACAACACTACAAAGGGAGGTGGCTGGCTCTTGGGCTGCACTTACTCATAGATCCAGTAGGTCATACGAGACATCAGCAAGTTTCTTACATCTCTCTGTTCCCTATCTAATCTTGATTCAGTCCAGAGTGGAAATCACAGGTTTAATCCTAAGGAAAAATCAGTAAAACTGTTTTATTCTTACAATCAGATGGGTTCCCCCTCCTTTTTTTCTGTGTGAATCCTGAGCCCAAGTTTTCCAAGTCTGTCAATATATATCCATTGTACAGTCAGCCTTGTGTTCTTTCCTTTGATTTTTCTTTGTCTTCTTCTCTGCTGAAACTGTCTTTTATCATTCTTGCTTTCACTTCAGATGACTGAAGAAATATACAGGCCTTTTCAAACAGCATAGGTTTTTTCACATGGGCCATGACATGATGTACCTCTTGTCAGCTGATTTACTTCTCTCATAAGTAAGATACTCTATGCATCTTGGAAAAAGAAAGAAAAGATACATCTAAAATAGCTTGTGTGGATGTGGGGAGGGGAATAAATAGTTCTGTTAAAAGGACCTTTAGCCAAGCCAGCTGTGACTGCTGAGAGTGTTCAGAAATAAATTCTGTAACATAAATTGAACACATCCACACCCGTGAAACGGTTATGTCTCTTTTTCTTTTTTTTTTTTTTTTTCAGTTTCTTTTGATTTAGGCTGAAAAACTTGAAATATGGGAAGTTGAAATTTAGACTGAGTTAGAGGCAGCTTTGCCAGTTCTTGTAAATGTTATTGCAAGTATCACAACTGTTAATGCTTTCTCTTCAATTCCCAAATGCTAGCAGCAAGACATTGCTAGGGAATTTTCATTTCTGAGTACATTCTGAGTCCTTCTGATCTCAGGGAAAGGTTTGAAGCTGCTTCAGAAATGTAGCCTAAAGAATAAAATAGTAAAGTAAATAAAAAATGCAAGGCTTAAAGTCTTACACTTTTTAACAACTGTGATGTTTTTCCAACTGCATGAATTTTGAAGATGGGATTGGCAATACTATGCATTAATCCAGTTGAAGAAAATAGATCTGGAAGCTGCACTGATTAGAACACAGGAAAACACTGTCCTGCCTAAGAATTACTTTAATCTTTTATGTTCAGGTGCTCTTCTGATTCAAGACCCTTCTATGTTTGCAAGCTGAACAGGAGCCCAAAAGAAGTTATTTACCTTGCACAAATGAGCATGAAATGGCCCCTATTCAATACCCCAGGAAAGCTGCCAACCAACCACTGCTACACTCAGCTGCTTCTGGGCAGGAGTTGTCCTGTCTGCAGTTTGAGAGGCATTAACCATTCAGCTGGGCTGTATCCCAGACTCTTCTTTCAGGATGCCTTTGGTATCAGCTGTGAAATAAACTGCTATGCAGTGCACTGGTCCTCCTCTGAAGGACTTCTGACTGCTCCTCAGGCTATCAGTGCAGATGAAGTCTACTTTATTCCTGGACACTGAGCACTTGTAAGCCAAGCTTAGAGATAACATCTTACCCCTGGCTGTACAACTCTTCTCTTGTAAGGGTCATCCTCCCAACTGCTGTATTTCCCTTTGAAGACAGTAGTAACTGTGGTGTGTTTCAACAGTGATGATGGCTACTAATGGAGACAGACACTCAGGTAAACACTGACTGTTTCAGAGGTTGTCTTCATTTGCAGTAGCAGACCTGCCCCAGACTTGCGTCTCATCCCTCCTCAAGAAATTTTTATGAACATAGACATTTGAAACAGGTTCAGACCCATGCTCAGCTCAAGCTACCAGCAGTGAAATAGGTGGGATAAAGGCCACACAGGTTAATTCCTGGTGAGCCTGTCAAACATCTATATAAAAATGGAGACAGAAGCAATTCCCACAGACTGGAGAAACATGCCAAGTGTTTATTGCGCTTCATGGTGTCTGAGAAGAATGGTTCAGTTCAAAATCAAAATTAATCTCAGAAAAATTGAAATAGCTTAGTTGATTTTTGCACAAGAAAAAACCAAAACAAGTAAATAACCACTGTTAAGAGTAACATTGCAATTGCCTCCATACTAATCTATATTGGAGGGGGAGTGCCCCTGGTTTAACTTTGTTGTGCAAATCATTCATTAGGTCTTTCATCACAAAAATGCTTTATATACCAGGAAGGACAAGTCAGGAAACAGTGGAGCCCTTTTAAAGACAGGATTGTACAAAGATATGATAAAACCCAAAAAAACCCCAAGTAATTTCAAGGGAAATCAAGAATGACATTTGTCCAACAGTAGAATTAAAAATAAAGTGAAATGCAAACCACATAAATGAACCCGGATTTCTTAAACATAACAAAAAGAGTTTGTTACATATGGAATCACAGTGTGTTTATTCTGTGTGCACTTGGATAGGAAAAGCATACTGTATCTGGAAAATAATGGAACTGTTGCTTGAATAATACCTCTCTTCTATTATTCTTTTTAAAGGGTTGTGTTTTTTACAAGTCACCATTCAAGCCCACACTTTTTTAACATTTTATAGCTATGAAGCAAAATTTGATACACTGATATTTCTAATTTATTGAACAGGCGCTATAGTAAAAATCTTGATATTGTAGTAGATTGTGTGGAGCACATTAAAGAACAGTTTGTTTGAGCCTTATCCCAAAGGAAATTAAAATTCTTGGAGATTCTGCACAGTGTTAACCCTTTTATTGCAGCCCTATAACAGTAGGTGCTACAACTTAATGTGTCACTGATCACTGCTTTCAGAGGATGTTAAACTACTTTAAGGGGTATAATGTCATGATTTCACAATGCATTTTTATAAATACAGGTTCATCTATATAGGCATCATATGCAGAGAACAAAAAATTTCTAACTGATATGAAAACTCAGATTTCATGAGATTGAATGCAGTTAGATACCTCAATTCGTCCATGTTGTTCTGAAAATGTTCCCAGAGAACAGTTCCTCAACTCAGGCTTCTGTCTTGACCAGTGCAACAAAAAGTCGTTCATCCAGCCACAGAGCCAGAAGTTTGGTTATTCCGACACAAAAGAAAGAAGGGACAGCTGTGGGTTTTTTGACTTGAAGGAAATATGTGCCCAGCCTCTGGAACATGGCACTGAATGGCTGCCTGAGGAGAGCACGGCAATCCCTACACTTTTGTCACATTCAGTGGTCCTAACAGTGACCATGGTCAGTTTCCTCTTAGGCAAACTGCGCTGAGCCACAGGTCAAAAGGTTTCATTGTCCGTCATTAAAGAGTGAGTGATCTGTCTGTCTTTGGCAGTCTGCAATACAGAAAAATCCCTCTGTCTGGCACTTGCAGTTACTCTTCATGGCAGAGAATTTGTGTTTAGGGATTCAGATTTATAGGCTCCAAGTGCGTGTTGGAGCAGTTTGAAAGGTTATCCTCCCCGGCTGCTCATTCTTTCTGTCTGCAGAGGTTGTTCCTTCTGCAGCAGAGACAATCGAATGGCGGACAGGCTATGTGCTCTGTTCATGACCTGGGGCACTGATTCCAGCTTACATTATTGACTGGCTGGGCTGTGAGCTTAAGGAGCAGAATGCCTTGACTTATCATCCCTTCTGGACATAGTTGCAGCAGTTAAAACATTATCACTTCCCACAGGCCATAGACAAATCCCACAGGTACTGAAGAGAAAACCCTAAATCCTACCCTGGCAGGATGCTGAGGGTTGTTACAATGCACTGTTTCCCATATTAAGTGTCTCATCCTTTGGAAGGAGTTTGGAGAAAGAGGCAAGTGGCTGCCAGTGTCTCTGTGTCAGGATTGTCAGATAACCCTGGTAATTAGGAGAGGGCCAGACACATGCACAAGAAGTGGGCCTGGGAGAAGTTAGCCTGAGAAATTTTCCAGGTGGGAGTTAAGGAAGCTGAAGTGCTGAAGTGAGCCACTTGGGAAAATGCCTGGAAGGGATTTGGAAAACTCAGTTATGTGGACTGCAAAGCCTAATCTTTAAACAGCGCAGTGACCTGTAGGAACCACACGGTGCACCCACAAGAAAATCCCAGGAGGCACTAAGTCAACCAAAAATCAGGAAGAAATTGCAGTGACAGACAGTTGTTTTCCCAGCATCACCATGGAGCCAAAGAACACTACAGCCTGGAAAACACTGTTTCTGTATTCACTTGAGTGAAGAGGAATGCAGCTTCTGCATCTGTTCCAATTCTGTAGGGGAAGGGACTGAAGAGTTGTGTCCTACATGCCACGGGGTCTAATTCACCTCAAGAGTGTGCTGTTGTAAGAGGTGCAATCCCTTCTCTTTGACCTGAGTCATGTGCAGTCTGAGAACAACTAATCTAAGAGATATTTTGGGTATTTAGTTGGTAAATAAGTCTGGATGTCCTCAGCACAACCAGAGTTTTGCAAATGCCAGCTAGAACGAGGCATAAAGGGGCTGTTATGGATGCAAAACAGCAGAATTAAAGCACCTTGGGGGTAAGGAAGCAGCTACTTAGAATTTCTGAAATTTCTAATAGCAATTTAATTTTGAAAGTACACATCTTAGCTTGCAAGTAGGATCTAGGTTCCTTGGTGGATTTAGTCTTTTTGATCTTGAAGTATTTAAAAATGTATCAGTGAATCAGTGGGAGTTTGGGGCTTTTATGTCTTACATGCCGGTTTCCATCTGTAAGTGTCTGAATACCTAAGTCTGGGCCACAATAAGTTCTTTGAACCATGCCGAAGTGTGAAGTTTTTCCACAGCCAGAAATGACCTTGCTTGAACAGAGAGATTTTAGCATGGAACAGAAAAGTGGAGTTTAGTAACATAAAAAAGTCTCTTTGGGTTGGGCATTCCTACACAAAAAATAAAATTGTAGAAGACATCCAGGAACTGTTAATTATATTCAACCCATTAAGCACAGGCATCATGCAGAGAAAAATAATTCAGGTTTGACAGGTTTTTGTGTTCCCATTCTTACACTTACCCCACATTTAGTGTGACCCCCACTGATTTCTGTGGACATTAACATGAATGGTTGGATTCAGTGACAGACTGCTTTTTGCCTATTCCAATCCCCATCTCCTGCTTGCAAAGCTCTCGTGTTGACTGCTGCTTCTGCTAAAGCAGGGGCCAAAGAGTGGGGCAGCAGCAACTGCACCAGGACTTACCCTTCCCAGCAGAAGTAGGTGTCACTGTCACAGCTTTTCCTTTGGGGATGACAGCAGCAGAAAGATATTCTTCAGTCTCCATCTGGCAGACCAACCCTGCTCCATCCCTTCCCTCCAGCCCAGAGGGTGCAGCAGATCAAGAAGGGCCCAGATGCAGGGAAACAGCAGGACTCTTGCATTGTGCAGGCCTGGAGGGTGGCTCTCTGAGGTGCTGGGATGGGGATGAGTGGGGAGTGTGGCTTTTGAGTCCAGGGAAGAGTAGAGAGGGATTGTGAGAAAAGAGAAAAGAGGCACGGTGGAATACATGGGTGAGGAGGGGAGAAAAAACTTGACGATGCCTGCCCTGCCAGGCTTCCACAGCTACCTGATACCTTGCTTTCATCCACTCAGAGCTCTTCAAACTTCACTGACCCTTGCTTACTGGTCATTCTCCTTCTCCAGAATGCTGAAATCTCCACTGACTCCTTCCAGTCCCACTTGCTCACCTCTAAGGTCACTAGTGATCTCTTTTCATCTACTCAAACCCATTCCTCCTCTCCCCACCTCCTCTGCTCCATCTCCATCACCACCCCTACAGTCCTCATGTAGAACCTCCCCAGTCCCTCCCACAGAATTATATTGGCAAAGATGATTATTCCAGTATTTCAGTCTTAAAAAATTTGCTACCCTTCTTTTTCACTGCAGCCTTATAGAGAAGACACCCATAAAAATGATTTCCTATAAAGTTTTTTATAAGACAAGTGTTTTTTCTATATCCTGACTTTGTGATAGTCTTCTATCCAATACTAGGTTTCAATGTTAAAATGCAAAGTTTTTCTCAGTGGTCAGCATGAATAGGGTTAACCATACTCTTGTAATAGCTGGAAGTTCTTTGAAATTACTCATCCTATTTTGATGAAAATCCTGATTAATAAATTGGCCAAGGAAAATTTAGAAATTAATCTATTCAATTTTCTAGTACCTATCTTATTCTGGTAAAAGTTAACTTTGCTTTGATTAATTGAAGGTTTTGAGGCAGTGGAAGCGGTTTGGCATGGGTTCAGATGCCATCTGATACCCAGGTCAAGATACAGCATTGCACGTGCATGACACTGACGCAGAATAAATAACAAGGGAATAAGTCGGTGGAAATTGAAATTAATAGAGAGAAAAATAGAAAAAAACCATAGCAATAAAGCAGAAAATAAAACTTTTTTGCTGCTTTCTATTGTAATAGCCTTGCTAGAAATGCGTGAATAGATTTCATTTATGAACTCTTAAACCCCCTACTACAGATTAGAAAGAGCAACAATGTAAAATTCATGGTATTTGTGACTGGCCTTTATCAACAGAGAGCAAACAGCCACAACTTCTAATAGAGCATCTGCTGCTGGTTTGACAACTCCATGAGAGGCTCATTCTAGAGATTCAAACTGCACAATAAATATGCCACAGCAGCTTAAGCATCTCTTAACATGAAGTGATTATTATACATTCTCATCTTATTGGTCTTCCAGCTACTCACATTCAGGCTTTGAAGTGCCTGCCTTTATTTCAGCCCTACCATTCTTTTTTTACTCTTCTGAAGTTGCATAGAAGTTGCTCAGGAGATCCACCCCAGCGTCTCTGTGACTGATATGTAAATCAAAAACAAGTGGGAAAATTGTAACAAGCCTTGAGGGAGACAGAGTGCTTCTTTATGGTGCTTGCTTGATGCTCAAATTATTTCTAGTCTTCAAGCTATTTCTAAGGCTATCAATTAGGAAGGAAAGAGTAACTGAGGTTATTAGCATTGGAGTAATTCAGACTGCTATTTCAGTTCTCATTTAAACTGGTGGTTACTGAAACTTGTTAGTGGCAAAACAGAGCTCTCCTCCTCTCAGTCTGTTTCTATTGAATTATCAGAGAACACTACTGGAGTGAACTGACTGTCTTGTCAAAGAGGTGTCTTGTAAAAATTAAAGAGCTTGATGTCTCCAGATGTCAGCTAAATACCCCCTAAATGTACCCTCAAACATGCTGAGCTTGGTTTGTAGGTGAGCATAAGCAAGGACTCTGTTGTAAGTAGTACCATACACCTTCTTTATGCTCACCTACAAACAGTTTTCCCAGGTGCCGAGATTAATTTACTCTGTTTTGGTAACAAAGTAGCCATGGCAAAAGTTTTGTTGGGGAAATAAAGAAGTGAAAAGTAAAAATCAACAATGATTACACTAATGAACCATTATATAAAATCCATTCATTAAAAAGCAGGAAATGAAAGGGATTATCACTTTGCAAGGATTTTACACATGGGAAAGGTAATAGTGGATTGTGGATATTAGATCACAAATAGTGCTCTAGTTCAGAGGGAAATCAAAGAAATAAAATATTCCTCCTAAAGATGTACCTACAGCAGAACAAATATTGACTCGGGGCTTAATGAAAGAGGTTTTACCAGTGCCTTTTATTCCCTAAAAAACTGCCAGAAAAATAAGGGCTGATAGTTTTCGCACCCAGCCATTAATGTCAGAAAATACCACATTTTCTGTGCATACTGCCAGAAGTAGAAGGGAAGGTCTAAGTGGGAGTCCAGGCCAGCACCAAGGAGCAATGAAGAAAATAATGAAATGCTTTTATTTCAATCATTTAAAGAAATCAAACTATAGTCCCAGATTTATATATATATATGTATATACATATATATATATATACACACATATACACACACACGCATACATATATAGTTATTTAAAACCAGGAAAATACTTGAACATTATAATGTTGAATATTAAAAGAACAAAAAAAAATGTGGAGGAAAGGTAGAAATTGAAAATTCCTTGGTTCACAAGTGCCTGATATTTTTTCATCCAAATTTTTTATTTCCTTCTTCAGTAGAAAGAATCAAACCAATGAAAACCTAACTCAGAACTGAAAAAAATAAAAAAGTTATTTGAATTTGCCATGAGTTCAGTGTCTGATTGAAATTCAAACAAAAAAACCCTAAAACGTTTGGTCTATTAAGAAGGATTATTTCCATTCACAGAATCTCTCTGTCAGATATACATTCACCTCAATAGTAGCCAAGCACCATGTACATAACTTACTAATTTAATGCAACCACACTATGAAAAACTGAAACAGTTAAATATATAAAATTGAAATGGAATATTTGTGTGCCCATATTTTCCTGTTTTTTCAATATAGTTACCCATTACTGGAGGCCAACCTGACTATCCTATGGTTGCAGGTTTGCCATTATTTCCATAATTTCAGTCAGTAATTACAGCAAATCCCTATAAACTTTCAAATCATCATTATTACATTCAGGAAAAGTATTTGAAAGCAAAAGTATGTCAACAGCACTGTTGTGCTGAGATTACTTTTCTAAACCAGCTTTGAAGTTGGTTCCTGTCTGAAGCCCTGTGTCCAATTAAGTTAGATTATTAAAAAGTAAATTATCTTGACGTTTTACTGTAATAGCCTAACTTTATTTTGGCCAAACATGAAACACTGAACTTCCAGGGTATGAACTTCCCTCACCAGTGTATGTTTTGGGAACATTGGGCTGAAGTGTGAAAGACAGGGGAAAGAAACTGTTGAATCAGTACCAGAGTAATAGCCCCTTAGTGAATGAATCTATGTTTTCTTAGATGCAAGGAGGGAAGGAAAAATCTTTCCCTAATCTATATTCTGGCATTTGTAAACCTATAAATCATTAATGGCTCAATCTGAGTCTCTTTCTTATTCAGACAATAAACTTAACAATCCTGACTTCAGAATACTCATGCTTTGTGAACTCAGTTGTGCAAAACCCTAAGCTATATCACATTTAGTTTAACAGAACACACTGCACATGTGATTTTACTAAAATGCTGGAGTTGCATTTAGTGCATGCAAATAGTTGCATGCTAACTCCTCATAGCCCAGAAAACATTAATGTGTCTTTTCCTGTGAGTCCAATCAGAAATAATACAGAAGAGAGAGTCGAGGTTGATCCAATGAGTATGAAATTGTGCTTCAAAGAGAATTTGAAGGAAGTAACATCTTCTGCCAAATGGAAAAAATAAAGATGAGTATTTGTCCCGGTGACATCTCAAGCATATGAGATTGTCACAGTATGAGTTGCTGGAGACTGGGAGGCTGTGGGTGCCCCAAGGGAAAGAGCTGGGTCTCTCCTTCCTGCTCATCTTGTAGTGGCCACAAGATATTTGACCAGATGGATACCACCAAGGAAAAGAGGTAATCTCGTGTTCTTATGGGAGACAGAGTGCAACTTGTCCTTGCAGAGCATGTGTGGTTTTTTTAATTTTACAATCCACAGATTAGGAAGTATTTTAGAAACCCTCATCATTATCAGAAGAATTGGTGTATCAGGAAGGCTGAGAGAACAGAGAGTGTTTTTTAATCAGCCCTGTTGGGAGTAGAAGGAAAACAGTAAGATTATAGACTAAAGGTTTGTGGTTTGTATTTATACATCTGGGACTTGGAGACTAAGTAGTGGCTGTTACCCATACATTTATAAGACCTTTCTTTCTAGAGGGCTAGATCATTCTTTTTTCTATTGGGGTATTTGAGTTAGAGTTTTGAAACATGCTCCATGTGGGTTTTTGGGGGGGAGACATAAAAAAGTATCCTACTTAGTAGGATCTGTATTAATTTTATAAATAATCAAATACTTTCTGAATTAATTTTAACTAATAAAAGGAAGAATATTTCTAGGGGGTTTTGGTCAACATATGCATATGAGGAAAGAAGATGTCTAAAAGATCAGAATTTTGCAAAAAGTCTAGTTTCTCCTAGAAGCATGTGTTTTCACCAAAGCAGCCTGAAAGCCATATGCAATATGTTCTGTACTTTTAGAACAGATTTTTCAATAGAAATATAGTTTAGCAAAAATAAAATAGAAGTAATAGTATATATTAGGAAACAACTGAAGAATAATATTCACCTGTTTATAGACCAATACAGAAAAGTCTGGTGTGCAAGATGAAATGCAAAATGTCAATTCTGTAAAAACACAGACATATATTTAGTGCAAGTGTTGAGCTCTCTCAAATCAAGGATGTTATATGAAATCCTGCTCTTATGATGGGCAAGTAGACTAAGGAAATCTTCATACGATGTGTTTCGTCAGAGAGGCAGTGAGACAGCACAGTGTTCTCAGACAAGAGGCAACAGGCTCTGTGCTCTCAGTGTGCTGCTCTGTGGGAAATGAAAAAACTATGCTTTAAAAGTATGAAATGAACTACAGGCCAAAGAATTATATCCCCCTAGCCAAGCTGCCAAAAATATTTATTCATGTAGAAATCTCAAGAGCATAAAACAATTCTTACTACGTTAATGTTTATACTGGGAATTTTCCATTAGTAAATATACGACGGGGAATAACCATATCTATCCATCTGCTTAGTGGCTGCCTCAGAAACTGCTACATGTCAATTATTAATCCTCCTGGGGATAGAAAACCTGGAATAGATAGGGTTTTCTTCTGGAGGCCTACTTTTGTGTTTACTTTTTTTCTTTTTTCCCTGCTATTTAAAATAATCTTTTTTCACACAAATTTCTTACAAATATTGACTGACGTATTTTCTTCTCAGCAATGTGTTCCCTTTTCACACAGCTTTACCATTTTCTAATAGAATTATCAGGATGAATAAAACAAATCTTTTTCAACTTATTCAAGATCTTTTGAGACTCTTACTTCAGTGCCTTTGTTGCAATGACGGCTGTTCCACCAACAGTTGTTGAGACATTTGAACAGCTATGGTGCCTCTATTTTTATTGATGAGGTAGTGAGCTTTCTCGTTTCTGGCATAGCAACAGACAGGAATGCAACAAAGCTATTTATAAAATAAAAATCAGACGTGTCTAATTTAGATTTAAAAAAAAAGACAAAGCAGTGATAGGTGATCATGGTTTCTGGCACTGTTACTTAAAAGCTAATCAAGCAAGTGATGTTTAACATCAAAGGGAAATTAACTTCAGTGAAGGTGGGGTTATATATTGATGCTAGCCACATTAGGAAATTGTTGATTTTAGCTGGAATCGAGAAAGGTCACTTAGTTGTTTTGTTGCCTCGTGATACTGCTTTTTACAGGATGGCTTCTGCCAAGTTTGTCTTCATGACTAAAGCCACTGTCATTACATGAGAGAGCAGGTACACAGCATCAAAGTAAATCTTTGCAATAAACACAGGTACTAATTAAACCTACTGATCAGAACTGTCTTGGAGAAAAAGCTAATTTAATTATGCCAATCACTGACTATGACTCATTATGAGAAACTAACTTTTGAGAAGAAATGCAGAAACAGACAAAAGTATAAGCTTTAGAAAGTACAGTTACAAAACAATTTGCTTAAATTATTACAGAAGAAATGAGGAAAATATCAATAATAAGATTACAAATTTTCATTTCAGGTTAGCTTTTGAGTCTTTTTCATAGACTATAGCATTATGTAGGCAGCCTGTACAAAACCTTTGCCTGTTCTGTGTATCAGTGCCTGACTCTTGGTGCAACAAGTACTTAGATAGCTAAATGAATAAGAATCCTGTCGAGCTGGGCAGTTCCAGGCAAAGGCACCTGCAGCTGGAGACTGTCTCAGAGACACCCTGCTCTCAATAGATCCTTACTTGCTAACAACACAAAACTGAGACCTGGGCCTGACAGCATCCACAAGAGGTTCCTGCTCCCAGCCTGGGGGACCCTGGCTGCAGCTGAGTCTCTATTTTAGAACACAGAGAGGGAACATCCTTGCTGAATCCTACACACTCAGAGAAACTAATGAACCAGCAGAGGTTGAAGTCTCTTACTTTATGCTATGGTTTAAAAGTTGTATAACATACATCATTAAAGAAATGTATAAATGGCAGTCTGTTGCTACTTTCTTATTTGAAGTCAATCAGCACATTTTATTTAAGTAGACAGAATAGATATATTTTATAAACATATTTCTTTCAGTAGTATGTGATCTTTTTAATTCCATTATAGTGTGCTTTTATCCTTTCCAGATGCTAGATTTCTGTTGAAAAAAGGGAAAACTAGGCATATGTCTTGGCTCATCACAAATTGCAATTATTTCAAAGTTATTTGAATATTAACTAATTCTTGTTTTTAGGGAAACTATAAATTTGAAGTACCAGAAAATTCTACACAATAGAATGTTATGTAAGAGTTGTGTTATATCATATTTCCAATGGTTTAAGTCTCTCACAAAACTTATGCAACTGCTGGACTGCATTTCTTTCAGGATCAAAACCCACAGAACCTCGGAATAAAATCCAGGTAAAACCACGAGGTTTCACCTTCTTCCATGTCAAAAACAAAGAAATGCAAGTGCATGGCAGTTTCAAAGCGCAATCACAAATCAGTTCCTTTCTTATCAATTTCCATTGAAAGATTGGCCAAGAGTTCAGAATCTTTTCAGATACAATCTACATGTTGAGTCTAAAATAAAAATCAAAGCCTTAGAGATATTGCCAAGGTTTGAACTGACAGCATGCACCTTTCTTTGATGGCTGCTTGGAACTGACTTCCTGAATCAAAGAAACCACTCACTGCTTCCTACCCTGTTCCCACTGCTCTCCCTGGAGGTAGGGAAAGTGCTATATTTCTGCTTTTGCTCTTGCTTTTCTTTTTAATTTTTCATTTCAGTGAGCAGGCCCAGTAAAACAAGGATCCAAATGCTGATTAAAATTTTTCCCAAATTGTGAAGTTTTGGATCTATCTTTGTCCTTCCAAATGTTCTGATACATCAGCTAAGTGTTTCCTTAAAAGTAAATGCTCAGGAACACACCTTGTGCTGACTGCTTGTGTTAAAGATAATTTCATTTTATATATTTCGCAGTTCTCAGTTTGAAAGATTTACCAAGCAGAAAACCTGAGGAAATGACTGGGAAAGTCCTATGCAGCCCAGAGATGGTGGATAAGTGTCTGAGAAACTTGGAATTTTTTCACACTGAAAAATTTTTTCAGTCTATAGTTTTTCAAGAGTCTGTCCTGTCTACCTGGTGGAGAACTGCAGAATAGTGCTTTCATTGTATAATGCTAAAAAACTATTTTAGCCTAAATTAAATTGATTTTCTGGCTCTCTTTTGCTGTACCTATCTGAAAGTTATTCAGAGAGGTATTTGATAGGCCCCTTTTGATGCTGTATGCCTCACATAACTCATCTTTGACTCTAGCATGTTTCAATTCCATTTCCAGAAATTAAATAAGCAGAACACTGTCCTGTCTTGCTAGAAGTAGAGCTTTTATTTGCCATTGCAAAGTCAAAATAACAAATTTGCAAAATAAAAACCATTGTGAAAAGTTGTAGGCTGCATAACATGTTTTGTTTCCAGACAGTGAAACTAAGTTGTTTGTAAAAAACTTAGGGGGAAGAGGAATTTAAATCCCTGCTTACCATTAATGCCACAGGGGGAATCTTCTCCTTGTTCATTCCCAGGTTCATCACTTATGACTTATTATGCAAGATAGGATATAAAATTGTGAAGTGCTAAACTCAAGACAGAATTAGCTGCTTCTTAGTATATCTCTTGCTGTGTTGGCACTTGGATCCTATATTGTGCTGCAGAATAGATCAAAGTGCTTCAGCATGCAGTAAGGTAAAGCAGGTCAGGAACTGTGGCTGGAGGATACAGACATATCCAGGTTTCTACTTCTGAAAAGTTAAAGTGTATAGTAAAATCTGACATAGTCACCAATTGAGAAAACTTTTTTTCTTCTTCTTCTTCTTCTTCCCTTTATTTTGTGGATTTTTTAAGTCTATGGAATAAATTTTGATCTCATGTTTTGAGGCCTGGAAAACTACACATAATCTATATGGTTCTGAACACACATAGTTTAAATTTACAAACTTTGTCTTCATGTGAGCTAATGTCACTCCACACAATAGCATTTTTCTCCTCTGCTGTTTTCTATTATTGATGTCTTTAGACCAGCTTAAAGTAGCTGTGTATAAATATTACGTAATGACAGCAGATTAATTATTGTCACTCACATGTAGGTGCAATAGAAGCATGCAGTAACAGGAGAAAAATATCCTTTCTCTGTGACTCCCACCTGAAATCCTGTTTCTTCTACTATCAACCACAGTACCTGCTCCTTGATGCTCCTGAACTGCTGCTGCTGAGAATGAGATGTTCCCACAAATTTTTTGTTAGTCATTTCTCCAAAGTAATCTCCATGTTGTCAGGAGCCAAAACAGTCTAATTATTTATTGTGATAAACCAACAGTATTGCACTATGTAAGAAAGGCAGGAGAAAGGATTGGCATTGAATCATCCCTTCCTGTGGAAGTGAGGTTCCTGTTTCTGTAGCTTGTCTATTGGAGGAACCTATTGGCCAGGAACCTCAGAGCAGAAATAGCCCCAACTTGCTTCTGCCTTCCAGTAGAAAGACCATTCACCATGAATTTGTGTTTGTAGATCATGTATATATTATTTCATGTTTACTGTTTAATAAAGATCCTGCCCCAAGCAAATTAATGATGCAGCAAGAAGGGGATAATATTTTGTTTTCAATTCCCCTTCTATTCTTCTAGGAAGTGTGGGGCCAGAAGTGTTGTTGCCTTCATAATGTTTAAGTCAACTCTACTTACATTTGATAGCTTTACAGTCCTGTTTCTGCTGCTGTGAATGCACCTTTTTTTCTGTGCAAACCTCTGGGGATTTACATGAGGAGGTACCTGGCCCAACTCTCAATCTCCTGCAAGTATCTATTGAATATTAAATCAAGAGGCTGACGCTCCCCCAAAATTCTCAGACCTGATAAGCTTTAACAGCATTTCTGTTCATCATCACAGGGTGGCCATGCCATCTAAACATAAGTAATGAAAAGCAAAATCTGTAAGAGGAACAATCTTGGGAGCCTTCCTTAACTGATGTTTTCATGTTGTGACTGCATAAAGCAGTGAGAGGAATACAAGATCAGGAACTAAGGCAATTCACTTTTACCAGGCTTATCAAAAGCTCCTTCTTCAAACTTCTTTCTTCTGAAAGCAAACTCCTAGAGCAGTGTTTCTCTGCCTCTCTGCAGGTGCCTTCAGCATGATGTGCCCTGTCACACTGTGACTTTTCCCTGCCAGCACTATTTCAAGGGGGGGTCACAGTCCAGAGGCCTTGATGTGCATGTGAATGGTGAGTCACATTTTTACAGCAACTGAAGATATTTGGGCTCAACCACCACCTCTGGTTTTAATGCAAGGGGTGCTTCACAAAAATTTCCAGCAAAGTTCTCAGCAGAGAGCAGTCAGCCAGCACTGACCTCTGCCCATGGCACTGTGGTATGCACAGTGCTGGTACCTTGGGATCAGCACTGCAGACCGTGCTGAGCACAGCTGGCCTGCCCCATTCCACATGGAGCAGCCCACACAATTTCTTCCAGTAGCAGGTGTTCATGCATGCTATGAAAAAACATTATGCAAGAACATCTGGAAAGCTGATTTTGAAAGTGCAATTCCATTGTCTTTCAGAAGAATATTTTAGTCTTTCAAAATCTTAGTCTTTAGTCTTTCAAAATCTTTCCCCTTAGAGTGCAGGGAAAGAAGTTCAAGTACTGTTGTTTGTGGAGAAGGGCATGGGAGAGTGTAGAGCCCCAAGACACTCTCACTCCTGCTCACAGTGGGTACTATTTCCCCTTTTGCATCAGGACTATCAAGTTCATCACATGTGAAAGGAAGATGTTCCACTGGTACAAGACAGAGGTGCAGCACCCCATTTCTGTCCAACTGCAACTCTCCTCCAAATTTCCCAACAGCAGAGGACAAGACTAGGCTGAAGAGCCCTCCAGATCCATCTAGTGTAGAAATTAGATTGATTTTCCATTGAGGGCAGAGACTAAGACCGTGTTTGCAGATAGCCTCTGGTGAATTACTCATTATTAATTCTGTCTTAAAAAGTTTGAATGCCTCTGTAATGGTGTCACTAAAAACTGACCCCTCCCGTTTCACCCATTTCTCTGACATGCTCATTAAACTGAGGCTAAAGCACTGAAGCCTGACATATGATCTTCATGCAACACTGTGGAGAAAGAAGGGCACAGCCTTATTGGACAGGGTGACTACTAGAGAAATTCAGGTAATGAAAGCTATTAAATTAAATGTACCTCCAACTTGGAAGGGAAAGATTTAGGAGTGAGGGAAAGTCAGGAAAGGGAAATATTATTAAATATAATTAGGCAGGAAAATAAAATACCGATGGCTGTACCTATACTGTTTATTTTCCTTACTGACCAAAAACCAAAGGATGCCTACAACAGAAGTAAATATAATAATGATAATATTGAGAACTGTCTTGGCATCAAATATAAGGAGGAAAAAATGATAGCAATTTCAAACTGACTTAAAGGAGATCAGCACAGCTCCAATGCCTTTTAAAACGTGTTACTGGTGATGACAACAAGAGAAACCTAAATTAGTCTTTTCACAGATCAATGTACTGAGCTGCAGGAATTCATGTTTGTGGAGAGCAGCAAGGCTTGTTTCTTATCAACTGGTGTTTATTCTAAGATTTCATAGCAGTATTGCCTTCCTATAGCTAACAGGATAGTTGGGGATTGGTGTCAGTGTGATGGTGACACCCTGCATTCAGGAGTGAACTGAGCACTGGACTCCACTGGTTTCCTTTCTAGGTACAGTGGCTCTACCAAAAGTGTGGCCTGAAAGGAGATGATGGGATGGTAGTTATCCCTCAGATGATTCAGGCAGCTATGCGCAGACTGCCATGGAGAGTGACATCAAAGTCTTCTTGTGAGTTAGCAGGGAGATTGAGATATCTGACCCTAACCCTAACCCAAACCCCTAAACCTAACCCTAACCCCTAACCCTAACCCTTACCCTAACCCTAACCCTTACCCTAACCCTAGCCCTAACCCTTCTAGTCTTAGAGCTCTCAACCATAAAATTATAGCATCCCAGAGCAAAGTCAGAGAGCTGGAAAAGGTAGCTGGGACTTTACAAGATGCAAAGGCAATCTCACAAAAAGTAATCGCCACTCAAGCAGAACACTGCTATAAGCAACAATGCACTGCAGAACAGCTGGTGGTGGGTATTGCTCACAAAGGCGCACGATGGGAGCAGTGAGGTTTCAATATCCCAAGTTTATGCTCTCACTGAGAAATCTTTGTGGGATCCCAAGGAATGGGACGAAAATATTTGGGTTTAGTCCTTGGACTCAGAGCCAGATTTGACAGGTAGGGAGGGAAGAGTAGCAAAACCCTCACAAAAATGGAGGGGCAGTGCAATCTGCTGGATGAAGGGGCACAGATCACACAGAGTCTGAAAGAGTGAGAAGAATTTTTAGGTATTTAGCAGAAGAGCAGAGAAGCCATCCTGGCATGGATTTTGCAAGCTAGAAAACAATCTAATTTCAGAACCAGATGTGAAGGTGATGAATGAAAATAAGCTGGCAAAACCAAAGTTGCCTCCCAGGTGACAAACAAACAAATGTGGAAGGATCTTATGCAAGATGGTTTCCCACAATCAGAAATAAATGGGATCACAACATCACAAATGTTTTGTCATTGGCAAAAACTAGTGCCTACAAATAAAAAGTTCCTCCCCCTCTATCCCATGTGCCACCCCACAGTGGGGGATTACTGGCAAGTGCCAAGACTGGAGAAATGGACCAGGAAGAATGTTGTTTGGCAATGGATCAAGAAATAAAAAGAAACCTCTGACACCTGCAAAAATGCTTTGATTGAGCATGTCTAATTATACACTGCTAGACAGGGAAATCCTTTTGAATTAGAAGTAACAACTCTAGATAACAGTTTTGTAGGGATCATGGCAGACAACTGAAAAAGTTTTAAAAATCTGTAGGATTTTAGTCCAAGGCATTACAATGCTTCATTATACATTAAGCTCAGATAGATAAACAAATTAAAAGCTTGGGCACTGTGAGAAACTGAAAGAATCAGAGGCCAAAATAATGTGCCTGTACATCTCCAGTACAAAATGCTGTCCAGTGAAGACTGAGATTCTTCTATATGGCGCTTCTTCCAAAATATTAGCCACAGGGAAAATGGAATTTTTTGCACTGATGGATTTTGTGGTAGGACTGCAACTGCTGTGTGCCAGGGAAACTTGCAGCATCGATTACTGAAGAAATACCTCTGTCTTCAAGATCATAATACCTTTCCTTAGTTGAAGGCACACGCTGCCTCAACCTGAAACTTTCAACCTGACTGCTGGATCAACTGGCATGGAAGATGGTAACCAGCATCATACATGGAATGCATGATGAATACATGGAATAACACAACCTAACAGTAGTGCATGGCTAATTGAAAAGTTTCATTTACTGACAAGAAGGGTGGGGCACAACTCAGACCATTGTTTGGACATGTATTCCTTTTCTCTGCATGCTTTATTGAATGGTCTTTTAAGCAAGGCCTGGAATGTTGGGAAAAATGGGTTAAATATAGAAGACAGGCAAGAAAGACTGAAAGTCTTTCCAGTGACCTTGCAGCTGGGAATAACTCTTCATAAGCCTGTGTGAGCACCAGGCCAGTGATCCTCCAGCGCAGACCAAGTTTAACAGTGCCTGTGTCTCCACTTCTGTACTTCTGCCCAGGTGCTGCTTCAGGGATTCCCGGGTTAGCAAGGTAATTAAAATAAATTCACTCTTTTTGTTTTATCCATGAATTTGTGCTTGTCGCAGATGCCTGCCTGTGCCAATGCACACAAGCCTTTTCTTTCACAGTTTCAAGATGGCATGAAATTGCTGGCTGAGATTTCTCCATGCCTACTCTCCATCATCTCTCAGTGCAATCAAACCAACTCAATAACCAAATCACATCTTTCTAAAGTCGAGTGGAAAGCAAGTAATTAATGTTAAACAACTGTCTACAACATGAGATCTTCCACACCTTTTATTTTAGTGGATTTATTTTTTATTTAAAACGTGCATTCTGGCAAGTAAAATAATTTGGTAAATATCCTTTATAATGCTACCCATAGCATCCAACCCCTTATAACATGAGAAAGTAGAAATATATTTGCAGATACATCCTCAAAGAGGGCAGTGTACAGTTCGAACAAGGGATTCAGAAGAGGCACTGAAATATATGTGAAGACAGAACAGGTGCTTCACTCTAAGTTCAACTCAGCATATGCCGACCATCACCACTGCTGTTCTGCCACTGTGTGCTTTCCTAGAGAAAACACTGAAGTCATCTGCTGTTTGAATCTCCCTGAAGTCAACCTGAATTCCTCCCTTGACTTCATGAGACTCAGGTTTTTACCTCCTCTATATGATGAAGTCACAGGATCATATAGCATGGTAGGGATTTCATCTGCCATGATTTCACCTACAATTCCAGAGATTTCTTCTACAATTAAAAAAAAACCTTCTGACAGTAAATTATGATATGGCATGAGCAAGAGTGACAGAGCACTTATTATATCCAGGTAGAAAGAGTACTAATGGCTCATAAAAATGAAAGGTCAAAAATCTTTATTCAAATATGAACTGTCATTCCATTAGTTACTCTTGAAATTTTATATTTGTTTAGCACATCTTTTAATCTCATGGCTTTAATAAGCATAATGTTGTATTAGTGTTCCTGCAGTGGCATATGCATCTGCATGTAGTTGAAGTAATCTCACCAAATAAATGCTCAAAGCACTTTTCCAATACAGCTTTATGACTTATTCATGAGTCATGCTGTTTGCAAATGAGACCACAAATAACACATACCAAAGGAACTTTCTTCTGAATCACTACTAGTGATGCCTAATAACTTAGACACAAAGCTGCACATAAACATATGTTTTACATCATAACTGCTTTTGTACCAAACTATTTCTAGGTGAGTCAGATAATGAGCAATAGCAAAATACTTGTCCCAAGCTTTATATTTTTCTTCTGTGTTTACATTGCTTTACATTTTTGCTCCTGGAGATTTATTAGCCATGGTTTTGCTGTGAGGATTGGTTTCTTTCTTCAGAGTCAGACTGTAACTGTGATGTTTTTAAGGGAAAGATATTCTTTAAGTTTACATCCTTCTTCCAAATTCCCATCCAAATTATTTACAGAATAAAGTTTGACCATGCTTGGGCTTATTTAATGTATAAAACATATATTTTTTACATTTGGCTGTCAAATACAGAACTACAAATGTAGTGGAAAGCAATGATAAAAATTTGTTGTCAACTGCTTCTGTATAAACCAAGGCATTTCTATTATGGTGACAACTGAGAATTTCTTCTTACAATAACTTTTTAGAAAGTCATCTTTCTTCAAACATATGCCCATAAATGCAGTCTTTCAGGCAGCATTAGTTTTTCAACTGCATTAAAAGATAAGCTTCATAAGGAAAGCAAAGAGTAGATAAGGATTATTCTTATAAAAAACAGCAATTTCTTACACATGCAATGGTAAAAATCCTCCTGTGCATAACTCACTTCTTAGCTTCCAGTTCTAGGTTGCAAATAACAGTAAATGTTGATGTTCCAATCCACCCCAGAAGGCAAGAGGAACACAAGTTCTTGTTAATAGATCCCATGGGGTGGATTAGAGTGAACTGACACTGAATGATCAGTGGTTATAAATACATATGTGTGTGTGTATCTATATTTTTATATCTAAATATATATATTTATATCAACTTACTTTAGAGCAATTCAGTTGCAATGAAAAGCAGGCACACAGCCATTTTGGTTATTATTACCTGCAGTAATACAGCAATATAAAAGCATAAAAATAACACTTAAGAAAATGTATGAGGAACAGAAAGAAAGAGGAAGCAAGGATAAGAGTAGAAAGTTTGTAACTCAAACTCCTTGGGCTCATTAGATCTGGAGACATGGAAGCCATGGAAGTTCAGCTGGGCCTCAGCAACATAAGGAGAGATAAGCATCTGGTGAGGATTCTTGGCCGTCCTGTCATGGAGGCATAAAAGGACATGATCAAGAAAATTTGAGACACTAATCAATACACTTTTTTTCAGAGATGGAAGGCTCTCTTTCAGCCCCTTAAACTTTGCTTAAGTTCACCTCAGAACTAGCCATTGGTCCCCCAAGTGCCAAGAGAACATCTTTACATCTACGTTTTTGGGGCCGTTAAAGTAAATGCTCTTCCTGTTATTTTTGTCGTACTTGTTTACTTTGAGCAAATAATTGGAGATTCATTTAGTCAGAGGCTTGAATGTAACTCTCTGGTCTACAGACTCAACCTTTTCCTTGCACATTTTTTTTAAATCTGACTCGGTGCATATTCAGTCACTAGTAGAAAGTTAACCATCTCCATAAGATGTTTCTTGTTTTCTCTTAGTTCCTGGTGATAGCAGAATTTTGTTCATTTCTGAGAAAACTGAATCCAGCTCCTTATTTTATATAAAACAAGATGAAGCTGTAAATCAAGATTTTTCACCTCCTGAGTCCTATAACCACTGAGTCTTAGCAAAAACATAGTACCTGCATGACGGCCTGGCCTCTGTTACCTTTTGTGTGAATCTCAGTGTACCCAAGAACATCTGTCTAACCTGACCACTAGAAGTGAGATAGATCTAAGCTGCTTGGACTAAATAACTCAAATACAGAGTTTTGCTCTGTCTGGTTTTCAAAGCATACATCCAGTAACTACTGTTGAAGGGAAACTGTCTGTTCTTAAAGACAGTTAGTATGGAATGGTATCCCCAGCCCTCATCATCCAAGAAATGACATGATCAGGGGACAAGCTGGAATAAAGGATAATGATGAAAATGTTGGTTTAAAGTCTGTGGGAAAGAAATTTAGAGCTTGTGGATAATACAGCAAAAACAGATATGAACCATTATAAACACTACTTGATTTTTTTACATCTCATACTTGTTAATAAATGAAAACTAATCTCTCAGGCCAAGGCATGGAAAAAATCTCAGTTTGAATGATTTTTGGATAATTGGGTTATTGTTTATCAACATTCTCGAACATTTTCAGTATTTATTTTCTGCTGTTCCTATTTTACTTGGCTGTGTGTGTTCTTGTTCCCTCTTTAGTTGAAAGATCAGTGCAATTTATTATTATGATTATTTATCCTTCCAAAAAACTAAATCCATGCCTTATGTAAAACCTGCCACTCTAGGCTTATATACTGAGTGACTTGGTGTACAGAAGTCATTCATTTTAAAGTACTATCATGTGATAAAGTCATCCCAGAAAGGAATATTTATTCACGTTTAGCGACAGGAAAGGGAAGATGCCTTCACAGCATCACATGAATTTACTTAGATTGAAGGAACTCACTTCACCTTTGCCTTTGTGAAATATAATTTCCTCTGTCAACACTGTGACTGCTTTGGTGCTACAGATCAACACTGGATAAGCTTTATCTTCCACAAGAGCCTCCAACAGTCACAACTCGGCAGGGTGAATCCAATTATACACAGAAATGTAGTGCAGTTGTAAAACATAAAAAATCAGTTTCTTGACTGGCATTTCAGTATATACCAGTTTAGACATTAAATGTACATAAACTTTTTCTTTTGGTAAAGTTCAGGTTTTGTTGTCAGAAAGTGTAACTCAGCAGACTTGCTTGTTACAGTTTAAGGGCTGATTTTCTGCACAAATCCAGATGCATCTTTTAACAGAAATTTAATTAATTCAGCATGACAGAGACAAAGGGCAAATGGTCATTTTTTTGGCAATTAAATCAACAGGAGAAAATACTCAGAATATAAATATTCAGAGTATAGATACTGGAAATGACATTTTAAATAATAGGCTTTTGGATTTTGATATCATCACAGGGCTCTTTAGAAATAGAGAGCAGGGCAGTGCTGCACAGAGCTGCCCTGGCAACCCAGCACATGGCTGATTCCTGTCAGCAGCTGAACACCTTTCTGTGCATAAATTGGGATTGCTAGTCAGGGAAATGGAGACTAAACAAAAATGTGATTGAAAGAGACACAAAATACAAGTTTTTTTTCTCATTCTACTCTCTGTAAATAAGTAATAAAAAGCATATATAGCAAAAATTAGTAACTTAAAGCAGGAAAATGAGAGAGAAAGTACCTATTTTCATCCTAAGCCTTTTCTTCCTTGGTAAAGCATTTCAGCCACAATCCCTGCAACATAACCTTCTGGGGTATCAGTTCAAAATACTCAAGGAAGCATTATATCATATCAGATGGTATAAAACACTTCTGCAAGAAAATGCATGCATTTCAAATAAACAGCTCCTCTGCAGTGGAGAGGCTCATATTTTTGTGGGTTTACATAAAATCTGCTTTTCTCCTTATTACTGTTCAAATGTCTATGATTTTTGTCAATCTACAACTGGTTCAAATATCAAATAGTAGCTACTGTGGCTCTTAAGGGCATGTCTTTCCCAGCAATTAGACAGATAGAATTTCAGTCATTACTTGCAAGATGTATTGTTTTTCTATCAGTCAGAAACATCTCTTTGGTTCTTTTGAATTGGAAATTCTATTGAAATAGGTCGGTGAAAATAAAACATTTTAAAAACAATTTACAGTCATGAGTAAAAAGTAATCAAAATACTGAAATTCATGAAAGAAGTTATCCATTGAAGGCTATGCAAGAAAATTCACACAAATTGGCATCAATCAGCCCATTTTCCCTTTTCCTCCACAATTAAAATACATTCAGTTTGAACTTTTCCCTCTTTCAGAGTGTATAAGGTAAGATGAGGTAAAGATCAATATCCCAAAACTCTCAATGGTGAAAAAATGTTTTTGTAACTCTGGGATTTACATCCCAGAAGGAATAAAGGTGTGTCTGCTAGTATTGTGTGAAGCTAACCATGACAATGGGCTCCAGCAACTTACAGGGCAAGAGGAAAGACTCTAAACTCTATCCCTAATGCCAGAGTTTGGGTGTATGGTGACTGAAAGGTGCAAGAATCTTGTTCATGCATTCATAAGTCACTGGTAGTGAGGGGCTGGCTTGGCTCAATACATGGGCCATATTTAAATTTATTCTGATGTACCTGTGTTAGCTTTAAGAGGTAAATGTAATTTTAATTTGAAAGATGCCTCACATAACTTGTAACTTGGCTTTTTCCTGTATACTAAGTCAAAGAAGATCTTTTTAGAAACAGGAAATACATAGTAGATGGTGGCTCCATGACCAGTTACATCATTATTGAATAATTTTATTCAGGGTCAGGAACATTAGCCCTTGCAAAAAGTAAGGATCCGTCACATCTAATTCATCAACTCAAAAACAATCAAGGAAATTATGTTAGCAATTAAAAATTAAAGTTGTCTACAGATAAAATTAAAAGGTAAAATTAATGAGGGGGGACTGGACCCTCAGGTGATTTTTTCAATATTCGCTCCCTGCAGTAAATACGGTCCTCACCTGAGAATAAAGGCTTTGAAACACACTGTTTTCCAGGTCTATTGTGTAGATATGCTATCATTTGCTTCTGTTACACACCTCCAATTTTAATAACTGCAGCTAGGTTGAAGGGCATCACAACCACTGACAGAGGATAATGCATATGAATAAGCACACACGTTTACTATCTCTGGCATGGCCATTGATTTGCTAGCTGATCATGGGCAGAGTAACCTTATCTTCCTCATACGAACTTTTTCAGCTGTCTTGTGAATAATAAAATAGTTGGGAGCTGTGAATGAAATATTACTCTATGCATTTTATTACCTACTATAGGCAGCAGGTCTGTCAAAAACTACAGAGCATTTAAATGCAAAAGAAGATCTATTGTTTTGCTGGCTCCTCTAAATGAAGAAGAAATCACTGCAGTAGCTTCACATGGGCTTGGGATGTTCTCCCAAGCCTGCTCCAACAGATATCCAGAACCACTTCTTCAGCTCCCTTGCATAGCCCTGGGTTCTGGATGCAGGATATTACGTCCTCAGTTGTCTGCCATGCATGGACTGTTTCCTCTCAGAGCTGATTCTTCAGGGGTTTGCAGACCAAAAGCCATGGACTTTTAGCTCTATGAACTTTCACAAGACCACTGGGTACTGGTTTTGTAGCACAGGCTTTCCCATCACACACAACTCAGAGTAAAAGAGCATAACTTTCTTTGCAGTGAAATTCAATGAAATACCTTAGTCAGAGTTACTTCAAACCTCAAGCCAGCATGATTCATTGCAGTGCTTGTGTTTATCTGCTGAAATCCAGAAGCAGTTTAATATTAGGTCCATATTTCTGTAGCTGCAATCCCACCATCTCTGCCCTCAGTCTGAGTTTTGTTTATGGATAGCCAGTCTTAGGGACACATGAATTAAGCATACTCACAGCTTGAGACCTCCAGAACTTTAGTTCCAGACAGCTTCTTCTATGCAAACAAGATCAAACAGGGACTGAACAAGGGGAATGTGTAGTATGAGGTACAGAGAACATTGCCAGTCTCAGAGGGAGAGGATGCCAGCTGGAGATGTGCATGTGATGAAGGGAGATATGCAAATGTACTCAAGAGATTTTAAGTCCATGTGGAAGAAGACTCCTGGCTACCTGTATCTCCGGGGCTGCAGTCTCAGTTGCAGCTGCTCTGGAAAGCATCTCTTCAGCAACCTAATTAGTTTTTCCCTGATGTATGATAAGGGCACAGTAGACAATTTTTGCCTTGCTTTTTTTCCCAGGGCAGAAAGCTGCGCATCTTTCTGCCCCTTGCTTTTGAAAAGAAGAAAAGACAACCAAACCTGGGGAATGAGGCCTGTTTAATGCACTGCCCTGACAGAGGCAGCTTTCAGACAGCAGTAGGTACACGTAGCAGTTGTGTTGGACTGATGTGCAGGCAAGGAGCCATAGCTGTGTTAATCACTGCAAGTGTATATACGGGCAGGAGGGAGTGCTCCTGTTTTAACCAAAACTCCTGTTCTCAAGGGATTTCCAGTCCTCTCTGAGACTAGACCAGTTACTTCATTGGCTGTGATCAAGAGATTATTAAAAAAACCTATAAGACAGACCAAGCAACAATGCGGAATTCTGATGTTGTGAGGGGAGCCCCTGCTGCCTCTTCTCATTGTCGAGGAGGACAAAACATCCTGTCTTGGTGTACACTATAAAGCCCAAGTAGCTGGATGATGTGCCAAGTCCTCTTGGATTGCCAAGGTACCCACAGCAGAAAATCCCCAGCAGACTGGTGTGCCAAGGTGCTGGGGCACAGGAGTTCCCCAGAGCCTGCTGGGATGCAGATGGAAGAGAGGACAGATGCAGTGGGTCTGGATGCAATTTTAGTTGTAGAAGGTCTATCAAACACAGATATCTGGGAGTGGTGTGTTCCTGAATCCTCTGTGAATAGCTCATGATTTAACTTTCCCAGCAATTTTACAGCATCATGGATTCTCCCATAATTTATTCAGGGCCTGTAAAGAACTTGAGGCTTAATCAGAACTGCATAGTGCCCCTTCTCTCGATTGACTCTAAAGTCAAAGCAAGGACTGTTCTGTTTTCAGCAAAAAATGAGCTTTCATTTTTGAGTGAAAAAAAGAGAGAACTCTCATTCTCCTCTCTGAAGTCCATTCCAGGAGTATAGAAGGAAAAATATCTTCTGTTCATGATTTTGTCAGTTTTCTTTTAGGGCAGACTAAATGTTACCTCACGGGTGGTCAGGGGCAGTCAGTAGTACCCAGAACACACAGGGAACAGAGCCTTGCTCTGGATTTCTGGTGTATCTTCCTAGAAACCAGCTTTGCATCCTGCAAATATGAAATCCTTCTTTCTTTTATTGTCCAATCTTTACTTTGCCAGAAAAATGGCAGCTAAACCATAAACAGGTTTTGGAATTATCGTACAATGAAATATTAATCCATATAGTTTCAAAACATTATGCGTAGGATTAAAAACAATCACATGAATTCTGATAAATTTCAAAACTAACACACCACTATGCAAATGAGTAAGAAATTCTGAGGAGTTTAGCATCAAAATCTAGTTGATGTTCAGAAACTGTAATACTTGCAAATATTAAATTAGAAATGTACTTTTTCCAATTCTGTGGGATTTTTCTGATACCAAAGTTAAGTGAGTGGCTAAGCTGAAGTACTCAGAGATATTTTAGATTCCCTTGAGTGCCTAAGAAACCTGCAAGGAGCTGGCAGGTATGGCACAGAACATATGGGAGACCTATGCCCTTCTGCAGTGGCAGCTGTACACCAGGTAGGATACTCTGGGAATTTAAAGTGGCATTGGATGCCTACCTGGGAAGCTATGTTCTTTTCTTTAAATCCTGCATTTTTCTATCAATTCATTTTGCATTAGCTGTGAGTCAGAGGTGTTAGAAGGGAGAGTTATTAACTGAGAGTTATTGTTTGTCCTTTAGAAGTAGGAGATAGCTCCAGCTCAGGTGCATTGTCTGTGGAAGTCTGACAGGCACCTAATTTAATTCAGCCTTTGAAAAGTGCCACCAAATGTTATCAACAAAGATGAAATGTTACATGATTGGCTATGCTAAGGGTGTGAAGTCTTGTTACTTGGGTGTACTGAGTGTGCATATTACACATAGGATGAGCAAGGCAAACTACTACAGCTTTTTGAGGAGAGGGGGTGAATAGATTCAATTTTTCACTGGACTAGACTGTTTGTGGGCTAGAACTCAAGGCTAACTTGCCACAGGGATATTTTGACAGGAAGACTTCAACATTAGGCTGTACCAACAGAACTGCTTTAATGATCTTGATGTAAAAGTTATATAAATGGTTATTTAGGCAACTAAGATGTAGTTGGGGTAACACATAGTTAATAAAGTATTAGCAAAGTAAACAAAGGGAGAGTATAGAACAACATGCTTGAGGGGTTGATTGATTCTTTGGTGTTACTTTCCTTGGACTTCTGCTCTTTAGCAGCTATTCATTAGAAAACAATAGCCATGTGTTTAATACTTTTTGCTTGTTTGTGTTCCTCTGACTGTATCAAATATTAATTTTATGCCTCATTTTTTGTGAGATTTCTTCTGTCCCAGTTGTACAAAGTCACAGTAATAGTTTTCAGGTAGTTGTCCTGATATGCAAAATTAATAGCTGAAATTTCCCCTGGTTCAATACCCTTATTATATTTCCCATTTAAAAGGAACTTCAATTTGGTAGGACAGAACACTAATTTAAAAACTAGTTAATGTTCAAATATAGGATAGGGCTCCTCTAACTAATTTAAGCTTGCAATTTATTCATTTCACTGATGTTTTCTAGTCATGATACAAGCACAGAGTCATAGAATTGGAGTTGGAAGGAACTTTAAAGATCACATAGTTGTGACTTGCCACCCCCCTGACATGGGTAAGGATGCCACTAACTACATCATGTTGCTCAAAGCCCCATCTAACCAGGCCTGGAACACTTCCAGGGATGGAGTATTCACAACTTCTCTGAACAACCTGTTCAGTTCTCAACACTCTCACAGTAAGGAATTTCTTCCCATTACCTAATCAAAACCTGTCCTCTTTCAGTACAAAGCCATTCCCCCTGGTCCTGTCAATATGTGCCCTTATAAAATGCCCCTCTACAGCTCTCTTGTGGTTCCCCTTTAGGCTTTGGAAGACTTCTATAATTTCTCTGTGCTGCCTTCTCTTCTTCAGGGTGAACAACCCCAGCTTTTCTGAGCCTGTCTTCACAGAAGAGATGGTCCAGCTCTCTGACCATCTTTGTGGCCCTCCTCTGGACTTGATCCAACAGGTCCAAGTTCTTCTTATGTTGGGGGCCTCAGAGCTGGATGCAGCATTTCAGGTGGGGTCTCCTGAGAGAAGAGGGGAAGAATCACCTTTTGTGACTATCTGGTCACACTTCTGATACAGCCCAGGGCATGATTGGCTTTCTGGTCTGCAAGAGCCCATTGCCAGGTCATGTCAAACTTCCCATCCACCAACACCCCAATTCTTATTCCTCAGGGATATTTTCACTCTCTGACCAGCTTGAAATTTCCATGAACCATGGCCTTGTTGAACTTCCCAAGGTCCACATGGGGCCACCTCTCAAGCCTGTCCAGGTCCCTCTGGGTGGCATGGCTTTCATCCAGTGTGTCAGCTGCACGACACAGCTGGGTGCTGTCAGCAGGCTTGGTGAGGGTGGACTTGATCCCCCTGTCCGTGTCACCAACCAGAGTGCTGAGCAGCACTGGTGCCAAGACCAAGCCCTGAGAAATGCCACTCCTCAATCTCCATTTGGACATTGAGAGCTGTTGACCACAACTCTTTGAGTGTGACCATCCAGTCAATCCCTTATCCACAAAGAGGTCTAACTATCAAATCCATGTGTCTCATATTATTTATATAACTATTAGATTGTTGAGTAAGATTCTGACCTAGAGGCTGTGAAAGTCAGTAAAGTCTCTCACATTGCTTCAGAAGGCAGTAAAACATACTGTAGTTTACTTAGAACCTAGCAGGGCTATTATGTTATCTGTTCTATTGGATATGACAGGGTTTTGTCAGTGATGATGTAGGAATGTATCTGTTTTCCTTTCATTTATGAGCTGGCTCCATCAGATATCAGAGTTTAAAACTCACCACATAAAATGAGCTTCAGCAACTGTTTTTCAAGGGTATAAAGACACTCACTCCATAATAACCTTAAAGTCCAGTTGAATTAAGAAGATTTAAAGATAAATTTCTAGGTAGTGTCAGTCTGCTTGTGATAGATCTGCAATAATGAAGTATAATGACTCTGTAACTAAGGAAAACTTCTCTAGGAGTCTTGACTTCTTCCTCCAGGTTTCTCAATCTTTTTTCAAACAGTGCTACAACAATCACCCAAATTCTGAATCTGTAGATTAATTATGTTTTTCATTTTGAAAGAGAACTAGCTTCCTTGCATTACTCCTCCGAGTTGTTTATCAAAATCCAAGGCAGAGCAAACCTTCCACTACAGCAATTTCATTTATTCTTGCAAACTCATACTCTCCTGCTACAATTTTAAATGAAGTGTGAGGAGTGCTGGGGTTATCGTGTCACTTTCACTGAAACAGCTGCTACCAGAACAGGTTGTATCTCTTTGAATCATTTTATCTGTAGCACTAATAGCATTAGCTACAGCCATACAGGTCACAAGTCAGCACCTTCCGTGATTTCTCTAGAGTCTCTAGATGGTAATGATAGTCACGACAAGTGAGTTACCAGACTGAACTGGTATCTTCAAAGCCATCTCAATTCTATCAGCGATGGGGACACTTTTTAAAGCTTTATAAGTTACAATTCGATTTTCCAAATACAAAATGGACTAAGTCTTCCATTACTGAGAACAGAACCTGACAGTGCGTTCCACAAAACAGCTGACAACGTCCAGCCTAAGCGATAGAAGAATTAAGTTTTAGGGATGATCAGATCTTATATAAAAAGACTGAAACTCTCCTGGAGTTAAAGATAATAAAATTGCTACTACAGAAAACTTTGAAAATAGCCTCATTTAAAGTACTAACTGCATTCCCCATGACAGTCACATGAAACACAGACTAGGCGCAATTAGAAAAACTAATGGCAAAGGCTGAGAGTAATATTGGTCATCGCATACATAACTCAAACATTTTCAAAACAGTTCCTTCTTTCATATCATTGATTTTGGACATGTGTTTAATAGCCATCAGTTTTCAATACATGCCAGTATTTAACATTTTTATTTCCCAAGGATTTTAAATATCTCAGTAGGTATGGTTCCTCAGAGAATATTTTATTAAAAAAATGAATAAAAATGATGCTAAAAAATGCTAACAAATTGTCTGCTGTCTCTGAAGGCTAACTCCTCTGAGTCCATTGTGCATATTTTTCACAGTGCTTCTCTGGACCCTGACTTTTCATGGAATATTAAGTGCTTTGTCACTTCTTTTATGGGCAGATATTCAAGCAAGCATATTAGAGAAAATAAAATGGAGGGGTTGTGTGTGTTTGAAGTAGTATCAGCTAGCCAGTAATTTGTTTCCATATCTTTCATCAGCCTTTTTTTGAAGGGACCTTCAGTGACACCATGGTAAGGCTCAGGCCTCTTTCTACTAAAACATTTACCATTAGCATGGATTATGTTCAGATTGCTTTTGTTTTGTTTAACTCCAAATATGAGTGGGCAAGGCCAGCTTCCCAGGCTCTCTATAAACCAGTTAGGACCTAAACTTTAAAACTTAAAGCTTTTCATATTCTTTTTAACTGTTATTTTGTCTCATTGCTATTTGAAGAGGGGGCAATGAATCCTATCTTTTAAATAGTTAATGTGCAGTAATGGAACATATTCTAAAAGTTTCCAGAGTTCGTTCACTGCTAATGGCAGAGAAAGCACAAGGAGAGAGAAATTCATCTATTAAGATGTAATACTGAGAGAATACATTATCATTATAGAATATAATATTAAAATAATATATTGTTATCAAACATCCTACCCAAGTTAAGTATCTCATAATTTTAGTCCTGCTGAAACTGTATCCATTCTAATCACAGCAGAAGAGTAATTATCTGCAATTTGTCAGAGTGAAACATTTTCACCAGGAAGCACGTGTAGGAGTTATTTTAAGATGCAGAAACTGCAAATGTATGCCACTGCTACATTTTGCCATAGGCCATGTCTTACATATGGATTGGGAATACCATTTCTCAGTTAAGGTGGTCAAGGCTGGTGAGGGGCTTGGAACACAAGCCCTATGAGGAACAGCTGAGGGAGCTGGGGTTTTTTAGCCTGGAGAAAAGGAGGCTCAGGGGTGACCTTATCACCCTCTGCAACTTCCTAAAAGGTGGCTGTTGTCAGGTGGGGGTCAGTCTCTTTCTCCAGGCAGCAACTGACAGAACGAGAGGACACAGTCTGAAGCTGCACCAAAGGAAATATAGGTTGGATATTAGGAAAAGGCTTTTTACATAAAGGGTGATAAAGTACTGGAATGGTTTGCTCAGGGAGGTGGTGGAGTCACCATCCCTGGATGTGTTTGAAGAAAGACTAGATGTGGCACTCAGTGTAATGGTTTAGTTGAGGTGTTAGGGCTGGGCTGGACTCAATGATCTTGAAGGTCTCTTCCAACCTAGTGATTCTGTGTGATTCTGTGTGTTTTCAACTCTCCATTGACCCAAACACCACCATACCTTCCTGCCCTGTTTTCAGACTAAACAAGTCAGCCAGGGAGATGACTATAGTGAATGCTGAGCATTTTCCTGTCATAGTAATGTGTAATGGTTTGAGTTGTAAGGGAACTTAAAGATCATCTAGTTTCAACCCCCTGCCATGGGCAGGAATACCTTTCATGAGATCAGAATACCTTCCAGGTTGCTCAGAGCCCCATCTAGCCTGGCCTTAAACAATCCCAGGGATGGGGCACGCACAACTTCTCTAAGCAGCCTGTTCCAGTGTCTCACTACTCTGACAGAAAAAATTTCTTCCTAATATCTAATCTTGACCTACCTTATTTCACTTTAAAGCCATCCCCCCTTGTCCCATTCCTACATGCCCTTCTAAAAATCCCTCTCGAGCTTTCTTGCAGGGTCCCTTCAGGTGCCTCCTTCCTTGAACCGCTTTATTCAAACACCTTTAGCTCAAACAAAAAGATTCTGCAAGTAGTATACATACAGCTTAAATGCGTATGGTAATTATTTATTACCAAACATGAACAAAAGACAGCTGAGATTTCATGAGCTACTATGCTAAGCATTAGTATGCTTACCACCTGCAAGAGGACTCCAGGGGCTTTCTGCTGCTTGAGCAGATGTCAGTCAGGAGGATGGCCAGGTTCCACTTCTTCTGGAATCAAATCCTTGACGTTACTGAGCTGGCATCTTCAACCACCTCTGCTTTGTCTCCTTCAGTATGTCATACCTCTCCAATCTACTGTTTTGTTCTCTTGAAATCTTGAGCTATTTCCAATAACCTCCATACCAACCTTGCCTATTTGAAATTTAACCTTTCTTATGGCTCTGCAGAGAGTTTCACAGCTTTCTTCTGTCTTGAAAATATCCTCAGATGTCCAAGCTGATGTTATACAGCTGGGCTCCACTGGAGTGAGGGCCGTAAGTCCTTAGATCATTAGGGTGAGCACTGTGAAGGATCTTGCTCAGAGTAGGTTACACCCTACGGTACAGATACAATCAGACCTTTAGTTTAATTTTTAGAAGTGTCAGAATTTCACCTGTGGAACAGAGAATTTCATCACCAGATCTTTGTTCTCACTCCAAACCAAGGGACCTTAACAGCAAGTATTGGCAATGAAGGACAAAACACTTAAACATGTCTGCCACTGAAATAACAGAGTGTACATCTTCTAATCTGAGAAATTTTGACTTCAAGTAATTTTTTAATATCCAAATTCAATTTTAATATCCAATATCTTCACTTCAGCATGCTTTGTTCAGTTGCACATTTAAATAACCCCTGTTTCTTTCATATATTCTGCTGTAGCTAGTGAAAGCTGTTTTCTGAAAAGATTAGAAAACAGTTATTGTAATCTCTATGCCTCAGTGCACAGAACAAAAGAAAGAACATGCAAATTTGGAATGAGGGAAGGGTCTAAAAGAAATTATGACATTAGTCTCTTCTGTGGTATTTAGTAGTAATGCACTATTCATCAGTTCTCAGGCTAGATCTGTTCATGCACTTTTAAAATATGAAGTAGTTTACTGAATAGACTATGTATGAAGACATCTGGAAAACTGAGATCTTTCTGATTGTTTAGGAAAAATGCAGCCTCTGTTTCCATAGGTTCCTCCACAGAAAATTTTAATCAGAAATGCAAGTCACTGCATTTCTTGGAAAAATATGTGGCATATTTCTATACATCTAAACGAAGAGTGAAAGCAACATGATGGTGATCTAGCACAGGTTAGGTCTACTGTGCAGGTATTTATATTTAC
>VXBB01016792.1:1633094-1670224 GCA_013399915.1 Illadopsis cleaveri | reverse complement strand
TTTTTTTTTTTTTTTTTTTTTTTTGCTATACATGCATTCTTACCTTTGGAAACTAACAAGCAGAAATTCATTTATGTGCAAGATTCTTCTCCCTGGTACCTCATAGCCTGTTCCTCTGTGTTCCCTTCTTTGCCCACCTACAGCTCCGAATTTGTGAGAGTTATCCAAGCACACAAACCATTGCAAGATTTATAACTTTTATTCCTATCTTTCAATTCCTGTGTTTATATGCAAGTAAATACCATCTACATTTTGTGAGAGAATGTGAACCTGCAATATACTTGGCTGTAGGAGGGAGGAATAGGGGCTATCATCATTTTTGTTAACCTTTTAAAAATCAAAATATCAGAAGTTTTCTTATGACACAAAGTATGAAAGAGGAACAGCTTATGCTGTACAGCACACAGTTCAAATATTTCATCAGTATGTCTTTCTCTTCAGTATTAGGTCATGAAACATATTTCAACATGATTTTTTATTTGCAGGTTTTTGTTGCAAACCATGCAACAAGGACCAAGCTAGGGTGAAACTTTTTCCTCTTTCTTTTCTAAACTGCAGAGAATGTTACTGGTTCTGTAAAAACCTGTTGGAGACACTGAATTATTCTGCGCTCCCTAAACTAGATTACTTTTTTTTCACAAACCCATTCTCAAGGAAATACTCTCTTCCAGTGTTCAATAAAAAGATGAAATTATTATTTTCTTCTTTCATTGTGTATTGTTTTTACCTAACCTTCTTCCTGCTCAGAATCCTGCCTACCCTCCTCTATCATCCTGAAAACACAACACAATGACACACATATCCCCTCAAACAAAGATCTGAGGATGAACCTTGCCACATGTATTTGTCAGGTGTATAAAAGGTCACAGAAAGTTCTCTCTAATTCTGTGTAAGAGCAACAAAGCTACTTTCATTAGCCTTATCAAGAATTAGGTTATGTCCTTTGTCTTTTCCAGAACTAAAAAAGGAAACTCAGTGTTTTATCACAAACGACGACTTTCAACATCCCAAACCGACAAAGAAATAGCTGAGGTAAGAGCAAGTGAAACCTTGAAAAGAAATGCTGATCACTACCCCGGAAACTCCCTCACATATTTGATAATACTTCAGATTTGATAATATTTCTGTCTCTTGTCAAGTGCTTAAGTCTCTGTACTCTAAGGGGAAAAAAAAACCAAGCATTTCACTTAGTGGCTATGATATGATGCTGAGCATCACTGAGCTAAGTAATACAAGATGCATGAGTTAATAGATATGCNAACCAAGCATTTCACTTAGTGGCTGTGATATGATGCTGAGCATCGCTAAGCTAAGTCTGAGCATCGCTAAGCTAAGTAATATAAGATGTATGAGTTAATAAAGATATGTCATTGTGGTTTTGTAGCTTCGGGGGAGTTTTGACAATTATTTTCAATAGAGGAGAGGTATGTCCTCGCCAGAAACAACTGTATAGGTTTTTTTCCATCCATAAAAAAAGGACACAACTGTATAGGGATCCACAGATCCCTCAATTAGTGAAGAGATCACCTGGAGTTTGTATCTAGTGGTGGATCCAAGAAGGTTGTTCAAAAATTAGAGAGTATCCAGCAGAATGACAGGAGAGTAGGCCTTGAGGAAGCTGGGTTCTTTTCATTTGGAGACAATGCAGATGAGAAAGTGGAGCAGTGTCCCTAGTTGCTTGGGGCAACATTACACAGAAAATTGATGTAAACTCCCCTGAAAATAGATTCTAAAATTAGCACATGTCAGAACAATTGACAGTGCCCATAAGCTGCAATTTGAAAGGAGCAGATTGGATGTTAGGAGAATCTTCACTACAGGACTGGAACAGGGTCTCAATATGGCCTTAAAAATCTGTCCCTAGAAATTGTCAGACAAGTCTAGAAGAAGCCACACCTGACCTTATCTAGACTGGGACTAGTCCTGATTCACGTTGGAGGTTGGACTCAATGACTTGATGCCAGAAGTCTCTTCCAACAACATTTCTATGAGAACAAATATATATAATAAATCGAATATATGCCTGGTATGCTCCCAAGTTCTGTAAATAGTATTTGGTATAAATCATGATGTCTTTAGTAAGCCTTTGTACAAATTCTGCTTCAGGCACAGGACGGTGTCCACTCCGGTTAAGGTGAGGAAGCACACCAAGATCAGAAGACTGGAATACTTTCAGCTTTTTCTCTAGGTATCCTGCTTTAAAAGACCATTCCATTTAAATAGATATCCCTCCCAGATGGTATTATATAATGTAACTAAACAGCTTGGCTTTTTAGTGGAGAAAAGAAGGGAGTTTTGAAAGGTTTCTGTTCCATGAGTGTGAGGAGTGACCTCTAAGGAACAGAGCTCAGTATAACTTGGTCTTTCCCTTTCTGCTTGATGACTTTTATATGGTGAGAGAAATCTACAGTCGTTAGCAAGACTGTCATCACTGCTTGCAAAGATCATTGCTCTGTTCGCTGAACTATGTTTTTTTAATTCACCGAGGTTATTCTCATTATTAAGAAGAAATTGGCAACTAATGAGTTATCTCTAACATTACTCTTTCTAAGTGTTAAGAGGTTGTGTTTTAAATCAGGTTCCCTAAGCAGTTAAGTATTTTCTGTCTCACTGAAAGTCCCACCTTCAACACAGTCAAAACCTAAGCAGAAAGCGTCAAAGAACATGATTATGATTTATTTCCAGCATATCAAGGCTTGACAAGTACTAAAAACTTACTAAAATAAGATGACTGTGGTAAGAACCACCTAACAATAGCATGTGATCCATTTACAAGTAGAATCTTAAAAGGAGAGGAAAAAGGGAGAAAATTGCAAATGAGAATATTGGACAGATGGATGTATAAGGACATCTGATTTCAGACATTCTTAGTCATAACAAAACCATGAAATGCTGTGCTTGAGTAGAAAAGGGTTGTCAGAGAAGTCTTCATTTAGAGCAGCAAAATTAGTTTTGAGGAGAGAAGCAATTTATTCATAGCATTAACACCACTATAAAATAAAACTAGACTCTAAAACATATTTTCATAGTGGTGTAGATAATTCCAGAAGTATATCCGAAAAGTACAAGACCATGACAATTTCTGACAAGTGAATTTTCTTCCTCTGTCCAGCTAGTAATGACATCTGTCTTTGTCGTCTTCAGTTCGCTCTTCCAGCTTGGTCACAGATTAAAAAACCTCTATATGTAGCATTACACAGCTTCTCCTCTTAAAAAGTGCTGAACTACCTCTTCTTTTCAAGCACCTTTTTTACCTTTTTCTACTGCTGCCTCGCTGTGGCTTTTTCTCACTCCAGAGCTCATGACCTTTCCAGCTGCCTTCCCCTCTGCTGAATCTGACCTGGCACATGCTCTGGCACCTCCTACAGCTCCTGGCCGAAGCCCACAGCCGATTATCTTCCCCTACCCTCTGTCTGACTTTCAGTGCCTGACATCTCAGCTTCTCTGTCCACTTTTTATTGCTCCTTGCTGCTCTTTTAGTGCATATTCCAAATGGTTCTTTTCCACCAACCAACAGGAATTTCTATTACAAGCAGCCACTGGGCTTTGCATGTTCTTTTAAACAATGACTTTTATTAAGTTCCTAATTTCTCTTCTTTTTTTGTCATATTTTGGAGTTGTTCTTAATTGGTTTGTCTAGACTGGAAAAACTAGTCATGGTAACAACATGGGTGATTTTGCAATACAAGACACATTTTGACTCAACCACCAACTTTATCTCTTGTAATTTACCTTATGCCTCAGAAAAATGCTCAGCCTGTAGCTTTCATCTCATTTTCATTGTTTGCTCCTTAATATTCTCTATATCATGAGTAGCATCTCTCAGGTTATTCATTTCTCTAGTGGCATCCTGGCCATAATCAGAAGCTGTGTTCTTATCTGAACTTGATGCAGATAAGGACAGAAAGTCATTCCTCTTCTTAGGAACTCTTTTGTTTTCTGTTCTCCAGGGTATAGATGGAAGCAGCAGCATGTACAGACATCCCCACCCATACAGAGGGAGACTACTGACAAGGAAATTCTGCAGATGTTATTTGCAGAATCACATATCCTTCTGTCAACAAGCTGATGGTTCTTGGAATGTACCAGTTGCCACAAACCAGGTATCTGTCTAGTGTCCCTCGGCAAGAGATGTAGGACCATATGGTCCAGCTGGAAGACACCAGGCTGAATCTTGGATGCAGGCTAGTTCTGGTGGCAGCAACTATATAGAAGGGATGGCAGATGTGCTGCACCAGGGATACCCTTGATGGCAGTAGCAAAAAGTCATTTTTTGGTCTGCAGCCAAATGGACAGTCCTTTGTAAAAACCTTGTTGCTCCAGATGAAGCAGAATGCTAAAGGACTAGCATTTTGTAGCTGTGAAGTAGGATACAGAAAATCTTTATATGGCTTCTTGAAGACTTAAACTGGCCGAGATCCTGCGAAGGATAAAAGTAGTCCCCAGGATGGTCCAGGTTTAGCACTTTTTCTTCATCCTGCCACTTCCCTGGAGAATGGGATAGGGAGAGATTTTTTTTTTGCCACTGATACAAAGTTCTTGCCATGGGAGATAGGAGGAGGCTCCCCAGGCTCCTATTGAAATAATAGTTCAATGAAGAGTAATAAAGACAAACATGATTCCATTTTCTTCTGATTTTTTTGCAGGGTTTTTCATGGAGTGCTTGCTGTATAGTGGTTTTATGAGCAGTCCTCAAATACTTGTAATACTCTTTTTTTCCAGTGTGGGTGGATCTATTTCCACATTGTTTTGAATGTTGCTTTTTAGTCACATGCTGTTCAGCTGTGCATGGAGTTTAAGCTCTGTTCAAATCCTTTAGATATACCAGAACAACTTGTTTGTTTAAAGTGAAATCCCTGAGAATGCTGCAGGGCGGAAATCTCTCTGGAATGAGGTATTTGTTTTGGATTTTTTCTAGTGCTGGGGAAAACACCCCCAGCTCTTCCTAGCAAACAGAAAATATGGAATGAACGTCCTGTGACTTTTATCTTTCAAACCCTAGCGTTTCATGCTTAGTGAAAAGACACCTTGGACTCCAAACAAAGGGTAGAGTTGAGAAACAAAGGTGAACAGAAGATAGAAGAGGAAAATTAACAGTACAAACTCCTTGTCATTCAATGTCAACTTTGTATTTCTTCCAAGCAGATAGTACCCTAGGGATACCCAGAAGCTATTTCCAGCATCTTGCACCTGGGCTGGTTCCAAACTAGCCTTGCTCTTGTGAGGCAGTTTGAGAGCAGATTCAGGTAATGTGACTGGGAAATTGCAGTTTCAGTAGTCAGCAGATGACCACATATACAAAATCTGAAGTCATTGGTACAGGGCTTCTTGAAATGAAAAGAGGAGGTACTGAGATAAAATTTAATGCAGAAGAACCCTTACTCTGGCCTTTAGTACAGTCAGGATTTAATTTCATCTAAAAAGGTCATCTGTGCATTAGAGGAATAGTACTAAAATATCTGCACACAGAAACTGAGCTTGCTGTTTGTTGTTAGGATGCTGATATAGATTTTAAAGTATAGAAGGCAAATCCATCTATTTCAAAAATACCCCCTGTAGCTGCTCTTCTCCATCAATTCATTCCTTGTCATGTAACACTCATTTACATGCATACCATGGAAATCCTAAGTGGGTAGTGCTGACTACAACGGGTTAGAGCAGGCTGGAACAACAACAGTGATGAAGATTGCCAGGTTGTCTGTCAATAACCAGCTGTACCTTTCTCTTGTTGGGCATCCTGAAGTATCTTGGACCCTCCCTGGCACACATCTCCTATGTTTCTCATGGTTAGCCTGTGGCTTTTCCTTTCCAATTTTCCAAAGGCAAGAATGCATGTCTAGGGAAAAAAAGAAAAAAAGAAAAGAAAAGGAAAAAAAAAAAAAAAAGTATTTTTTCAGCTTTATAACACTTTTCATAAGAATATTCTAAATAATTTTATATTCTCTCACAATTTCTTGTATGTCAAGCTGCTTTTCAGCTCTTCTAGTGTCAGAGATTAATTCCACAGAGTATGTTAAATCAGGATAATATCCTTGAATCTCACTGATTTTTTCTATGTGAACATCCATGTGTCTTTCATGTGTTTTTTAGAAGAATTAACTATAATATCTTTCCAAGCACTCAAAAGTATCAAAGGCCTTAAGTATTCTCATTCTAAAGTCACAGAAGTAGGGCAGCTGATGTATAAAGCAATTCTTGCCTTTTTCCCTCTTGGCTCTTGCTATTTGCTGTTACTGGCAGGTTTTCCAAATCAATTTTGAAAAGAAGATAAGACAGGACCTATTAAAAGACAATATTAGATATACCTCACTTCAGTTTTCATAGTCTTTCAGGGAGAAGAAAAAAAAGGATAACTAGATTCCCTTGCTTACAGCCAGACATGTTTTCCTTTTCCTAGGATTTCTGAAGAAGAGACAATAAAGCCTTAATTTTTCCCCTCTTTCAATAGACCTGAAAGTTTGCAGTGGTATTGACTGCAAAGAGAGAAAGTGAGAAAGTGAATTGCTATACTTCAGGAAATGTCTCATTTCTGGGTCTTCTCCTTGAGGAACTTTGTCTGTGTTAGCAAGAAGTTATGAGACCTTAATGTTGATGTCTCAAAGATAACATGAGCTATAAAAGATAGGTTAAATTAGATGGGATAATATCATCTAGGATCATATAAATAGAACAATAGATCAATAGGGTAGATTAAATTTTAAAAACAAGGAGACATTAGGTTAGGAGTACTGGATTAGGTGGACTAGATATCTCTGAGAGAGCTACTTCTGAGTAATTTGAGGGATATTCAACATTTCTTATAAAGTTGACAAAAAGAAATCCTTCCCTCTGAGTTGCTAAGGTGATTCAGCCATGACAAAGACTAATGAAATTCTGGAATATGCTAGGGGATGTGTTTTCAGTAAGGAGAGCTTGTTAATGGAATTGCAGAAAGCTCCAGTGAAATCTCATTGAAAATATGGATATAAGTAATTTTAAAAAATAATTTGGTCTGGAAAAACTGCAGAGAAAAATAAGCATGGGGAAATTCTCAGTCTTGTTAATTAGAAGATAGAATTGCCTTTTGGTCACCATAGTAGGGGAAATAAATATAAACCTCCAGAATAATGCATGAGAATCTTTTAAGAAAAAAACATATATATATGACAGCAATACAGAGATTGTCTTAGGTCACCTGGGAGACATCTGGAGCCTAAGATTCTCAATACACTTGATTAAAAAAAAGGAAAAAAAAAAAGCACCAACAAACTTATTTTTTCCGCAGTCTCATAGTTTTCAATCACCAAATGCTGAAATGTAATGAAAAGCTGCTGGAGGAGGGAATCAGGATTTGGCCCAGGTTAAACAGAAGACAATCAACACTTTGCATAGTTAGACACATTATCATGATCTAGCATGGATCATAGCTAGGTTATTTTCTTACATTTGTCTGAATTTCATGGGTTTATTTGGTGGACATTTTCATTAATCATACTCTTAAACAAAATAATGTCATTTTTTAAATCAATGTACTATATCTGAAATTCTCCCTGCACTTGGTTTCCTTGGTTCAGTGATTTTAATGAATTTTTCTAATGAAGAAAAATTACAGAACAAAGCTGGCAGAAATAAGGTCAATAAATACATTATACCAGCCATGAGTGCCTGCATTTTTGTATCAACTTTGTTATTAACAAGAGTTAAAACACTAAACTCGGTACAGCATGGGTTGACTGAAATCTAAATGAATCCATGAAAGCTGACACTTCTATGGCTGCTAATGTTGGCAATAATGTACTTTACATTAGTTTGCTACTGCTAGAGATCTTGGTTCACAGATATAAAGAGAAACAAATTAATCTTCCTTCCTTCCTTCCTTCCTTCCTTCCTTCCTTCCTCTCTTCCCTCCCTCCNTCCTTCCTTCCTTCCTTCCTTCCTTCCTTCCTTGCTTCCTTCCTTCCTTCCTTCCCTCCCTCCCTCCCTCCCTTCCTTTCCTATAAGCCCACTTACTTCACAGTGTAAAACTGTGGACCATCAGAAAAATGTTGGCTGGGAAATAGGAGGCATATGGACCATGGCACAGAAAATTAGACCATCAATTTTTAATCCACTCTCAATAAAGAAGCCAGAATGAACTGCATGTATGCACAGAGGACTGAGAGACCATGCATCCAATATTTAGCATTTGGGGTGATACTGAAATGGCTGAATTCTCAGCATCTGAATACCAGATCTCAACAAAGTGCTTAAGCTTTAATTTTTTTCCTAAAATAATTTAGGCACCTAAATACAAGTTAGGAGTACAGTTAGGATGTTGTATTGAATCTGGGACATGGTGTACTTCTTTCCTTTATCCTCAGTATTGCTGAGGGTGACAAGGTACAAGGCTCTCACTGAGATCTTTTCCAGTTCCATCAAATGCCGGAAGAAACATTGAAAACCACTGTAGAAATATTTCCCATTAGTCTCTCTTTGAGGATAGAACTGGGGAAGGACAGACAGGGAAGGATGAAAGACAAAAATAACAATCACAGGGCTGGTGCCTTTGCAAGCTGAATGTGAGGGATGTATGAAAGGATGCTTGCAATGCCTGTAATCAAACTAAATACAAAATATCAGAGGAAAAGCCATCTGCTATTCTACAGATAAAAAGACTTTCTTCTTTTATTCAGGTGTGGGTAATGGCAGTAATAATAATAATAATTTGACACACATTATGTCAAAGACAGTTTCCATACTGTGTCCCCATTATTTTCCCATCATATCTGCAGCTGAAGAAAGAATTTAGAATCTTTATCCTATAGTTGCAGCTCCTGCTGACACTAGACAGAAGACAGGCAATCTGTGCTTCCCTAGCTTCCCCCTTTCTGGCTGGGGTCCCTTCCCCTTGCTGTGAGCACCCCCTTGACAACCTTTCTGATGGTGAGAGACAGGAACCGCACTTCTGGGATCCAGGACCAAGATTCATTTATTATCTCTTTCGCAGGCCCTGGGTAATCACAACTCCTCCATGAAACTGCCAATTTTTTTCATTTTAAGGAATATTCAACCCTTGCAGGGACCTAGCACCAAGTTTGTAACTTTTGCTTTAAGGATCTCACAGTTTGCAGAGATTATAACTTCTGTTCTGTTAATCATACAGGTATTTGTTGTACTGATGTGGCAGACAAGTGTGTGTTCTTTATGCCCCAATCAGGTAAAGTTTTATCTTAGATTTATGAGAAAGACACAAAGTAAAGATACATCCTAAATCTATTCCTCAGCTTTATCTTGGCCCAGCATATGGAAGCATACTTTTAGATTGGTTAACCAGAATACCTCAGGCTTTTTAACCTGTCTAATACCAAAATCATTAATCTTGTGTCTGTAATATGCTCTGCAGACCTGTTATCACCAGGCACACATTACCTATATCACTGCCTGAACTTAGTAAGCAACAACAGCGCATGAATTTTTCTCACAAGATTTTTTCCAGACAAATATTCATCTCATCTGATCTATGTTTCTTGCTGAGATTTCCCAGTGCTTGTATTTCATTGAAAATAATTGCAATATATCTGCTTTTTCAGCAGGAATATTCTAAGTATTAATATTAAAATATTAAATTATGCTTAAGACTAGGATCAAAGTTATACTTTGAAAAGCAAAATAAAGTTTTATCTTTCTGTCAAGAAAACACGATTCTATAACCTACTTAATTTGAAATAAGTTACTAGACTCTTAAGTTATGGATTAATTTGCATATATCTTCCCTGTGACAAATGGGCATATGCATAGCTACATACATTTTCATTTATCTGTACAAATCATGCATGCACATGAGGGTGCAGTTGTGTAAGGGTGGTAGACTCTGGACATATCTAACATTTCCAGCTGAACAGAAGCAACCCTTCTACCTTAAAAATTTCTTAAAATTTGCATTCTCAAAGCATTGCATCCATCTGTCAACCAGTTCACAAATACTTCACTTTCCCACAGAACCCTTGAACACCCTCCAAGAGTGTCAGGTTTGGAACTGGCATTTGTGTCTCACTGCTGAGCTGTGAAGTGTGCTCTTTTCCTGACACAGGGCATCCTGATCACAGAGAGCTGCCTGTTGGAAAGGAGGGGGGATAACAGCTCATAGTTGCTCATAGCTGTTCATATTAAGTCGCTGTTCCTCTCTATTGATTTTAGGTTGGCTTCTAAGCCAAGGAGCTAAAAGAAGTAATTTTCTAACACCGGCTTAGCTAAAATCCAGCCAAACACAGGATTAAAAAAAATCAAAAGTTTCTGAGATCAGCCTAATGTGCTAAGCTGTGTCATTTATCTTCCTGCTGGCAGAAAGTCTATTACAATACTGATGGGCAGGCGCAGGTCATCAGTGTTATCATCCCTCACACATCAGGTAGAGATGAGGATGAGGAATTGTGTCTCCTGTACAGAGGGCTGGCAGGACACTTGATTGAATACAACTATCAAGTAAAAGAGCAAGGTGGCCTTTACACCTCCCCTGACCCATGACATGCTGTAAGTGCACATCTCAAGCCACTTTATAAAATATTGTGCCCCTTCATCACAAATTGCTTATAAATACACTTCTCAGGAATTTCAGTCATCATGAATTCTCTAGAAGCCAATAGACTCAGTCCCTCTGGAGGTCTTCATTTTTCAATGGTATTATGTATAAAGGGAAGGTTGGAAAACAAATATAATTGTGTATAATTGGGCACACAAAACCACACTTACACATTCAAATATATTCATTTATATATTCAAACATTCTTAATGCATTTCCTTAAGGACTGTCATTTATTCTACAGACAGTTTGCTAAATTAAACTCAGGTTACAAAGAGAAAGGCAATTATCTCTATCAAAGGGAATTAAATTTTAAAAGGACTGAATTAGACATTCTTGGATTAATGTGGAAATGCAATGAGTGTTTATAATCTTTGCTCAAGCAAGAACAAAATAAAAAGAGCAGTGTTGCTATCCATTCTTCAAAATATATTTATAAAAACTGAAAAGTGAAGCTCTTGGATTGATGTGATCTAAAACAGTTTGTATCACATAGCTGCCATCTATCTTGCCAAAAACTTTTGCGATTTAACCATCATATATTGATCCCGATTAAATAGTTACCTGAAGAAAAGGATGTCCTTTCACAAAACTCTGTAATGAATTTCAGTGAAATGATTGTATAGTGCTTTGCTGAGATGAATCTTGCAAGCACCAATTCAAGCATACATTTTTTAAAATGCCAAGTAACCAATTACAATAGTTCCTTTTCAAAAAGATCTGTTTTGCTAAATGCAATTTCATTATTAAATTAAAAAATCAGGAGGGAAATCATCATGGTAAATCAACTATGCATATAAAATACGGTACATATGTCAATGTATGATTAATTACATGCCAATATAATATAACAAACGTATGGTTAACTGCACTACTTACCGCAATCCTTACATTCCTACAATAAATCAAAGATTCTAATTATTTCTATTAAGTAAATCATTTTCAGAAACCCTGACAGAAAAGGTAAATTTTTGTTTTGATTATATTCTAATTATATTCTAATCAACCTAATGATACTTACTGATTAAGCAATAATTTGTGGCACAGTGCAAACTAACCAGAATAATCCTAAGAATATCAAAAGCATTTACCTATTTTGAACATAATGCCTATTCCTTTGGCCTGAAGGCAGTGAAATGAATTTCTAACTGATGTCTTAAACACCATTTTTAATCTGATTTTGGTTTTTACCTCCCTATGTGTTCCTCATACGCTTCCTGTTCAATGCAGAGTGGCAGAATGGTTGGATTTAGAAGGGATCTCCAGAAGTCATCTGGTCGCACTTCCCTTTTTTCTGTGCCCTTTTAAGAGTCACCATACAGTTTTAAGCATATCCCTAGCATGCTTCTAGCACCTATCAATAATTTAGCTATTTCTTATAAACTATTTAGAGAAATCAAGTCCTAGAACAAAGTGTAGCCAAAAGTTTCCTGCCTGAAAACACAGCTCTGAGAACATGGGCCCAGAGGTAGGTACAGGGCAGCTGGGTCTTGGGCTCAAGCCAAGGACAGGTGTAAGGCCTTTCAAGTATCCCAACATGCAGAAACACTTGGCATCTGGATCTCAGAAGGATAACAGCCTGGCAATGGAGCACAATAACTGCATGATCTCACTAGCCTGCAGTGCAACATTTAATAATGTTTTAATAATAATATTAAAATAATAATATTTTACTAGGGAATTTAACTGAATATTATGCTTAATTGACTTTACAGAAACACTCTAGAGTGGTGCTTCATGGTGCCTAGTTAAAATAAAGGTATTTCCTAGATTCCTAGATTGCCTAGTTTGTGCATCTGATACATTAGTTTGGCTAAAATTTTGACTGATTTTTCCAGAATGACCTGTAGAAATACCAGAAATGTATTAACTCATTTAATCGCATTTAATCTCATTTTTCATCACTAAAGAGTCCATCTGTTACAGAAGTTAATTTTAATGCTCCTGCACCTGGTAAGGGAGCAAAGCTATTTGATTGTGAATGTCTCTGGGTCACATATTTTGTGCTTTCTGTGTCCCATGGCATCCCCCAGGGACAGTGCAATGGAACACAATTTCCCTAAAGGAAGCTCTGCAGCTGGATATTCATACCTTATTCTGATTGAATAATAGTTCCTATTTGTTCAAAATGTTATGTTTCATTTGTTATAGTTATTATGGAAGGGTACTTCATTGGTTTACTCACCCTTTTAATAGGCAAGGATTAATTTTTTTAGAAAGAAAGGAAGTCTGGCATTTGTTCAAAATTGAGCATACATTAGTACAAGCACTAAAAGAAGGCTCCACCACCCTCAACTTCTATTCCTGTTTAATCATTCTTTCACAGAAGGAATGCTAGAGTAGGATTAACTTCCTATAATTATCAGCCAGTGAGAAAATTCACAGACAGGCTGTGCCTCAGAGCATAAACTCAGCATGTAAGATACATCCAGTGAGAATATTATTGGGTGAAGTGGTAGAGAAAGGTAAAGGTTGGAACAAGCCTAATATATTTCCTCAGTATAACAAAAAATGTAAAACCTCTCTTTCTTTCAAAAAGATAACTGCTTTTAGCACAGGAGCTCTTCAGAAAGAGCTGAAGGATTTAAAAAACATGGAATAACTGTGTCATTTTTTTTTCTTAACTGCATGTCAGTTTTGAGGCTGTGATTCTTATATTTAGTTGAGTGAGAGCCTTGTATGTGACACAGTAACAGAAGAGGCAATTTAAGTCATAGTCTTGACAGAAACAGCTACTATTTGAAATTATGTATTTTTGCGCTTTTTTGTGTTTTAGTAAAATAATCTGTCCATTGCAGCCACACCAAAGGGATTATTTAGACTAATGTAGCAATCAGTTGTTAATTCCCATTGCACCTTCAATTCTTCTTGCTGTAATTTCTCCTAACACTGCTTGGGGGGAAGAACTGGTTTCTTAGTAAAATAACTGTGAATCTTTTCTTCATCTACTGAAAAAACACTACTGAAACTTCTCTGCTTTGCACAAAATATTTAAATATTCCCGAAATAAGAAATTACACACAAGCCTACATGGTCAATATGTTAACCATTGGACCAAATTGTCTTTCTGATGCTCTCCTGACAAATGAAGATTTCTAAACTTAAAAGAATTGGCACATGTTTGGCAAAAGAAAGTGAAGCCCACCTTTGAACACCCATAGTTCAATGGTTAGGCACTGACCTGAGAGGCAAGAAACTGCACCTAGTCCCTGCTCCAGCTGCAGACAGCTCTGGGCCCTGGTAATCAGGCAGGTAATTGGCTCAGCACTACCAGCCAATGGCATAAGCTCTCCAAGGTCAAAATTTTAGATGCCACTGATTTAGTGAACAGTGCTTAATTTTTTTCTTTAAAACTCTAGCATTAGTGTCATCTCTTAGAAATGTAAGCCTTTTTTGTGTCTTTTTATGCATGACATATATATTTTAATGTATTACTGTTCAAAACAGAGGTCATTTGCCATTGGGTTCCTGGGTCTGTTACTACTGCTTTTTGAGCTTGAGTTAGTACTTCACTTTTTCCAGCCAGCAGAGTAGATATGATGCTATTTTCACATTCATCCATTTCTGAAAGCTAAGGTACACCTAGATCCTAGAGATGTTGTTCATAAATTACAAACCCTCAGGGTTTTCATGGACACTGAAGCTTCTGAAAGACATATTGAGTAAATGAAGTACAACATCAGCTTCACTAAACAAAAAATTGCTGCCAAAAAAATCTTCAGAGAGCAAAATTTTTTGTATCCATTCTCTAATCTGCAGGATTTTAATCACAAAAAAATAGAACAGACCATGCACCATGCCATACAAATTTGTCTTGAACAAAATAGAAACACATTGCTTTGGGGGAAATGTTCATTTAAATTGTTTGCATTGTACCTGCTTCCTCAGGTGCCTCCTACATAATCCAACTCAGTGTTTTTGCAATTAAGTTGAGTTCTTTAACACAGGAGCTTTCTTTCTTCTCTCCTCCTGTCAGTCAAACCATATTAAAAAATCTTCTACCCTCAGCCAGGTAGCTTGCTGTAAAGTGCTCACTTTTCTCTTGAAAAATAGACGTGATGTGCAACCAACTGCTTGGTACACTCTGTCATCAAGTCACCTGTGTGGCATAATCCCCACCCTGCTATGAGAGAAAGGCATCATGTATTCAGCTGTCTATCACTTCTTTATGGTCGTTAAACCTTTGATGGAGTCAGGGAGCCAAAACAGAATGTGAAAAATAGATGATTCTTTGAAAGCTTTATGAAAGGGTACCAAGACACGCAGTCATTTAAAGAAAAGTATAGTGTGTGTGAAAGAGCAGGTACCACAGAAGAGGCATGCTATTTTAGCTTTCTATAAAAATAACAGCCTGTATTTTTGGTTATATGTTAATGAAGATAAGTTCTCTGCAGCGTAATGGCAATTTTCTTGTAAACTTTATGCAAATAGGTGAACTTGAAACAGCTAAACATTGTTATTCTACTAATTCATTTAAACATTACAGTGTCAGAGAGACAACTCTGCCCTTCTTATCAGAAGGAGGAAGAGAGCAAAATTCCATCTTGGCTTCCATCATTAAATTATGCACATTGTCTATTGATGCTATAGAAATTCTTGACACATTGCACTACTGCCTATTGATTACATATATAATTTTATACATCTGTATAATTGCAGCCCATAGATCTATGTCTACAGTTATTGCATACGTTGAACAATAGAAAAATACAAACCCAGTGCCATAACAAAAAATGTCTTTCACTATTTCAGAAGCACAGCATGACCTTTTCATGAAAGTTATTATTAATGAGACTGAGAGAACTTTGATTTCCCAATTGCTGAAGAAAATCCCCAGAACATGTAATTTCTTAAACATTCAGTTAACTTTTGCCTTTGTAAAGAAAACAGGTATTGTGCGCTCCTGAATTTTAGTTTCTAGGTGCATGTTTTACATGGCTTCCGCCATCTTTCCCTGCAACCTCAAGGACTAGAACATTTCTCTTCTTATAATGAAATCTGAGACTCATTAATTCCATACCTGCAGAATTTGTCATAAACAAATGGATTTGTTTATGGATTGTGAGGTTGCCAACAAAATCGTGAGAAGTAGCCCTGGTGGCACAGCCCTGTGCACTCAGAGTAGACTAATGGAGCAGCTCTGGACCTCCTAGATCTTCATAGGTAGACCCAGCAAAACCTTCCCTCTTGCTGATTACCTCACTTAGGTTTCATTTTGGTCTCACCCCTCAGTCAACTCATTAATCAGTGTTTGCTAACTAGAGAATGAGTCTGCAGTAGAAAGTGGGACATTGAGACATACAATGCTTGGCATGGATGTGTCAATCCCTGGATTCTTTAAATAAGAAGTGAGCAGGACATGTTCTCCTAATACTCGCCAAAGGTCAATATTTTCAAAAGTCATAACTGGAAGACACTAGAAAATGGAGATATTACGCTTCAACTATCTGCAATTATCTTTGGGATTCAGAGAAAATGATATAATGAAAAGAAGCATCCTTTATCTTTCCTCCATAAAAAGCTAGTTGAAAGGAGATATCATACCAATATTTTTGACTCAAATATCCTTTTATCACAAAAAAACACACATTAGTGTCCACCAAAATACAAATGCCACTTGTGAGACAAGTATAATATACAGATTTTAAAGATGACAGCTACTTTCATCTTGATAGTATAGTTGAAGCTGACATGGAGAACACGTGAACACAGGCATGGTTAAACCTAGGAATGGCCTTTGACTATGTGCCTTGAAATTCAAGACCAAACTTCTGCAATTTAGAACAATAAATAGGGATGACTGGAAATTTGCTTCAAAAACACACTTCTGATCTAACCCTAGAGTGCTGAAGAAACTCTGTTTCTCTGCTTTGCATAAGGTGCTCAGCAGTTTTTATCCATAATGATTAAAGGAGGTGTGCACGGTATTAGAAAAGGAAATCAAGAGGATGCATTTATTGCTTGCTCTAGAGTGGCTACACTCAAGCCAGTAATAAGTAACAAGAGAAAAACAGTTTTGAAAGTGGATGACAGATTCTCTAATATATATTTTCGTGCAGTTAGCATCATTACAGCATATGTTTTATTTCCTCATTTTTGGCATACGGGTTTTATTAGATGTGAGAATTCTTCTTCCAAAAAGGTGAGAAGACATGCATGGACAAATTCATAATACAACTGGAGTGTCCTTTCACACCACTATATCTTGTTTGTTTGGTCATGCATGTAATGACTTTGCTGGAAACTGTGTACAATTTGGTGGTTAAACTGACACATCTAAAGCAGGCAGAAAAAAGGAAATAAAGGTGTTGAGCTAGAAGAGAAAGGTCCCAGTGTTATATTTTGGAGATGAGAGGAAGCAGACCGTGAAACACAGGAAATGAGAATGGGGAGGGTGTGGCGGTCAGGCAATTGCATGCATGACATCCACTCTAGGTACAGCAATCCCTGTTCAAACAAGTAGATTTGCTTGCCATTAGAAATATAAACAAGTAGATCTGCTGCCATTAAAAGTATATAACAGAAGCATTTTGTGTTACCTTCTTTTTTCCATTTCTCCAAACACAGTGCAGTAGATATCTGCTGGAAACACAGGCAGCTAAAACTCTTTCTCAAAACCTTCTCTGTTCAGTGGCAATTAGTTAATTTCTTTAACTGAGGGAATCATCCTTGATTTGCCTAAAACTAAATGAAATATTCAGACATTAAGAACACTTCCTTTCTCCAGTGATGGCTTTCTTCTCATGGAGAGCTCTTTGTCACTGGGTTTCTCCCACATCAGTCATGGATTGATGCTCAGCAGAAATCCTACTCTGTATATGCTACAGCAACCAAAATATCTGATTATTATATCTGTGCTATGGTTTTTAAGATACAGAAAAAGACCCCAGAAGTCCCTCTTTTCATGCTGCAAATTATATATATATATATGTAGGCAGGAATAGGCAGTGGAGTATGAGGAACACATAACAAATCAAAACAAAGGAACGGGTCTCATATTCCTTTTCCTTTGTTATGAGTTTGGTATGAAAGCAAGAATTACACAGTCTGATATGCTCTTTGTGAAAACCATCATTATTGTACATGTACAGTTCATAAAAATACATTTATTGCTTTAGGCTGCCACTAGTTTTAACTCTGCACTTCTTCCATCTCATACAATTAGAGATGGTTACAGACTCACGAATATAGAAGGTCCACCCACTGCCTCAAAGCCAGGATCTACTATCCTTAGGCCATTTGTTGCACATTTATCTGCTGAGTACTTCTCATGGTGGGAATTCCTTCACCTTCCCAAGCTACATACTCCAGTGCTTTGCTATCCTTGCTAGCACAAAGGCTTAACATGTAAGCCAAGTCTTCTCCATTGCAATTAAAGACCAACATGTCTTGTCCTACCCTTAGCAGAGACAGGACTAAGACTTGTTAGTAAAACCTAGTTATTCTCTTCTTATTTACTGCAGCCCCTCATATACTGAAGGATTGTTTTCACATCCTTTCCTCTCTTTCCCCTTCCATTCAGTCACTCCTGACAAAAATACACCCTCTAAGACACTGACCCTCATCCCTCAGAGACTTTGCCTCAGATTTGTACAGCTAACTCCTGTGTTTCTTAGGCATTCAACAATGAGTACTCTTTTCCACTAAAAGCCCAGTGTGTGCTGAACAGAGTAGGATTCTTTCACATGCTCTACAGATTACACCCTCAGCTATCCATTACCTTGTGGTGTTTGCCTCGCTCACTGCAACGTGACATTGGTGACCCATAGCTGATGCGAGTCGAGTAAGTTTCGGATCTTTTCTCTAGAAAAAAGCGATTTCATTAAAGCAGTGAAAGAAACTGCCCTTTCACAGCAAAACTTAAAGTAATGATAAACCTAAAATGACCTCTTCTTGGACCTAAAAATTTGCTAATGGAATTTTGTATGCAAAACCAGAAGAAACAGAGTAGAAACCCTTGCATGTTTTTATTGACTTTTGAACGGTAGTGTTTCTGCAAAACACTTGTGCTTGAAGTTTTGCTGTTACAGGACTGGAATCTATGTTAAGGCAAAAAGCCTTAACATTTGAAAGCCCAAATTACAACACTAAATATCTTGCTTAGCAAGTACTAAGTCACAAACTTTGACACTTCAAAACTGATCCACAAGGAATGAAGCTGACGCATGAGGAATGTATGAAGGCAGAGAGAAAAAGGCAGGGAGTTAGAAATTAATAAATGGGTCTCAATTTGAATGAAGTTCTTAGTAAAAGGAAACAAAAATAAATATGCTGAAGGCTTGGAAAAGGATCGTGTGTAACCCTTCAGCTCATCTCTCTTGTGTCAGCAGTTTTCTCTTTTGGAGAGGTCTGCTCATCCTGCTGCCAGAAGGTACCTTGTAGATACTGCCAAGATGTGCAAATCACATCCAGCCACTTGAGTCGAAGCATTCTGACAGCCCCACTGCTTCGGCAAGGGAGCTGAGCAGTGCGATGAATGAGGGGCTCTGCTCTCAATTGCAAACACACTTTGCTTATGAGCTATGTGTTGTTTACTGATCTGGGCCCAAATAAATTCCCTCTTGGCTCTCTGATGGAAATTATAACCAGCTTGCAAAATTTTCTGTTGATTTTCACTTCTTTGCTTTTATTACTTTAGTGTAATACAAGGGTCATCTCAGCAAAAACTGTGTAGGTCTATTCCTAGAATCTACACCTATTTTTTCATTCACTTCAGGTGCCTCTAGGAGTCAAAAGCTGAAAACAGACTTCAAAGAAATTAAATAAGAAACTTAGTAGTAGTTTCTGGAAGAATATCAATTAATCATATTTCAGAAAGGGAGTGCACTTTTTTTTTTTTTTTTTACGTTTGCAGAAATGATAAATAAGTAATCCAAGGACTAAAGTCAGAAGTTGAAGAGTTGTTTTTCTGAGCAGTGACAGCAGTACTGGGAATAAAGTAAATAATTATAATAAGACCCCTGACTGCAGAGCTACTGTCACAGTGTTCCATAAATATACCATAGCTGTAAAAATACTGAATTCATACTCTGTAAAAGTTCCTTATGAATGGTCTCTTCTGCTAAAACTTTCCTCCAACATTAGCATTACACTTTCCTCTGGGCCTTACCAAGAGGCATATAGCCATCTAATTCAGTTTAAGCATTACCAAAAATTTGGCACATTATTGGGACGTTATTGGCACACTACACAATTTGACACTTGTGTTCAATTGTCACATTTTTCAAGCCATTGTCTCAGCCAGAGCTGCACAGAGTCTGAGACAATGAAAACCCTGATAGCTTTAGAAAATACAGGAGAATAAGATTTGAATTTCCAGAAGAGATCCAGCTCAGGACAGGCTTTCTGGACTCATTGGGACAGTCAGATTGCAGGAGCAAGCTGGCAGTCTGTCTTCTATAAGCCTTGGCTGCCAGGCATCTATCTGCCCCAGCTCTGCTCTGTGCCAGCTCTCTATGTCTGCTTGTGCCAGTGGGTGGGTGTTGCAAGCTACAGCCCACAGACAGGCCCAGACACGCAAAGGCACATGGCCATATGTGCAAAAACACGTAGCTTGTGATTAAGTCTGTCTGTAGTTAAAATAAAGGCAAGGGCCAGATCACCAAGGATAAGTGAGTTTCTGTGGGTCTCAGCAAATTCAGTGCAACAGGCCACGGGGCTAAGCTGTAAAGTCACAGTTGCTGAGGCTTGATGGTAAGGAGAACATACGTTAGCAGCTTAATGGGTCTGTCTTCTTCCCAGTGACATCAGTGTGTCTTTAATGCTCTTTAATAACCAAGGCTTCCTCTCTAAGTAATCACAGAGGGTGCATTTGAAGAACAACTTCAATCTAGCACTGTTCTGAAAATTGAGGACAGATGCTAAATCTTTAAGGTGTCTTCTTAATCCACTAAAGAAAGAAGAAAAACTCCTAAGTACTTTCTAGACAAGGAAGAAATATTAAATTATTAAAGGTCTGTGTTACCAGGTTTTAAATATTGTTATGTTGTAGCAGCTCTGGGCATATGAAACCATATTGTGGACAGTATTGTCATTTAAATATACATTTTCTTTCTTGTGTTCGTTTGATTCTTCTTCTAGATCCATAACAATAGTAGCAGCAATAGTAATAATAACAGTAAAAATAATTCTTACATCATTATTAGAAAGAGGATGAGCAACCAATCCATTTGGGATCAAGACATGAATAGGGATGGGAGGGTTTATAAAATATTTCCCCTCAAGCTCCAAGGAAAATTATCTTCAATATTTTGTACTGAACACTTATCAGTTGCCTTGAGGACATTGCTGCTTAAATTTTTTAACTACAAAATTGCAAATAATTGGAGATCAAAAGAATTATATTAGCATGTAAATTTTGTCTTTCTGATAAAATTAATAATAGCAAAGATAATTGACCCGCTTATGAAAGAAAGATAATTGACCTGCTTAGTAAAGATAATTGCCTCTGAAGAACAGCTAATGCTATATTTATTAAATAGGGAGACTAAGCACACACAAGGATTTGTAGTGTAATAAACCATATGTGAACTGGTATTGTGAGAAAAGTCATGTAAACATGCTGTTTCATTTGTAAGATTTCATTTTTAAGATTTCCAGATTTCTGTAATTGAAGACATTAGAATACATATTTGTATAACAGTTTGAGGATATTTTATTGGATCTTTCATATTTGTACAATACTTTTATTTATTAATAATAATCTTCAATAATTTGCTTTAAAATCTGAGTTGTGTCTTCATCAAGAAAGTTCAATTATCTTCCACTTGATCATCTATTGCCTTGCTGAAAGGAAGGAAAACTGGTTCTTTTGGAAAAAAAAGAGCTTAGTAAATCAGGAAATTCATCCTATAGCCTAAAAACACAGTAATAAAAAAAGAAAAAACAACCTCCAATGTGCACCTTGAAAAGAAAGCCTATTATTCTAATGAAAAGGAAGAAAAAATTAGCGAGTGTCTGTTCTTCCAAATTTCATTTCCAAGCTCGCCATCCGTACTGTAACCCTCTGACCGCACGTAGCAGGCAGAGCTGCTAGGGAGAGTGGCAGCGTAAAATGAGGATAAATGGCTTACGTGCAGCCATTTGTGCAATATTGGAAAGCGTTTCCTTCCAGCAACCATTTACAAAGTACAGGGCTGGAAATGGGCAGAAAGCATGTGCTTTTGGGAGAAGAGTTTTATAAAATGTTGCCATGCAGCTAAGGGCAAAGAGAGCACCTGCTGCTAGGCCTAACAGGGAGTTAATGGGACAGCCACCATCTTGCTCACACCATGACAGGACTATGCAGCTAAAACCCACAAATTTTGAGGGCTTAAGATGGAGCTGTGTCTGTGGGGACCTTGGCACCGTGCCTGGTCCGTAAGTGCCAGGGAGGGTACTTAGCTCACTCCTGAGCTCTGGCACTCAGGTCTCCTACAACAGCACAGCCCTCGGCTGGTTTCTGTCAGCCTTTCTGCACAGACAAAAGCGACATCCTTCCGAGAGCAGTGGGGAGAGCTCCTGGCATGCAGCCATTTGTCTCTGCAGGTGCACAAATACACACAGTCGGGGGATCTTCCAGCAGGAAGCACAGGCCCCTGTTAATGGAGCCACAGGCCCCTGTTAATGGAGCCAAGGTGGCTCCTGGAGGAGAGCTCTGTCTGTAGCGAAGCTCATGCATGGGTCCTTACACCTGAAGCTGGACATGTCTTGCCACACCTGTCTGCTTAGAGGTTTTCTAAAATGGATTCTCCAGATGTGGCATAACCTGCCACATAAGGTGCAGCCAAGAGAAGGTAACTGCTAAGCACACTGCTTTTCCTGGTTTCCAAGAGTCTTGTGACTGTCACCCTCTCAGTCCAACACAGCGCAGCTCACCAGGAGTGGAAAGAACAAGACCTTACATGCAGTTTCCTGGTGTCTCCTTCCAGCCCTTTAACCCTGTGTCTGAACATCTCCCTGTGTTACTTCAAATATAATCTCTTTTACCCTCACAAACCCTTTCCAATCTTGCTCCCATTCAACCTCACGTTCCTCCTTTGGTGCTGGGCAACCCTTGGCATGATCTCTGAGCAATCCCTGGCACGGTTCCATCTCCAGCATCTCCTGTTAAACCTCGATAAAAACTTTTTCATGCCTTTCCCGGTGTTGCTTCTCACTTTAGGAAGGCCGCAGACACAGCTATGCTGTTCTTCCCCTGTAACTCCCTATTTAAATTTTTTCTCAGTCTAGAAGCTAACAAAGCAATTAGCCACAGTTATGCTACAAAGCTGGTGGCTGTCAGGATGGCTGGTCTGATAACGTTTTAACTTATATAATTTTCCCCTTTCTTCCATCCTCTATGTCCCTCAAGCACATCATGCATTGTCAGCTGTTGTAGATTTCAAGCGTAAGTCACTTCTTAAAGTCCTATTTTCTTTAGGTTTTGTTCTGTGCCTAGCACAGTCAGGCCTCTGACTTCACTAGTAGCTCTCCTTTACTACTGAAATGCAAATTATTCTATTTGGAGAAATGTTAAAAATACGCCTAATGTTGAAATAATTCATTCCTTCTCAGTAGCAATGTAATTAGCAGATCTTCTCCTTTCAGATTAGTTTTATTGTTTCTCAGGAGCCTGATAAGAGATGTTGATGAGGTACAAAAGAAGATAAACCCATCAATATTTAACCCACACACTGTAAGGGAGACTTGTCAGAGTACCAAATACTTCTGTGTTGTGGGAATTTAATTATGTCTTGCCTGCTTCATGGGAACAGTAACCTAGATACAGACCATGACTGATAAACATAACTCAATATTCGGCATGTTCTGAACAACTGTATTTCAGAGGAAATTATTCGAATTCATTTTTATAGATCATAAGCCTGAAACTAATTACAGCCATGAATTTTGGCTCAGCAGAGTTCTCTGAGCTGTACCAGCAAAGTCTGACATAAGGTCTGTGATTTTTAGCCTTCCAGAAAACAGAATGAAACTACCCTTTCTTCTTGTAACATCAACCCAACCACTGTATGTTTCACTCTATAGCAACATTTTTGATTATAAGTGTTATTTTTCTATGAAGTTGGACTAAGTGAAAAAGTGCTCCAGGTTTAAAGGAATTGCTACAGGTAATGACCAAATGATAAACAGTTTTGTTCAGTTATTTTATTTGTGTACAGGAAAAAGAAGAGATTCAGTCTGATTTAATGGAATTATGTCGACTTCATAAAGAATAAATGTGACTGCTTCTCACTTTGTTTGCAACCGCTTGAGATTTTCTGATGAACATTAAACTCCAATTTTCATGAGCAAATACAACTGGTAACTCCAATTGTAGAAAGTAGCCTTAGTTTTTTTTTCATCATCCTTGCAAGGAAAGTATTTTCAACCTCTCTGATAAATGAATAATGAATTTAGCTCACTGTGGCTCAGCATAGGAAAGCACACAATGTGAAAATCTCAAAAGTAGTACTAAATTGTCAAATCAATCATAACCAAGACAGTTTCCCACCTGTAGATGCTGTAGATTAGCACTTCGGTCACATACTTATCTTGAGTATTTACAACTTCACAAACAAAATAGTAAAAAAGTAGCCTGGATTTAAAACTGTTGTTTTTTATCAATTGTTTCTCCTGCATAATTACAGCACCACAGGAAAAAAGGACTACACCACAGAGACACTAACTAATGCAGAAAATCTGTGCCGCTTTGCTTGAAGTTTTGATAGTATCACAAAGGAACTTCCAACATATTTCAGTGTGGCACAATCTTATTTTTATTTCTAAATGCTTGTGGATTTCTGTGAACCACTGTACAAATAAAACCCACTTTATGCTTAAATGACAATTAAATTATTTTAAAATTTAACAAACCTCCTGTATCAAATTCCTAAATTCAGCTGAGCTGCACTCAATACTGGCCTTGCTAGGAATCAGAAGAGAAAAATTATTTTTGTTGTCTTCACCTTCGCTCTGTCTCTGACAGTTGCAAAAGTGTTTTACCAAGCTCATTCATTTCAAGGTGCTTCAGATTTAATCTGTAACACTTTTTTTTATCCCCAGCAATTATGCACTTACCAGGCTGACTAAAAAAAAATCCAAAGAAAAACTTTGTTCCACTCTATTAATGAGTTTTTGGCATATCTGATACAAGTTATGTAGTGATAAAAGCCATATAATCATGCAATTAAATAGTTTATTTTCTTCCATAAATGATGCAAAAAGTTTTATTACCAAGAGAAAGCGATGGTACTCTAGTCACTGAGACACTAAAACTATTAGGCATTTAGGTGAGAAAATGTATACTTAATTAGGATTACCACTTGAACTTACAAAATACAAAATATTCAAATAGTTTGTATTCACAATAACCCCCTGCAGGTTTTTTTCTTTTCTAATCAAATCCAAAATAATGCTATTATTAACTTTTTATTTCTGGTCTTTATTGCTTTTTATATGAAAAGGTAGTGTGCCCCGTTTAGCTTTAGAATGAAACTTTACAGAGTCACTCATCATCTTTCTCCACATTTTTGCTGTTTTTTTCAGGACAGGTCTTAAGACTGCCAGACTTACACTCGGGAGAGAGTGGTGAGTGAAATCTGAAACTTCTTAGGGGTAGTTACCCCTCGCCACCCAGCCTGGAAAGACCCTGTGGTTCTGGTTGCAAGGTAGAAAATTGTGCATGCCAGTGAGACTGCAAAGTTGTAATGTAGGCTAAAAATCAATTCTTGTGCTGATATCTACTTGAAAAAATTTACCCTCTCTTAAAGAATCCTCCATTTTAGTGTTTTACTACTTTGATGCCGCATTTGGCAAGTTCTTATGTGTCCAGTGTCTTGCCTAAGGAATCTAAAACAAAACATATGGAAAGAAAATTAACTGCCCAGAGTCCTTCAATGAGCACAGAAGTACACTTTGTTTTCTACTTCACAACACACTGCATTGCTTTTGCATGCAGCAGAACCTCATTATTTTGTACCTCATTATTTATATATTGGGTAAGCCACACAAAGTAACGTTTTTCCCACATCCAATAAAACAGCTCTAGAGCAGATGCTAAGAGGATGCTTTAATCATTGGTTTTGCAGAAAGAAAAGTCATGGGTTTCACTTATCTGCTAATAATTAAAATTAAAACCGAATTGCCACCATTAATTAAAGCTAAGTCACAGATTCCACTGTATTTCAAGATAACTATACTGTTACATTCCTCAAGACTCACTTTCTTTTCAGAGAAGCAAGAGTTATAATGCTGCCGAATAAATTTCTTCACCTTCCATGGAGAAGTATGCAAACAGTGAAATGGAAAATGTTATATAAAAAGAAATGAATCAGCTAGATTTTTTTTTTTTTTAATTCATCAGCATGAAATTATACTAATTTGGAATCTAATCAAGTCTGTTCTAGGAGCAGAATTAAGGGTCAACACAGTATCTCCTTCAAGTTGGATACATTTTGAGTATTTTCTGTTTAAATAATTCATTCCATTCATAGGGTCCAAGGTCAGCATAAAACAATTTTTCTGAGTAATAACTAAGCAGAAACAAATCATATATTGCAGAAAAAACATTTAATCAAAGATATAAACATTTATCCAGATAGTTAACTCAGGTTCTGAAGAACTGTTTTGTGTTGTTGTCCATTAATTCATTTGAAATTCAGAGCAGCCTTAGCCTAGACTAAAAATGCCAAATTGAAAATTAAACCAACATTATAGAAAGTAGCAGATGGGAAAAGGAGAGGTTTAAACACAAGGCTAAATGCCACTGCTGAAAATCAAGCACCACCAGAAATAACAAAAAGCAATTTATTCAAAGGACTAAGTCCAGCAACTGAATGGCAAGAACTCATAAATCCTTCAGTACAACATCAAAAATTAAAACATCTGCTTTACTATAATTATTACAAACATCCAGGTTTAGTGCCAGTCATTCTTTTTATGTATAAGGCCATCTCTCTAATCAACACACAAGCAGACCTGCAGATGTGGTATCCACTCCAAAGGTTTTGTGCAGTTTGAAATCATGCAGATTTTTCACATTCTTGAGTTCAGTTGTTAATGAATATTCTGATTTTTTTTTTTTTTTTTTTTTTTTTAACCATAAAATAAACATGCACATAAAAAGAGAAAGTCANTTTTTTTTTTTTTTTAGTGAATGGCTAAGCTGTTGTCCATCACTCAGGACTAAAACAGGTCTTCCTGGAAACTCCCTGCTGCACGATGTGCACCATCCCACTCACCCTGGGAAAGGGGACAGAAGGCTTCAGCTCAGTGATCTGTTCCAGTGGTCTCTTGCGTGTCCTAACAAACAGCAGAAACAAACACCTAGCACAGCTGGTAACTCCAAGCACTGTTCTCTCCTCCAGCATAGAGCAGACTCTCCTTCACTGCAAAAATCAAGATTAGGAAAGTGTAGCAGTATTAAAGAGGGCTCACACAAAAGCCATTAGTCCTGTGTTGTTTTTGTGCGCTTTACACTTTTCTGTCCTTATTTTGATGTATATCAGATGGACATTTTGACTTATACTAATCGATTACAACACCATAAATTAAAACTAAAAATAAAGTGCAAAACATTAATTATAATCTTGCCTACAATTGGATAAATAGGGGAACATGAACTGGAAAAGCTGCATGGAGGAAATGAAAGGAAAACTGGTGATTCAGAGTGAGCCTGATTTATCACAGGCATGTGTGCAATTGTCTGCAGTTCTAGCATTTAATTAGGACTCTTGCCCTCAGGAAAATAAATTGAAAAATATTCTTAAGCACATCCTTTAGTAGACAGGAAAATAAATTGAAAAATATCTTTAAAGTTTTCAACATTCAACTTTTATGTATAATTTAGTAGGGCAAATAAGGCAATTTACATTGAAAATTTTTTATACATAATAATTAAAAGAATTATGGTATTAACATTGTTGTTAATTAACATTATCAAATAAATTTATTATGTAGCTAGCTACCACCAGCCAGCTTCTTATCTTATTGGCATTTCTTTGAACATATCAAAATTAAAATATATAGCACAACTGGGATGATAAACTTTCAAGGGCTTTCATTAGTCTGGAATATATTAGGAAAAGTACCAGGAGAGTTTCTCATCACCAAAGGTCATTCAATGCCTTTTGCTCCAACCAAAGGACGATGAGACTATTCTGAAGAAAAAGAGCTTTTTTGAGTTGGATTTTTTTTTTTATTTCAAAGCAGGATATATTTAAAATTGTCATTGTTTAAACCTATTATCCTAAACCAAACTTAATATTGTTTCAGCTGTCTTAAAAATCTCAAGCCCCTCTTCAAGCCCTTTCACGGTCTTTCTTTCATCCACTGCATTAGATTTTATTTCTGTGGATGAAATCCTGTGCCATACACACATACACATCCAAGTGCTCTCTTCAGTGTCAAGAATCCAGCTTTAACTCAGTCTGGGTGGTTTAATCCTTCCCACAGAATATTTACTACTAACATAAATCCTGCTTATGTCCTTCTCTTACCCTGCATGTGCTGACCATGCTCATCCCTCTCTTTCCAGTTTATTATTTCTCTAAAATACGCTTTCCTTCACTTTTCTCCAAAGAAATGCTAATCTAATAAAACAATGAAGGTCTGTAATAATCACTCTTGTTAGAACCACAACTGTTAATATGGTTACCCATACTCTTTACAGCTCTTTAGTCCACAAAGCCCCTAAAGAGCCACAACTCAGACAGGACCAATTGGTTGTATTTCTTATGCTATGAGATAGCCTTGGGTACTGCTGATCCAGTCATCCATCAAAGGTCCCTATTCCTGTTGGCATCAGCCACAACTTCTTGACCTTGCACAGTGGATTTACATCAAAAGATCATCTCTAAATTAATGCTTCATACTTTCTATGGCAAAAACTTGCTGAATCTTTTGACATGGAAAACAGATGCTGGACCTCACTGAAAACAGTCATTGCCTTTAGGAAAAATGCATTCATATATTTCCACACTCCAAATAATTGGTACCTCTGTCAGAAGTCTTCAGACATCAGCCTGAAGGCATATGCTACTTTGTCAATGTACATGAATTTTCCTTACTATTATGCTAGATTTTACTCATGTTGTACAAAAGGTGAATGAACACTGTCTGCTTTCTACTTATCACAACATAAACAAGGCTCTTCCCAGACTGGGATCCAAAGATTGGAGGCTGAGCAGCAGTTCCATTGCAATGAACCAGTTTCTGTCCTCGGACCTGCCACCACTGTTCCAGGTACAGCGAGTTGCGTGAGGGCAAATGTGCCAGTGTCATATCTTGCCTGATGCCAATACTGGTTCCTGGAGGTAAAGGACCGTATCAATTATCTATTTATTTTAGCAGATGGATAGTGTTCTAGTCTACCTTAGTATTCAAAGAAATTTTATTTTGCCTGCTTCACAGTTAACTCAGAAAATGTGTGCTGGTGGATGATTTATTCTTGCATGTGACTGAATAACCTAATCCTTCATTTGAAAGAGATTTTAGGCTGTTAATAGGGCATATATTTTTATATCATCAGAAATAACACTTTTTTTTCTCTTTCATACTTAGACTTCAGCTTACAGTGCATTGTGCTTCTTGATTCCGTCTTTTGTATGTTGGTTTTTGTGAGACTTCACAGATGAAACCTCTTACTGTGAGGTGAGTCACTGTTCAATTACCAAAGAACAGTTTTGCTGAATAATAAGCATTGCTTGTTGCATAGGTTTTTTATTCAATAGTTAAAGTCTACATCAAAACATCATAATCCTCTGTGTTATATTTGTTCTTCTCAAATTCAGTGCACATTAGTAACCCTTTCAGCGATAAATATTTTCTACAGCCACAGACTCCACGCTCACATTGGGTGAGATTTTGCTGTCCTTCCTTGTGAGAGCACTGTAGGCAGTGTAGAAATATCCCTTGGGATACTTCTACGTGTAGTAGATACCAAGTGGAATATCCCTTGGGAAGCTGCTTCAGAGACTCCCAGAAGTTCTTCCCTAGGTGGAGTCCTTGCTGTCCACTTTATTTCATAGTGTGATTTGTGAAAGGTATTCATGACACTATCCATGACATTGAATGTGTGTCAGTTTAAAACAATTTTTTGTAACAATCAAATTGGATTGTAGTCAGATTTTAAAGGAAGGGGAAAAAACCCCAAGCAACCCAAACTCATTCCCCTTCATTCCTTCACACCCTCCCCCAAAACCAAAACCACCAAATAACTAAAACAACAACAACAACAAACAACAGATATGTAAGAAGATGTGGAGGTACATGGTCCATCTATGCCAGGGGTGGGTGGCAGGTGAAGATGGTGGGAAAATGAAAAGTGGTAGATGGCTTGGATGAGGGAGTCCATTTTCATTTATTGAATGAAAGTCCTTGCAGCTGAACAAGGTCTGTCCTTGAAAGTATTTCTGTGTCCAGTAAAATATGAGGAAAATATATCTCTCTGTGCTATTCTGGTTCCCACACTGACCTTCTAAAATGAGATTTTCAAAATATCACACTTCTAAATCAGAATAAGATGTAGCAGCATAAAAAGGCTTGCTCTGTGACAGAGGGAGAAATGTAATGCATAAGTATTTATGAGTATAATTTGGCAGTTTAAAATAAAATATAGCACAGATATTTGAATTTCTAGCACAGGAAAGATTAAAACCCGAAATACCATCAACTTTTTCTAACAAATAGTTTTTATCTGTTACTCAGAGTGTCATCTAGAAATTCTTCAGAACTGTCAGAGATAAACAGTTACCTCCATTGGCAAGTACCTTGCAAACATATATTCACTACAAGCTGTGAAAATAAGTAATCCAAGCGACATCTACTTCCCATTTTTGTCAAGTACCCAGATTGGCAATTTTCATAAAGATCAAGGAGGCAGACAATGTTTAAGATTGTTGTTTCTGTATGTGCACGTATTTTCCTATTTAGTCCCAACATATTTCCTACAAACCTCAACCTTAAACCATTTCAGTTAATGAACCACAGGGTGAAACTCCCCTAGTCATCTTACAGCTGTGAAGCAACAAACCCAATCTGGCACAGTAAATCACAATACTTAGCTTCTGAATAGATTATTCTAAAAAGAGAAATTTAAAAGTCAGAATCACATTTATAGATATTTCCCCCTCCTGCTTCTCCAACTGCACTGAATGTGAAATGATTTAAGGTCAAATCCTCACCAGGCAAAGCAGTGTATGCTCAGTGCAGCATGAAACCACCATCCTTATTATCACAGAACTCACTTAGAGTGAAAAAATGAAAAATTTCAGTAAGCACAGCTTCATCAGAAAAAGAACTAATTCTAAGGACATTTACAGCTAAGTGGTGCTGCTATAAAGATGGTAACAATGCCTCAGCAGCAGCAATGCCTCCTTTGATCAGTTCATTGTCTCCCTTATCTTTTAATTTGAATATCTTGCTATTTACTGTCAAATATTATCATTTCTTTTCAGCCAACTAAAAATTAACTGAAGAGTAGTTCTTGTAACCAGTAAGTACACATACAAATGAAAAGTTTAGTAATAAATCTCTCAAAAATGTGAAAGGCATCATTATTCTGAGGGTTTACAAAGGAGCCACTTCTGCTAATTGATTTTTACTGTACTTTTAGCCATAATGGATTCACTGTTTTGTGGGGGTTTTTTCCTTCTGTGAACTCTTTGGTCTTAATTCTTCTGTGCTTCATGGGATCTGTGTGGATGTGAAGAGCATACACAGCCCCTAGATGAGTGCTTTCATACACTAGCAGTATGCATGAAGGAAGCAATCAACTATGCCCAGCAGCTTCCCCAGACTCTGTTGCAGAAGTCATAATTTTTTTATGTCAGCAGAAAATGGTGTTTTGGGCAGAATAATAAATTCTTCAACAGTGTGACTTAGGACTGAAACATGCTTTATGAAGAGCTTGGTCCATGTTTGAGATTTATACTCAATTTTTTTTCCACTCCAATTTTCTGAAACTTCGGTGTTTGAGAACAAAATTCAGGTCCCCTCCTGATCTGATATTAATTATTCATAATTGGTTGGAGTGCTCTAGAAAGAGCCTGGGCATTGTTGTACCTCTGTCTATGCCAAGAGCTGAGAAGAGGGGTTCTGGCTCTGACGTTTCCTGGCAAAAGACGACAAACATCTGCCAGCTCCTCCAGCAGTTTGAAATGTGCTGGAACATCTTGTCTGTATCCTTCCCCAAGCTGTTGGCTTGACTACCACACACATCAACATTGGGATACCCAGCTGCTGTGTCAGCTTGGGCCCCCAAGAGGACTGACACACAGCCCCAACCTTAGGATCCTCACTTACAGTCTCCAAGAACCATGCACTGTTTTCAGACCTGTGGATTAGCATCTCTAACTTGTACAAGGAAATAATGGAAGGCTGAAGCTCAGACACTGCAAACTCGAGATAGCCAGTGGAGGTACCAGGATGTTTCAAAGGATCTGCTTCTTCAAATCCTCTCCTGTCTTGCTATGATCCACACCTTATGGTAAGAATGAGCAGCAGTAACATCCTCATTTCAATTGCTGCTCATTCAGGGGAATAGCCTCATAAACAATTTATTTTTGCAACAATATATAAAATAATTGGAATAAAGAAGCAGTGTAATTGAAACAAAAAAAAGTGGTGTGATGTTTCCATGATTAAATTAGGCCATATAATTTGGAGTTAATCCATTCGCCCTGGAACACCTTTTCAAAGCTAATAGATGAATTTCCATGTCCAGAAGTTTGTATTTCTTTATATGATCAGTGAATTCAGGTGGTTTTATTTGATTGTTAGCTTTATAAGTGAGAATTCAGTGTATTTAAATAAAACATGACACTTTATCTACGGGAAGAATGATTTTCTTTTAAGATTAACCTGAAACACTTTTCTACTCTTTCATTTTCGTGGAGGGGTCAGAGAGTCAGGCTCATTTGAAAAATAATCCTGGACAAAAGAGGAATCCCAGAGGTTTAATTCAGTCTTTCCTTAATGCCACTGGTAGTTGGATCAAGCCCTGTCCTAGTTGAGCCATGGAAGCAGATTCTCCTTATATTCTTGTGCCTCCAACAAAAGCCTTAATACAAGAGATCAGCATCAGAGTATCACAGCAGTGACCTGAGCACAGAGAAATCCTGGATGCAGCTGGCAATATGTATAGGCACAAAAGATATATTATAAATTGGGGACTGTTGTGCAAAGCACCTACAGGGTCTTGTCTTTTGTGAATGCTGTTTATCCTGTTCATGCAGATATTCATTAAATGTTCTGAAGGCTGTGAAAGGCCCACATTTTTTCCTCTTTTTTTATCTTGCTTTCACATGATTAATTACTGCCTACCTGTTAGAGTGTTGGAGTGGCAGCAGCTCCCGAGGGAAGCCAGCTTTGAATGGTTGAGTAAGCACTTTCCCAGACTGTAGCAAAGTGGAAGCAAATTGCCTCTCCAGCAAAAGTGCCTTCTGATGTACCAGCCACCTTTAGACTGGAGAATTTTGTCTGCTTCCTCCTCCTGTGAAGTGTCAGGCTGCCCCTTCAGAAAATGTGGGCAGTAATTAGGGCAAAACCTAAGAATAAATGGTCCTGTGCTGAGTCAATACCACTCCACTCTGAAAACCTTGCAGCCATCCCTGCACCTCACCCCACAAGCTTCTCATAAGGCTGGCAGGAGAGGCTGCCCAGACTCTGATTTCTCCTTATGGGCTCAGCTCCTTGATCTAACATGGGAGAGGAATGCAGCAAGGGCAGTAAAATTACTTAAGCTGACATGCTAGTACTGCTAATAATAATATCTTGTGTGTATGGTTTTCAAAAGAAAAAAGAAAGAGAGCCTTGGAGGCCAGAAATACTTCACAGATACTGCTAATTTCCTTCAGAATGACACAGTAATTGCAGTACCTTTTTTATTGCTTTGAAGATATTTATCTTAATACTACTAATTCTTACATAATGATTTTTTAATTGAAAAAGTGTTTGTCTAAGTAAGAATCAACACCATGTATTAGTAAACATTAAGACTACTCAACTTTTAATTACAATGCTGCATTGATTAAATTAACTCATTGATTTTTTTCTCTCAGTGTTTTTATCTAGGATCTCGGCCCTGTTTGTTGTTACATTTTTAAACAATTACTAAACCACATATATGTATATGTATTGGATGTATTTTTACATGTAGCAATTAATTGATTAGAATTGCTGCAATTAACAGCCTACAGTGATGGCCCATACAAAGGAAACAAACATCAATTCCACATCATAAAAACACTATAATATATCACTTAAAGTAACATGGTAAACAAAGGACAGGTCAATTGCTAACCAAATTAAGGACCTCAGAATTATCAATGCAGACAAACCGGTGACAGAAGCTAACCCTCACACAGTCTTGGAAGAAGTCAGACCAGCCAGAGCAAAAGCCACTCCTTTGAAACTTTTCATAAATATCAACACTGCCCTAAGAAAAAGAAACAAACAAGAAGACAGCATCAACTAGCTGCACACTGTGTTTTCTAGAAGCAGCTTAATTATATCAACTTTGGATTAATGTCAGGAATAACCACACTCAGTATCAATCACTGTTAGAGCTTCTTTTGTGCATTTTATATCAAGAATAAGCTTTCTAACATTAACCTCAGTGAGAGCTTGCTGCTGAAATCCATCTTCCTAGTTAAAAAAATATCAGGTGTGAGAAGAGGAAAAAAAAATGCTTACATTACCCCTGTGTTTCTCCTGGTGGAGAAACGCATTACACGCCCCAGTGGCAGGCAATTTTTCCCTGAGGATTTTTACTGATAGCCGGTGCATTTATTGATTATCACCGCATGAAGCTCAACAAAACATCTAATAACAAACTACTCAGCACATAGCCTGGGGATCTATCTGGGTGCTTAAAAATCTAGTACAGGTGTTTGGAAAGGATTTGTCAGAGCTCTTGGCTGCTTCTGGTGCTGTGGGACCAAGTTCTGCCATGGTGGCAATGCCTGGCCCTGTCTGCCCTGGCTTCACCATAGTGCTCCCCTCACCTCCCAGCTTGCCTTCCCCTGGGGAGGAGCCCAGCTCCTGCTGCATCCCTACAGAGTTGTATAGGAGATGATTTAAAAACATCTCTTTTAAATGTCAAAGCACTTTCCCCAGCTGAACATGTTACATGGTAATGGGTTATTTCTTGGCTCTTGGTTCAAGGCCAGACAGTACATTTTATGCTCAGTGTGGGAAAAGGAGTAAAATTTTTTCCTGCCTTTTTTCCCTTCTGTTTTGTTCTGTAAGCACACCAATTATGGTCATACACCAAAAAAAGACTTTCCAGCTGTGGAAAGTTCCACAAGAGAAATTTTGAAGAAAAAAATGCCTCTAGAGTATTTTGCTAGAGGGTTGATCTCTGCTTAGTGCACTGCCAATACAGGTAACTGACCCTCCGTGAAAAGCACTACCACACTGAACTCCAGATGTGACAGCTGGGAGGATATAACAACATTTGTGACATTTGCATGCCATCAAACACATGACCTTCAGGAATATCACCTGTCCCTGTATCTTCCAGTGGAAACATGATAATGCTACTCCCCAAGGTATATCTCAAGGCAGTCTAGACATAAGAGGAAAAAACACATAGTGCTAAAATGGTAAAAATGTCCTAAAGATGTTTCCAAGAAATCCATTAAATATTCAAGATGTGTTGGGCTTCTGAAAGCAGCTAGCCACATCCAGAGGAAATACAACTGCAGCTACTAGAATAACAGGACTGTGTGATTTACAAAATGATTTCTGGGATGTCCTAGCCTTGGGCTCAGTATTGATCCACTTTCTATGTCCTGGACAAAGAGCAGAGCAACATGAGATGCACTTTTCTGAAGGCTTCTTGTCATGGGACCAGGCCAACCCTTAATTAGGATGTTTCCAGTAGGATTTGCCCAAAGCCTCTCTCAAAATATCTCAGCACGGCTCCCAATAATGATTAGAGACATTGAGAGGGTTTTTATGCATACATGGATATATGAACAAATGCAGATACATCATCCAAATTTCTGGTGCTTTAATCTTTGTATAGATTGCAACACTGTGATAGTATTAGGTGGAAGTAATTTGATACTCAACACTTCACCTTATACCTGCACCCATGTCCCTAATCCATGGGACCAGCCATGGACAGCTCTACAAGTTTCAAACCACTCAAAAAATTCTAGTAGCTCCCATCCCTTCCAAAAAGACAATTTAGCAGAATCATGTTTTCTTCTTCCTCTCCAGCTGTTCACACACACTCCTAGACTTCCCTTCCCTCAAAATCTCCTGATGTGAGGGCTGGATTCAGTCCAGAAGCAACAAGACAAAGAAGAGTTATTGACCAAAGTGGAATTTTACTTCAAGTTTTCTACATGCCTTAAGTCCACACTGAAACTGTCTGTCCTCTTATTCAGTAAAGGACAGTGCTGGAGGCAGTGGGATACCGGCAAGAGGAGAGGAAAGGCAGGGGTGGGCAATGGTGCAACCAGGACTGGTCTAATGAAATGTCCTAGCTCCCACTCTTCCTTTCTGGATCCAGACACAGCTTCAAAACATCTGAGGCAGCAGGAAAAATTCAGCCCAGCAGTAATTTGCAAGGGAAATACAATTAGTGCATTAAGATTATTTTACTAAATGATTTCTTTTGCTCCATCGCAGTAGTGCCTTGCCTGACTGCTGCTAAAAAGGACTGTAAACTCCACAGGGGACAGGCTGAAAAATACCACTAAGAGTTACTTGACTTTTTGCACAGAAGCTCTGCTTGAGTCCTGTGTCTTTGAGTAAAGCGTGTGCACCACTACCACACACTTAACCTTTCCGAAGGGCTGTGGAGAAAGAAGGGCTGCCACTAGGATGTTGCATGTGCAAGCACTTTTCTGCATCCCAGAGATATGGAGGACATTTTTCATTGATTTTTTTCTCCTTTTTGTTTTTCCCCAACCAAATTGCAGATTATTTTAAAATCTTTTATTTTGAGCTGGCAGTATGAATGCTTTTTAGTTCACCTAACTCTGACATCTAGTGCCTAACTCTGACATCTAGTGCCTAAGTCCGCATCACTTATTAACAATAACAAAAGCCTAAGGCAACCCTAGAGACTAAGACATTTAACAAAGAGAATATTACATCACATCTTAAGGTTATCTTAAGGTAAGTTTGTTCCTTAGTTCACTTCACAGTTACACCGCTGGCTTTTTAGAAGCAGTATTGATTTCAAAGTATTAAAATAAGTCTAGTAAAAAGTTTCAAACTCTGTATGTGAGTTCTACACATTTTAAGGGAAGGTTTCAAGAAGTGACTACGTTCTTACAAAGGACATAACTCCTGGCTGAGTAAAAGGTGTCCTTGCCTATGGCCAGGGGCTTGGAACTAGAGGACCTTTGAGGTCTTTTCTGACCCAAATCATTCTATGATTCTATGATAATGTCTTTCCTTGCACTACNTTTATATCCATATCTTTAATCATTATTTGGTATAAGACACAAAACCTTAGTATTTCTGAGCTGCACTAAAAATGATACTCCTTTGTTGCATATTTCCCATTACAACTAAAGTAAAACATGAGTTACTATGCAGTCCCTTCCTGCAATCAGTGCCAAAGAATCCATCCATCCATCCATCCATCCATCCATCCATCCATCCATCCATCCAT
>VXBB01016792.1:1578096-1632473 GCA_013399915.1 Illadopsis cleaveri | reverse complement strand
CTTACAAAGGACATAACTCCTGGCTGAGTAAAAGGTGTCCTTGCCTATGGCCAGGGGCTTGAAACTAGAGGACCTTTGAGGTTTGTTCTGACCCAAATCATTCTATGATTCTATGATAATGTCTTTCCTTGCACTACAGGTACCGAAAACATGATTATTTTTATGTTGATACTTCTTTTTCACAGAAATGTTGGAAGAATCATGGAAGAAACTGTTTGAAGAAGTTAATTTGCAGATAATGTCATTATAAATACCATTTCAGCTGTCCTTTATAGGATGCTACACACCAGTATTTCCTGGGACTGGCATCTGAATCTGAGTTTTCTTCAGCAGCACTCCAAGTTTTTGACATGGCTTTTTGTGTGATCAGTTTATCTTAACTTTCAAAGTAAGAGCTATTAAATCAGCTACTGAGACTTATTATAGCTACCTACCACCTCTCGTTCTGATGAAACACCAAAACAGATGCACTTTAGAGGAGAAAAAAATTTCAGCAGAAAGAACATGAAAGCAGAATAAAAGCTGTCCTCAGATACAGCCATCTGTGATAGGCACAAAACCTTAGTATTTAGTATATTTAATACAGTTGCATTTTTACTTTGAGCANAAATGATACTCCTTTGTTGCATATTTCCCATTACAACTAAAGTAAAACATGAGTTACTATGCAGTCCCTTCCTGCAATCAGTGCCAAAGAACCCACCCATCCATCCATCCATCCATCCATCCATCCATCCATCCATCCATCCATCCATCCATCCATCCATCCATCCACAGGTCCCTGCAAGAGTGAGTTAGCCTTTTCACTGGTCTCATGTTACAAATCCACTGACAGGAAGGGCTCAGATAAACTAAAGGACAGGGTGTGATATAACCTGGAGGGCAAAGAACAGGAACTCCCCACACAACTGTTAATGACCAGCAACAGTTACTGTAGGATTTCATCCATTCTTACCCTACTGAATTTTGAAATTCAGAAGAGGGAGAGGAAAAGAGAGTGAAGAGCAGGTTGCATGCCTTGCACGCAGTGCTGGGTCAAGAGCATACTCGAGCAGTTACTAGGGAACCATTAGACCACTGCAGATCCATATTTTAGCTTGGATTATGATTAGTTCTCACATAAGACCTGTTGCTAAAACAAAGAAAGTTATTTGCAATTTTGGGAGGCAAACAAAGGGGCTTGGGATTTGCCTGTACCTTGGACTAAGACTTTAAAGCCCTTTGGTTACTTACAGAATATCGTATCAAAAGGGCTGAAAAGACAAGACAAGAAATTTGTAAGAGTTAAATTCTGTGGAATTAAAAAATGCTAGAAACAAAATCCTTTTACCAAAGATGGAGACCACTTTTCAACACAACTGTTGATTAATGACCTGTTTCAATCAAATATTTAAGTTATTCTTGTCTAAACTGCATAAAGATAGAAAAAGACTTATTAAAAGTGCTCTCTGTGTTTCTTGGCAAGAGATTGTTTGGTTTATCAGAATGAAATGCATTTTCATAGGACCTCTGATGGAGTTTAGTAGGAAGGTAACACACACTAAAGTAATTTGACTTGGCAGTCTGAACTACATGGTTGAAGAGTGATAAATGGTAACACTACATTTTCATACTTATATAGTATTTATAATATTTGTAAAATACCTCAAAAATAGTAGCCCTTCTAGATTTTCTGTAACAGAACCCAAATAAATTACAGTACCCCTGGAAAGGCAATCCTGTGCTGTGCTAAAATAGTCAACAGGGACTTAGACCTGAAAGGAGTCAATCTTCCCACAGGCTGAAAGATACTCTTAGCTTTTTAATTATTTGAAAATCTGGGAGAATACAGCAAATAGATGTGTGTTTCCTCTGTATTTCCTCCTCCCAGCTCTTGAATGAATAAATTGCAAACAGTCTTCCAAATGCTACAAACACAAGAGTTCACTGCCCTTCCCATGCCAATGATATGGTAAGTGCATGGTGTAATATGGCAAAGAACACAGCATGTGATCATGGCTATAAACACTATTGCACAGACACAACTCTACACATGGCCACAGCAGCAAATCCTTGAAAATGAATCATTCATTGTATAATATATACTCCAAATAAGTAATTTCCAGATATTCAAATACAAATATTCATGGCATTACAAGGCTTTATGATCTCCCACATTTATCAGTACCTCATTCCAAAAGCACAGGACTTTGAAAGAAATCAAACCTTTCATCACAGCATGGAACTCAGCCTTAGATGGTCCTTAGATCTCCGCCAACAATGAACCTTAACAAACAGACATCACACATTAGCAGACAGACAAGAGACAAGACTATATGTTACATCAGTCTTTCACATTTTCTAAGTTGTGGCTGAAGATGTTCACCAAATGCAACCTCTGTTGAAGGCTTCGTCTCATCTGACTTTAGGACTTTGCTTTTTATCTCAGCTAAGCAGTTCCAGCAATAAAAAGCCAAAACCTACCTAAAGCAACTTCTCTGGTGACTTAAATTTTGGGGTCAAGTCTGTTGAGGTGAATTTGCATCAGCCTGAGTCACTGATGGGAGGAACTGTCTCCTCGCACAACACTTACTAAGAACTCAGCTGCCAAAGCTTTTTGTAATCTTAAACCATCAGCAGGTTTTTCAGAGGAGATGCCAGACCAGCAAACCCTCCTGTGTAATTTTATCTATGTGCACAAAACACAAGAGTGCAGCCCAGAGGAGGGGTGGCAGTGGGCACCGCAGTGTGACGCACAATGCTGGAATTCCTCAGCAGTGCCCTGGCTTGGGGGGTTGATTTTGGGCTCCTGGGGCAAATGGAAAGCAGGCAAAAATGCATTTGCAGTCAATCCCAGTTTTTCCTTCCTCAATATTTTGATGAAGTTTTCCTCCTCTTAAACACCTTATCTCAGAAATGCTACCACCACCACTGATGGGCTTGGCCTTGGCCAGCAGTTGGTCTGTCTTGGAGCTGGCTGCTCCACTAGACATAGAGGCAGCTTCTTGCACCTCCTTACAGAAGTCACCTCTTTAGCCATCCCCAGGAATCAAAACCTTGTCAGAAACACAGCACAGATAAAGAAACTTTACATCTGAAACATTTTCACCAAACTTTTAAAAACTAGTCTAACTTGTAAATTAATGCTGATTTTCTATAAACACATTTAAAATTTAAATTTTTGAAGTTTAGCGTTTTTCCACTATGTCAGAGAAGATGGTGACACTTTCTGTCTCCAGAGAAACCAAAACATAATTTGTGTATTTAAATTAATAACAAATTACATAACTAGTAGTAGTTTTATGTTACAGTTTGGGAAGGAAGCAGGAAATACTGATACCTCAGGGAAAATGCAAATAGCAACATGTAATTATTCATATCCAGTTCTGGCCAAAATATTCAATTTTGTATCTACACACTCATTAAAAGTTTTACTAAGTGACAACAACTGGCAAAAACTTTCTAATTGTAACCAAGAGACAGCAATAGCAATGCTTGACTGTTGCCCATCTTATGTCAGGCAGTGCATTTTCTGAAGTGCTGAGGAGACTTTGTGATGGGTGTCAAGTCAGGTGTCAGGAGACAAAACAACTTTTGAAAATCCAGGATCCAACCATTCTGTTCTCCAGCCTTAGTCTGACTGATTTGTGATATCTGATGTGTATGTGTGATCAACTCACAGCAAGGGAATAGAAGTTCTGTCATAAAAAAGAAAAAGGGAATCTTGTTCAGAAATGGCTTTTTTCACTGAAGATTCACAGCACTCTACAACTGACTTCTAGTTATATTCAGTGCCAGTCCAAAAATTTGATTTCATCTGAATGTAAGAAACCATTGCAGAAGCAGACCTTGCTGGCCACTCACAGATAATTTCAGATATCTCCCGCTGCTGGTGATACCAAAATGCATCTTGGCTCTGCCTCAGAGCTGATCTCTTGAAGCAGAGATTTCACACCTCCTGCACGCCATTTGGCACTTCCGCAGACTGCAGAAGCCAACACATGCCCTTGGTCTGGCTGCCTGGGGCACCTGGGACTTCCTTCTCGTGCTGGAAGATCTTTCAGACACAGCATAGAGCTACTGAAACCTCTGCAGCCACCGGCAGAGGTGTGACTGTCCTGGACACATCTTGGAGGTGTTTCTCAGTCTGGGGTAAGAGCTGGGAGTGTTTGTGGCAGAGCTGGTAAACAGCTTAGACTGACAGAACATTTCCAGAGTTAATTTCTTTCTGAATTTAGCACTGATGTCTCAGTTTTCACGTATTTTCAAGTAGATTAAGACACAGTCTTAAGAAACCAATTTCCTCTGTAACAAACGCTGTGAAGATAAACTCCCTGTATCAACACTGGTAGGCATGATCTGCACAGCAAAGGATCTTTAGTTTTTCCTTTTTCAAAGACTACAAGTCCTGCTGAGTCTTCATCAGACCTGGATGGTACCATTTTACAGATTTTTTTTTTTTGGAAACCCATGTTGATAGAACTTACCAGCTTCATTTTTCTTCCCATACTTCTTCTAGAGCCTTTTTTTCAAACTGAAGCAAATTCACTGAATGCAAAGGCAACCTGTGTAATTGTAATTACTATTTTTATTAGTACTGTTAGCAAATATACGCTTTCAGTGTTGTCATCAATATTAAAAACATACATATAAATCTCTATTGGAAAAAAATCAAATATGAATATGTTGCTGGTGTACATCAGGGCTAAACATCAAAATGTGTAAGACTAGTTCAGGAATTCAGAAATGGATGCATTGTTTCATCTTTATTTTTCAGAAATACAACTTTAAAACTCAGCCTTAATAAATGCAAAATAATGAGTGTCCCTCCAGAATTTCTTGAAAATTCTCGTCCAGAACAATCAGATTGTAAAAGAAAGTAAAATTCCCCCCATGTGAGCAGAAGCTTGGAGGGGGGCGGGGTTTAGTCAGTATTACAGAATTTCGAAACAAACTACCAAGAACAGCTACCCTTACTAAATAACTCTGCAGTTTTTCCATGAACTTGGACCAAAATCGACAGTTAATAGTCACCCTTTCCCTAACCCATTACTCTGGGCAGCATTACTGAAATGTACTAATTTGAGCTAACTCTTCTACAGGATTTCAAGAAAAAAGGTTATTTTTTCCCTTCCTTTGGCAGGTTATTTTAAGGTGTCAATTCGAATTTTTGGCAGTATATCAAATCTTTCTGCAGAAAAGTTGTTTCTATTCTCCACAGGACTCTTAAATGTAGAAGAAATATACTTCACTCTCCACAAATTGTACTTTTTCCATTATCCTATTACTATAATTTTTCACAATGCTCTTGACAGCCCCCTTGGCTCTGCCTTACCAGAAGAAAGGGGGTTATTCATTTGTTTTGTCTTGATAACTTTTTTACCACGAAGGAGGTGGCAGCCTTCAGTACACACAGCTTGCTTTGCAGCAGAAAAGAAGAGCAGTAGCTGTGGCTGCACTGTGAAACCATATATAGTTTACAGCTCTGTATTTCATGGGAAGAATAAATCTAATAACTGCAGCAATTATAATAATGGCAATGAGGTGTGCAGTGACATTTTACAATGCAGGAAGATTTTTCAGACCAATGTTGACTCCAAGCATCCCTGTGTGACAAAAAATGCCCCTGAATGGTCCCTGTCTGAAATGTACTGTGAAGATGAATAAGGACCAATTTTTTTTCCACAAAGGCTGCCATCTAACTGTAATAAATCCCTCTATCAGCATGCCTCTCAGTGGACAACTCAGTGCTGCTAAATGGCAGTCACACTTCATAAGCTCAGAAAACTGACAGTATTAAGTAATGCAGCAATATAAAGCAATTCACTAGGAAAATGCACAATGCAACAAATCTGTTCTCCCAGTTTTAGATGCTTCATTTCTCCTTAGGGCCTTACCCCAAGGTCTGAACTGCAGTGGCACTTCAGGTAATCCCAGTTGGACCAAGGCACTCAGGAAAAGTGAAGACTTCTGACCTGAGCTGCACAGGATTCAGGCTGTGTCCAGCAATATTTCCTCTGCAGTGTAAGTTATTGTTATTGTGTCAGCTCAGGACATTGGGAAAGCAAAACATTTAGAAATGGGATAGCAGGTCCAACTTACCATCATAATTGTTTAGGAGAAGAGAGACAACTGCTGAGCTTTTTCTGCTTACACAGGAATGAACCTGCCATTTTGGATTTTAAAACCAATTAATCATGGCTCCAATCAGTTTTGATCAGTAAGCAAATGTTTCATTCCGTTCCTTGTATAACTTCATTGAAAGCAGGACTCAGATTTTTAAGATTTTTTGGTTGGATGTTTGGTTTTGAGAGCTATTACCTTCCAGAAACAGCTGTTTAAGAGGTCAACGTGCACTAGCAAAGGCAAGTACAGCAAAATTCCGAGGCAGTGAACTGCAAACATCTGCCCTGGGGAGATGGCAGCTCTCCTCATGGAGCACAAGATCATCCTACCATTTTTTCCTTCAGCCTTCCAGTCTCAGAGAAAGCTTTAAACTGCTGTCCTAAAAGAGGGGATCCCTCGCCAGAAGGCATTGAAAGAGATCACAGGAGAGACTGGACTCTCAGCAAGGCAGCTTGAAGGACATTTGTTGAACTTCCTACAATCAGGAGCTCACAGCTAGTCTTGTGAAAGGGGAAGGTTTCAGTGTGTTTTCTTGCCCCTGCACAGAATTCAGCACAGCTGGTAGGATTAAGCATTTACCATTCCTTTCCTGCTGCACCAACAGTTTTTGCCATCTGTATGTTAACAGCCTTAGCTTTATAACATTCAGTGTTATAATTGTCTCTGGAGCTGAAAGATGACTGAAATATAAGCTTTTATAAAACAAGCATTTTCCAAATCACTGTGCCATGAAACAGTCACTTAAGCTGACTGGAAAAAAAAAGATACCAGTTCAGAAGTTCATGTGAACTTGAAAACAAAAGAGAAAAGAAGATCATACAATTAGGTTGCAAACATTTCATTCTATTCTGTTGAATCAGTACTCCAGTGGGACAAATGGCTCAAAACTGTGCTAGAAAGCCCCAGAAGACTTGCAGGACAAATGGAAACACTCAATTCCACTTGCATTCGTAGCACAGCACCACTGAATTTAAGTCAGTCCCGAACTCTTAAGGCCTTGAAATAACTGTGCAAAATTGTAGGGTAGTTATTAACACTGCTGGGGAAAGTAATGCTGTAAGAACCTCTCAACAGGTTCATCTGTTCTTTGCTTGATCTTCTTCCAGCTTTAAAAAGGCTGATGACAAACAGAGGATGATACTCTTTTGCCTACTGAGAGATCCTGTGTATTGAAGCTGCAACTCAATAATCTGTGAAGCTTTTCAGAAATGTTCAGCACTGCAGCAAAATTTAGCATGGATTATCTTCCTGCTGGGAAAATAATAGGTAGAAGTTTTGTACCTTTATTCAGGGGAGAACAAATACATGGATATTTCTACATAAAATGGTAGTAATTTTATTTTCTGTGTATAAATATTTGATGATAACTTGATGTAAGGGAAAGTGGTAATGATTTTGAAATTCAGCCCTGTACCTGCAACATAGTATGCTTAAATCTTTTGGCCTGTACCTGGAACATAGTATGCTTAAATCTTTTGTCCTCATACGTATATTTAGCCTTACTCCTTCAACCCAGAAGAGCAGAGTAATTACCACAGTAAGCATTTTTATCTGAAAATTTATTTCTAGGTTGCTGCAGCATTTGCAGCACCTAAAGTTAGATAGAAAGAGAAACAAAAGCTTTGGGGTTAAATTCCATGGCCTGTTACAATCTGTTTGAATTACTGCAGATCAAAACCTATGTAGCCACTGTGAACTACACTGGAAATGAGCAAAATATGTGATTACCTTCCCCAAAAATTTAAGGTGATGCCTGCAACAGTTTCACAGATTTTTGACTCAGGCTAAGCATGCTTAAAACAAAATTGTGCACCTGGTGGTCCTACACGTCAGGCCTAGCAGTCCCCTTGCACAGAGCCCTTTTGGGAACTTTGTGATAACCTCAGGAGTGAGCTCCTTCTTTTTCCAGGGAAAAAGAGCACTATGCCAGGTCCTCAGCACTAAAACAGAATTAAGTTCCCTGAAGGTCCTACAGGACAAGTTACCCATTGCTGTCAGCTGGGGCTTGAGCAGGTCAGGACCCGGCAGGGATCTGACAGGGCTAACAGTTTACAGCTGAACGAGGGGGTAGGCAGGACCCTGCACTGAGCTGTTGTGCTCCTGAAGGAAAAGAAGCCATAGAAGCACATTTTCTTATGGCGCTTGGGGATTTATGATGGATGTGCACTTTTGAAAGCTCTGTCAGGTAAGCGAATGTCATTTTTATGTGACTTTTTTTTCTGAGGTAGCTTTGACATTCCTTGGAGAATGCTAGTATACTTTAACCATCCTTGGATCTTGTGATGACTGGGTTTTACTGGTGCTTTAGTTCCTACTTGTGTTGTGTCCTGCCAAGTCAATTCTCAAAGCCACTGCCAGTGAAGAGCATTTAACCAATGCTCTGGTCCATGATGGGGTTAAACTGCAGTTTAAATTCTGGCTGCAGAAATCCTGTTGGAGAAGGTGAAAAAAACCAACTTATTTGTAGCTGAATGGTTTGAGCACAAAGTACTGGTTGTTTACTTGCTATGTAAACTGATAAATATGCCCAAGCTCTGGTTTTTTTCTTCCATAGTTGTACTTTTTTAGCTGTTTTGCCAAGCTATCATGCTTGCACCTGACTGGTTGTACTCTATTGTGGGAGGAATAAGTCTGAAATGTCATCCCAGAATATCCCTCTCTGCCAATATCTAGGGTTTTTTCAGTAGGTGCAGAAAACTTCACTGTTGGGAAGGAGAGAAAAAGGTCCACCCTAATTTTTTTTTCTAACTGTGGGAAACACTGAGGAAAAAGCAAGTGCCTGTGCAAAGAGTATATGAGGGTGAAAGTAGGGAGTGAAATAATTCATATATTTATATTTTGGGATGAGGAAATGAATGATATTCCCCAACACTTCAGTTGATAGTACCACAGTGGTAGCTGATTAGAAGAGGAAGCATTTATGTTAATGATCTTATTTTGTGATTCAATTTCTTTCAAATTCTACCATCTGTTTTAAAATTCATGTTTCTCTTAGGAGGCTAATAAGTACACGTGGTTTAATGCTTCATGCTAGTCACCAGTAGCTCTTGCTGATTTAAATGAAAATTGTATTTTGCCTCAATCTCATCTGCTAGATCTGGTCCCTTTTTGAATTACAGTTTCTGGAAACTGCTGGAGAGAGAAAGATTTATAGCAAGATAAGTTTGCATGTGTCTTCTGCTTTATTTGGAAATGGTCTGTCGAAAATGACGCTGAACTTTGTAATGTTCGGAATTGTGTTTTGGGCCAGGGGACTCATTTAAGCCAGTGTCTGGCTTTCTTCATTAGCTGCTGCATGACAGTTTTCATGATTAAAAGTGGTACTGTTTGGGCATTTGTTTCAGTTTATAAGTGACAATTTATCTGGCTATTACTAAACACAAGTCTTCCAAAATGGGAAGACTTGTGTTTAGTAATAGCCAGATAATTAATTTGTTGGTGAATGTGAAGTTTCTTCCCAAGCAAGGAAGGAAGTCAGTGGTTTTGAACAATTTCATGAACCTCTCATCAAAGAGGTGATGGTTAATGCTTTGCATGCAGCTTTTGTACAAAACTTTTAATACTTAAGGCCTTTGATGGCTATGACACAAAACTAGTGTGAAGGTGGAAGTTTTCAGCAATGTCACACCCCCTCCCTCAAACCTGAGAGTTTAAGTTTTCATTTAAGACTTTTCTGCAATAAAAGAGCTTGTGTGAATGTGTGTGTGAAACATCTATTTATGCAGGTGTTCAAACTGATGGCATGGAATAGACAGGGAACAAGAGAAAATGCGGGGTCCTCAGCTCAGTCACACAACAGAAACATGTGAATGGCCATCACTTTCCTCTAAGGCCTGCAAAAAGCAAAGAATACATTCAAATGCTGAATTTGGCTGGTTCCTGCAGATCTCTATGACTCACCTCTGCTAAAATTAGCTCATCTTCATTTGTAACTCATTGCTCACTAAACATAGTTAAAAGCCCTAGAAGGCCAATCAACATCAAGGGTAGGTGGTGATTTTTTTTTTCCTTGAAGACAAACTTGAAAGTTAATGCCATTTACTGGTGTCTCTGATAATGTCACAAGATGGACTGTGGATGAGCAAGCTGCAGTATTTTGTATCTCTCCCTGATGTCACCTCAGACTCACTGCTGCTGGGTGATGTGTGAGAAGATATAAACCCTAAACAGGGATTTTTGCTGCAGGTTTGAATCCCAGCAGGCATTACCTTTGTTCTACAGCAGATGCTGGCCAGTGTAAAAAGGAAAAAGTTAACATTAACCTTGCCATTTAAACTTAGTGACAGACATAATCATTATTTGTTTAACCAAAATAAACAAACTTCAATAAATATATATTTTTAAAGTTAAGGTCTTTCTTTTAGTTGTTTTCATGTGAAGCCTTTCTCTCTTTGAAGATGATTGTTGAGATAATAGGTTTTGCGTCTGAAATAACAGCTGCACTACCTAAGAGAGTTACAACACGTTTTGTGCTACACAAAAATAGACACATATTCCCAATATTGGATTCTTTTTCCTGAAAGAGTGGCCCTTAACTCATTTTTAGCTCAGTTCAATTCACAGTTGGACATTAATACTAAGAAGCTGAAGAAAATCCCGAGATTTGCATTTTTACGTGTTTTTAGTACCAAAAAAATTTCATCATGAGTAAGTTCATTTTGAATGTAGTAATAAAACTTAATCAGAAATAACTGTTTTTAATTCCAAAGAGTATATGTCATATACAAGTCTTACGTCTTTAAAAAGCTCATTTACAAAGAGGATTGGATGGGATCTTCTAATGCTCATTCCATTTCATTTGCTTTACTAATAAAGTATAAATACTCATGAATTATGTCAGACTCACAGTGCACCTGATCCCAAGAGATGTTGAGTGCCTGGGCCCACGTGGACCACCACTGATGTCCTGCTCCAGCATCACTCCTCCTTTCTGAGCCTCCTGCTTTAGCCAGAGCTCTTCTGCCCTCTCTTATCCTGGCTTTGGTTATATGCAGTCAGTGTTTCTTCCAAGCTGGCCTCCAGCACACTGCAGTTCTTTTGATGTCTATGCTGGAAAAGGATGCTGTAGCTGCAGCAGATTTCACAGGGCATCATGCCTCTACTTAGGTTTCTACTTCATATATTCACTTGGGCTTTACGTGTGTGCAACTAATTGTTTCAGGAGGCATTGTATAACATGAAGTGAGATAAAAATTGCAGGTGCTTGTGTCCTGCTGGTAGCCATGGGTGGGCATGAGAAAACAATCACATACACAGAAAAATCTGGGATTTCAACACCAGTACTGAGTGAGTCACGCAATGTAACTACAGCAAAAATTTGTCCACTTGAGGTGTCACCAGCCCCCACCATTTGATAATACAGAATGTTGGTGCAAATGGTGAGAACTCTGCTTTGGCATGTGTCATAGTCAGGGGTTTGCAAATTATTACTAAAAATGCCTCTATGAGGTGAGGTTTGAAATGGATGTGGGTGGGGAAATAGAGGAAGGGGACAATATATTAGGGGCACCCAGTGCAAATGGGACAATGATAGCATGAAATTGCTACTGCTTCCCCTGTGATACTTTCATTCAGTGATCAGGAGTACAGAAACAAACTGAAAAGCATATTTCAGATAACTCCATCCAAGCAGTTTTCATTTTAGTGGTTTTTACAACACTACAGTGCAGCTCTGTCCCAATAAATGAGATTGATAGCCGGTCTCCTGGAACAAAGTGCCTCAGCAGTTATCCAGGATAGCTCTCCAGTTTTCCTGGGCCTGCCACAAATAGGCTCTGAGCCACACGTGGCACCTTTGGAGCAGCAGGATACCCTGGAGGCTTCTGACTGTACAAACACAGGGGCACATCCAGTTGTGGAGTGGGGAAACTGTGAAAGTCATGAAGGAAGAAAACAGCTGGAAGTTATTTGCACTGAAGAACAGCTCACCCCATACACCATTACCACCAGTTTCCCCTCGAGATTTTCCTTAAGAAAGTGGGAGCCTTTGCTTGAGGTGAGATGGACAGCATTGCTGGAGAAGGTCTGGTGGTGACCAACTGCTCTGTCTTGGGGCAGACTGAATGGAGTCATAGGTTTGGTAAGTTGGAAGCTGTGCCCTTGCTGACTGGGGCAGGTTGAGCCTGGGAACTTCCCTGTGTTTGTGTGTCTCTGCTCTGCTACATTTAACAGATGGCTCTGCTCAGACAACTTGTAAAGACAAATAGAAACAGTCTTGGAAAACTGAGTGGATGAAAAATACTCATACTGTGTTCATCAAACCATGCACTTACTGCAATATTACAAACTTCTGAGACACCTCAAATTGCACTAAAATAATATACAGCATGCTTGATAAAATTTTATTTCTCTTCTTCAGAGTTCCCCTGAGGCATACTTATAAGTTTCCTTTGTAACTAGTTCAGTATGAAAACATTCCTTAATTGGTTAGACAGGGTTTTTTTAAACTCCAACACCCCAAGCTCAAAGCAAACCCCACAACAAAAAGTTTCAACATATTGATAAAAGCTAGTGGTGTTGGGGTTTGAATCTATTATGTATGTGTTAGGGAAAAAAAAAAAAAAAAAAAGGTTAGCCCCTTCTTTTTGTGAAAGGGGATGGGGACAAGATTACTACCAGTGAACTTCAGTGAATAGACAATTATGTAAACTGTCTCAGGAAGAGCACAGAGGAGTAAAACTGGCCATAGTTAAACCTTGGCTGGAAAATGTTGGGAAGTCCTAACTCAGAAGAGCTAACCTCTGGGACAAATCCTTGTCATAGGAAGTGAGCAGTGATGGTCAGCAAAAGGAAGGGGAATTGGTTCATGGAGGGAACAGAATTGGGTGCTCCACTCCCTTCACTAGCATCCTTAGAGGTTTTGTGGTCTTCTTAAAAAGAGAAACCTCTACTGTGGCAGCTCCCTGGTGCTTCTTCTTTGAAAAGAGCTGACCTGCTAAATCAAGTCCAAAATATTTCAGCTGTCTCATTTTATCTCCATAGTAAGAGACTGAAAATTTATTTGAGATACAAACCAATAATGATCTATAGAGTGCTTAACTATGTATCTAATAAAAGACATAATTATGTTTGTTAGATTGAGTCTTTTGTTAGCATGTCCCAGATCACACTGGGTTCTGATCAGGCATGATATCAGGAGATGCAAAAGGACAGAAGAAAAATAATTTTAACTTGTTTAATTCTAGCTTGTGGCTCTGCTGTTTTTCTTATTTAAATGATTAAATACTTCACAGATTTGATCTTATCACATAAATATTCTTTGGTATAGCTTGTGAAAGAAGAAACTAGATTTTTAACTATGCTCTCTAAATGAAGATTTGTACAATTACTTGCCACAAATTGTAGTGTAGTAAATGCAATTAATATTGTGATGTGACTCAGAAGTGACCTTTCCCAGTCTCCAGCACATAGGCTTGCTCTCACAAATGTACTGCTCTGAAAAGCTAATGCATTTGCTGGACATACTAAAATGAAAAATATAAGCTGATTTCTCCTCACCCCAAGCTGTCACCAAGCTATAACAGGTTATTACAAAAAATGGTGCAGGTCTTTGAGCCTTCAGGGTTGAGGTGTACTGCTTGCTGGCATGCCAGCCTACTGCAGGGATACTCTTTGCAGCACTTTATATCCTCCACCAGAAAATTCCACACAAGCAGCAGCACTACCATGTTGCCAGCTCTGCAACACCCGGAGCATTTAGTCAGGAATGCAATTTATACCTTTTTGGATACATTAGGAGGGGTACACATACGCAATTTTACATGGTGTCTTAATTTTAACATTGTTACACTCATTTTAATTCAAGCCAGATTAAGGTTAAGCAAATAAATACTTTACTTAGGAAACTCATACAATTTACTGAGGGTTTCGAAGATGCAGGACAGAAAGTAAAGGAAACTGCATGCAGCCAAGGTGTCACACGAGACAAACTTTTAAAGATTCCTCTTCCCACAGCCCAGTGAAAAGCTGACTTACTCCACATGCATTGCCAGGACTCCTGCTGTACTGAACATCCTTTTGTCCTTGAGAAGCAGCTTTGGGAGGTATCTCGAATGGGAGGCAAAGGGGTGCCTGATAGTTTCCCCTCCCTGTAATTCATGGCTTGAACTGAAGAGAAGGATGTGAGGATATCCTTCAATCTCACACCTTTCACAAATGTTTTATTTCCAAACTTTGTTACCTTCTGGAAATGCTGGTGATGCCAGTCATGACCAGCCATTGCCATCTTCCATCCGGATAACCAATGGATTTTATTTGGTTTCTCTTCTGTGTTTGGTTTCTCTTCTGTGTTTGGTTTTTCTTCTGTGTGTCCTCATTCAAGTTAGATGGGACCTCTGGAGATCTACAATCCAACCCTTGGTCCAACATGACTAACATCTAAGTCAAATCAGGAACTCAGGATCTTGTCCAGGGGAGTTTTGAGTATCTGCAGGGATAGATTTTACATGCTCCTCAGGCATCCTTTTGCATCCTTAACTAGCTTCCCTGGAGGGGAGGGGAAAGAAAAGTTAGTTGGAATTTCCCTTGCTCCTACCCATGACCATAGCTTCTTGTGTTTTTACTGTATTTCACCTCTGAGAAGGACCATCCCCCATCCCAGTGCTGGTGGCAGCCACCCCTCAGGTCCTGCCTCAGGCTGAGCATGCCCAGCTCTCCCTGTGGTCCTTATGCCTGGAGTGCCACAGTACTCAACCATCACAGCAGCTCCCCATTGAGCTCCCTCTCTCCTCTGCATGCACAGTGTGCTGCAGCTACCCAGCAGGACAGCTGGTTTCCTGGTTTATGTGCAATCCTTTCCCCCACGTGCTGAATCCCTTTTTGCATGACCCACATTTTCCTCAGTCACACCCTACATTGCTCTGTGGCCAAGATCAGCGCCTGCATCTTGCTGAGGATGACACTTGGCAGTACAGCAGTACTTCAGAGTGATACTGGGGTAATCTGGGATGAGTGACCTCCTCCATCTTCTTGTTGGCCTTCTATGTGTAAATAATATATATTTGACCTACCATTCTTGGATACTCTGACTTGATGACGTTCCCTGAGTAGATCTAAAGGCTGTGACTTAATGTCTTTCCTAATGTAGCCAACATTTGACAAGTTATTGCTGAAGATGCATACTATTTATAGTTTTACTAATTGTTTTACTATTTAGTTCTGAACTCCAAGTAACTACTGATAAACATAAGACTACTTTTAAATACTCTCCAGTAAGCTTCTCCTATTTTATTTTTTCATGAGAAATTTAAAACAGTTGCTTCTTCCCTTTTTGGTGGGAGGCAAAAAACCACCAAACAGCATATTTCTAATCCAATACCTCTTTTAAAAATATTATAATTAAAATTTCAACATTGAAATATCAGATCACTGAAGTCAATGACAGAAATTTTCTTGCTGAGCATTTTTACACTCCTTTTTCACTAAAGGAAGAAGGTTGAATCATTCAGAAATGTGAGTATGATGGCTATGGGGAATTCAGTTTAATTCAGTGAAATCCTTCCCTGAGACAGAATAATGTCTTCCCTCCTCTTTTGAAGCCATCTTTTAGCCTATTTCAATTGCATATATGATCTGAGATTGTGCAAGTGTGGTATCAGAGAAACACTTCCACAGCAGAAATATTACTGAGACTATAGGATGCTTCCACTAGTAAACATGGCTTTCACCACTGGGATGGTTCCATCAGGCTGGCAGGATCTTTTCCAATTCCCTTAACGAGTTAGAGGGGAGTGTCTGGAGGTGGAGAAATATTGCAGGATGGATCCTGCCACAGGAAGCAATCTTACTTTTCTTTCCTTGTCGCTTGCACCTCATGAGTAAACTCCCCCATGCTGTAGTAGTGGCTGTCTTCTTCCACAACTGGATGGACTTCAAGCCTGAGGAGAGTGGACTGAGAACTGGGGAAAGGAAAAGAGGCAGGGGTAGGCTTTGTCCCTCAGCGTACAACAGCTTGGATAAGTCTTTGGTAACCTATTTACAGCAGACTACACATTCAGTAGGTAAAGCATTAAGGACACAGAGCTACAACTAGCCAAGATTACTTACATCTAAAGGCTGAATTTGCAGTATCTGTGCTAAAACCTGTCAATCAAACCCTTCTGGCTTGGGTAATGATTTCCTGATGAAATCTGAGGGGCAAGAGACACAGCAGATGGTGCTGATGCTGTAGAGCTATCCCTTGGGAGTTGCTTCCTGCCCCTGACTAGAATAAGCTGGCACTCTGAGCACAATGGTGCCCAGCCCAGCACCCAGGTGTGCTTCATTTTTCACATCCCAGGCTACTGCAAAATTATAATTCATCTGTCTGGCCCAATTAAGTCTGATATTTAGAATGGCTTTTTTTTGTTGCTGTTTCATTGGTCAGATGAATCTCTTAGCCTAAGTGTTAGAATTACTATTTTTTTCATTAATCTTTTAAAACTTCATTTTCTGTGCCTGTGTATTGAGACCTTGGTTCAAAGCAACTGCAGTGTAATAAGCTGTTCCTGCTGGAAAGAGGCCAGGAGAGTTATTCAAAATGTAGTGAGAACTGATAGAATCTGGCTGCCTTAGTGCCTTGAAAGGCAGTCTTAATTTCTTTTAAAACTGGAAGTTGACAAATCCCTACCTTTTGAGTATTCACTGTGCAGTTGTGAGGTTTTGCATGTTTATTGTCGCTGGGGCTCCCACTATGTGACGTATTTCCATGGAGCTGCCTTTGGCTGCCTTGGAGACCTGGCAATGGCAGCATCCCCAGACCCTGCTCAGGAGGGCAGCACCCTTCTCTGTGCCCTGGTTTTCACCTGTGTAGGTCAGGATATTGCTGGCACTGTTCTGTCCCTTGGCTTACAACACTAAACTTGTCTTCAACAGAAAAAAAAAAAAATTAAAAAATCTTCAAAGCCTTGCTTCTTTGCCCTTTGCCTGGATATTTCGGGGTATGGAAATATAAGCATATGTCTCAGGTTTATTAGGTGTGCACATTTTTCAAAACCAGATGTTATTTTAAACATTTGACGTTGAGTTTTGGCTCTAGAGGTGTTCTACTGCATGTTCTACTGTCTGGTCCATCACAGACAAACAAAGCCATGGCAGACTTGAGACTGATTTTGTCATCCTTTAGGTTTAGTGAATGACAGGCATTCACTAGCTAAAACGGATGAATTAGTTGCAGAACAGAGGCTTTGTCCAGTGAAAATCTATTCTGAAATGTTATTGCAGTGAGTGTCTTTGATTATGACAGTATAAGTACTTTGGGGGAAAAAAAAGAAAAAGAAAAAAAAAAAGTGCTCATATTCACATAAGAGTCTTTTTCTTGAAAGCCTCTAAAATTCTTCACCTAGTATCAGGTATTGCAAAGTTGGAGATAAAAGTAGTTTTAAAAACATTTTTAAAAGTAGTTTAAAAAAGTAGTTTTAAAACATAAAAAAATAGGTCTCTTTCATTTCATAAAGCTGTATGTTAATTGAATAATCAGAGCTTTCATCGTCTCTCTAATTTAAATTACCATTTGTCATCCTGTCTTTGTTGGCTGATATGACCAATGACTATTACATATTGCTCTCAGTCTGGTACCTTGCACGTACAAGGATTCATTAGCATACCATGTTTCATCTCTCACATAACTGCTGCTTTTAGTCCTGTCACTTAGCTCAGCTGCCTTCAAAGCCTAGCTTGAGCTACTGACTTTTTTCCCACAATTTCCATCAGGATTTTTTCATAGGAGTAGTGTGGTCATATCAGAAATTCAGTTTAATGGTAACAAGGTTTTGAAAGCCATGCTGATTGAAGCTAGAAGATGGGCTTTTCCCCTGTCAGGCTTGCACTCACATTCTTCCCAGCTGAGGTCTAATTTGCTTTTCCAGCACAAGTCAGCCCATGCTGTGAAACCTCTAGTTCCCAAAAACAATCCAATAGAAATTTCTGGAAGAACCTAACACAGAAGTCACAAGCAACCCTGTTTTCTTGGGTTGTTTGTTTGTTTGTTTGTTTTTCTTCCCATGTTGTAGGATAATTGCTCAAGACTTTAGGATCTGATTCAGATAGGATTTAAGAAATGGCTTCTGTGTTTTGATGGGATATGTAAGAAATCAGTGTCTTCATTTTGCTCTCCAAAATTTTGATGTGTATCTACTGGAAAAATAGTTGTAGAATGATCTCTTTATCTCCTACTAAATTAGTTCTTAGGCAAATATTCATACTTAGCTTTCATAATCTTTTCTCTAGTCCCTCTAGAACTACCACTCCTTTGACGCTTTTCTCCAAGCTGCATATGAATGTCTTTGTTTTGGATTATTTTTCCTCAGAGGTAACATTGTCATATTTTCAGACCAAGGCATCATGTTACTGTCTGTCCTGCAACCTTAAATTTTTCTCATTGATGACTGGAACATTTTCAGGTTGAGGGAAGTTTGTAACTATAATAATGCATTTATTTTCTCATTTAAGTCAGGATTTTAGATGTGTGTTACAAATAAATCTACCAAATATTTATTTCTGGTTTGGGTTGGTGCTTGCTTTAAATCTTGCTTGTTCACAACCCTTTTGGTTCTCCACTGCTCAGCAGAACAATTACAGAAGCTGATCCACCTTGAGGGCTGGCAAGGACTTTGCAGGCCCTCTGTTATCTCTTTCAGCAGGGGATCTGGAATTATCCAAACTCCTTGACACACTGTCTTTCCTGCAGTCAGAATTTGAAACCTCTCCCCCCCTTTCTCTGAACTCTCTGCTACATCAAGGACTGCCCTTAACCAGGTCTGGGTAGTCTAGTGCCTCTGGGCATCAGGAAGCATCAGGCATGTCCAAGAAGACTGGAAGCTAAAAAAGAATGAAAATGCAGAGGCAAAAAGAAGCATGTTTTAATGTGTATTGAATTCTCAATTTTTACATTAGAAATAAAATCCAACTCTGACTAATTGGACATAATGCAGGAGTGGATGTGAAATAGCATGGAGATAGAGAGCACTGCTGCTCTCGCCCGAGCTAAGCAAGGGACCAGTAGAGGCATTTACACTGTAGTGGGGGCAGCTCAGGGAGGTGAAGCTCTGCAGGATGGAAGGGAAGTCTGCAGTGAAGGAAAGGAAATCACCACTAAGTTTCCCCTCTTCCATAACCATAAGGAAAGATCTTCCATAAAGAAAGATCTTGCCCTACTGTCCCAGCCCTGCATCTGCTTTTGAAAAACTTCAATTGACTACCACTTAGAGGCTGCTTATACAGGAGCAAAGTTCAGAATATAAAACTAAATGGCCATTTCTTTCTATTACAAATTCTTTAAAGTTTGACAGTCCTTCATCAAGCTGGTTCTCTGGAGAAGGGATTTCTGTTGTGCAGCAAGAGCTTTTTAGTGAGAGCAGTTAACCTGAACATTGTGGAAAACTGTGTGTGTGCTGGGTTAGGGAATGCAGCCTGGGACTGTTAGCAGTGAACTGTACTTGAATGATCTGTATCTTTTTGCTCAAAATCTCATTTCAGAAAGCTGTTCTTCACTTTGAGGATTTTTACCCAATATACCTCTGTCACCTGGAGACCAGTTTAATGATGAACTTTTATATACTTCCTCTATACTTTGATTCTAACTTTTTCAAATCCCCTACTTAATTTTCAGTAGAGACTTTGGCTGCCTTTGACCTGAGTTTATTCCATACATTCCTCCATCCACTCCTTGTATCTTCCAGAACTGGCCAGATAATGAACACTAAAAGTTCATCAGGTGTTTAATCAAATGTGTTTGCACATTTAAAATAGTTCTACAAACACTGTACTGCCACAGTACCTGTTTATAACATACACTAATACAAAATACATGCAAAGATTTTGTGGGACAATTTTTCCACTTGCCAAAGACTTAGAGAAGTGGTAGATGCATTAAACTCTCCATCTGTAAAACAACATCTATAAAAGATTACTCACCATGAAAAGAACTAGATTACATCTGATATTTTGCAGAAATTTGTAATGTAAGCTTCCAAGAGCACTCTGTCGCAGGCTCTCAAGGATATGAGAAAACATAACAAGTGACAGGCACAGCAGAACTGGCAGGAGCCCGTGTGCTGGTGATGCTGAATTCATATTCAAAGTGATATTCTAGTACCTTATCTCAAAAGCACTATTAGAGGTGGCCATAGTCTGTTTGAATTAGTCTGGAAACACATGAGAGAATATTTTGATATGAAACAGTGTAACGAAGAGAAGTTGGCATGGATTTAAGTTAAAGAATCAGAATAAATATGCTTGAGGACTGTGCTGGGGTTTGGTTTTCCTTTTCAAGAAAAAAAACAAAACAATGTCACTTGACAAGGAAAAACTATCAAATAGTTTTCACTTAAGTACAGTAGTAGACAAGCTTATTGTGAAAGAATAATTAAATATCAAGGTCAGGCTGGATGGGGTGCTGAGCAACCTGATCTAATTGAAGATGTTCCTGCTCATTGCAGGGCAGGGTGGACTAGATGACCTTTGAAAGGTCCCTTCTGGCCCCAATTATTCAATGAATCTATGACACAGAAAAATATCTAAGGGGGGAAGAAATGCCAAGAAAGACCCACAATATTATTAATAGCAATGAGGAGAGGAGAATTTAGAGAAAGCTGATGAGAAAGGACGTTTGATATTTCAGCCTGGTGAACTGTCTTGGAAATCAGGCCCAAAAGAGAAAATGTGCAATATAGTGAAAAAGCTGATCATAGTTCAATTTCAGAAGATATAATATATCCAAGTCTTATCTACACTGACTTGGATTGTTTGGGTAGGATATTCTCATTTATAGTCAAACATCTGCTTATCCTAGAATTATGAATCCTAATAATCCAACAGGTTTTCAAATGTTATGAAATAGTTATCCATGTAATGCAATTAAAAATGCCTACTGGTACTCTAGATCTTTATCCCTACTCTTCTCATATTCTCTGCAACTCTCTCCCATGCAACAGTAATTAAACTGCCTTTTTTTTTAATTAACTGTTAATCTCCCAAGAATATGAGTAAACTTTAATTAAAGTGGAATTTTTAAAATGTTTCTCAAAAATAATTCATAAAGTTTTTAACACCATATTACATGAAGTTTCCTTGAGTTATATTGGTTGTCCTCTTTAGGCTGCTAGTACATATATTTTTCCTTCACTGGATGCCTCTCCTATCTCTTCTGACTCCTGTTTGACAAACAATACACTAGGATGTGAACACATAAAAAAAGAAATCTTTTCACTCCGGCTGGCAAAAAAACAAAAACAAAAAAAAGTTTTAAACTACTGCTGGTTGGCTTGTACTAATGAAATAACGAGGCTGTTAAAACCTTGTGGGGTGTTTGATTGGGTTGTCCTCTGCACTGAAGGTTTTCATTATCCATAATTGTCTTACATCTTCCTATTTCAGTGGCTTCCTGAAAACTTAAGAGAATAGCTTAGAAAAAATTAAATCATACCTCCTACAGGAGAGTAACTTTATTTCATTACAAAATACTGGTATATCATGCAGTTAAAATGTATTTAACAAGCACAAATTCAGCATGAAATGGAACAAAATATTTTTCTGGCAAAGAATTCTAGGGTAGGACAGCAAAATTCAGCAGACTCTCTACTGCAGCAGGAATGTTTTGCTTGCCTTACACCAGCCCTAAAAGCAGCCATGGCTGCTTGATTTTATCAGGGTTTGTAATACAGGTGAAGAAAACTGGAAGCTGAGCTTCCCAAAGACTGTAGCATTAACCCATTGGCCAGCTGTGTACAGAAGCATTTGAGGGTTCACTAAATGCCTGCCCTAACTGGTACACCTTCCTTACTCCCTAGGATTAGAAGAGCCTAAATAAGAATTGTTTACACAAATGATAATATTTGAGCTCTTACAGATTTCCTCTTCTGCATTAGGATGAAAATATTTCATATTCTTAGACTTTGTAATACAAGTATTTGTCCAGATGACTTTCTCAGACAGCCAGACATATTATCCTGTGAATGCCTGTATCCACATTTATCCTGAACTCTCCAGTGAGAGCACCTGGCTTCATTCCTCTCAGAAACCTGAGACCAGTGTTTCCACCAGCAGCTCAGCCCCTGAGGTCCTGTAAATTGGAGGCCACATCCCTCCTTCAGGTGAGAGAAATCAAAATCAGGGGAGCAAGCTCTGCTAACACCCAGCTCTCACCAGGACCAGCTTGTGAACTCTGTTGCACAGGTTCACCAGAGCTAAATAGAGTTGAACTCCATCTGCTCCATGGCTTGCTGAAGTTCCCCTATAGTGTTATTCTCAGTTATTCACTAGTTATTTATCTAATATTTAAGTGCCACATGTGGTGGGGAAATGAAAAGCAGGAAAACACAGCTGATAGCTATTACCAGTATGTAGAGCTACTGGTACTAAGAGGTGGCTTGGAAAATTTCTTAAGCTCAAAGCCAGAGTGGATATCAAGAGCTCAGGAAATACCCTCTGAACGCTGACGGAATCAAGTATTTTTGCAGTAAAGTACTGGGCCTGTTTAGAGTTAGGACACCCTGATCCAATTTATATTGCAAGATTCAACTCATTGTGGACTGATGTCTTTCTGGAAGATGTGCTTTCATCAGCTGTTACTGGGCTTGCTCTTGGGCCTTATGTGAAATGGGATGATGTCTTTGGATTGCTGGACAAATTGGGTGATGTAACTGTTTCCTCTGGCCTTAATCTACTGCTTCCATAGCTTAAATTCTTGACTAGGATGAATGGATAAAATAAATATGATTTCATGGTAGCTGAAAACTGTATGGTTTTTTAAAGGAAAAATATGCAGTGAAGGTTTCGTCAAAATACATGCCTTAAAGAATATTCAGGTAGTTTTTTCTCATGAATGTTGCTTTAGATAGCAGAGGTAAGCTTTTGGAGGATGGGGGGGTTGCCTTTTTTACATTTTTGCCTAATTTAAAGAAAAAATCTATCCCTTTCATCAGTGTTCCTATAATCATTGTTTTCACCCTAATACTTTGAAAGCTGCTCACCAGCCCTCCTTAATAAGCTAGTGCTGCAAACCAGCTGTTAACCATTTTCTGACCTACCTGTATCTCTGGCATAAAACCAGCACATTAAAAACCAAACATCTTGAATTCCATGAACAATATGACCTTCAGTTTTCAAGAAGAGATAACTGGAATTTGGCACTTAGACCTTTTTTGTGTGGTCCTCCACATCTGTTGTCACCCTGTAGGGATCCTGAGTTGGTTTGCTGTTTTTTTGCTTGCACACAAGCTCTTCTTCACCATTGAAGTTTCTGAAGCATCTCCTCCTCAGTCAGAACTACTTAATTCCTGGAAGATTGATTGTGAGAGCTTCCTGCCCCCCAGCCCAGATACACTTTCCCAAGAGATGCTATTCTTCCTTAATTATGCTGAAGTTGCCAATGTTAAATTAGGTACCTACAAACAACACAGTGACCCTTATCATGTAAGGAAAAAAAAAAAAAGGGTGAGTAGGGAAGTCAAAGGTCTCTTCCTTCCTGTGTCTGAATCCAACCTCCTACTCTTGTCTTCCCTAGGAATGTGTTGCCAATACTAAATTCTGCCTGTGAAAAGGTATTGGGAAATGGGAAGAACTGTTCTTCCTCTCCCTTGCTGTCAAATCTGTAGAACAGAGACAGAAAGGCCCAGCTGCTGGAGGGACCAGTATTTGCATGAATTTTGTTTTCATATACTAGTGAATAAATACTTCCCTCTGCAGGAAGCTTCCCATAGCAGCCACAGCCTCTGGCAGTGTAGAAAAAAATTCTTCAGGCTCAAAGCCTGAAGTGGGATCTTATGGAAGATATTTGTGTTCATATAATTCTTGAAATTTCACCCACCTTCAAGCAGTGCATAAGATTTTCTCACCATGAGAAAATCCATTCCCATGAGCAGCTATCTGCATTTTAAAATTCGACCTTGTTTGACAGTGGTTGCATTGTTAAATGCTCCTCCATGGTAGTTGTGCAGCAGTTGTATTTTTGGAAAAGGCCTGTCCCATCTGGGTCCTATGTGCCTGCTACCATTGCTGATAGCAGATGCAATCCTAGTGGCTTGAGCACTGCTTTCATGGCAGCATGGGCCTGGCTCCTGAGGAGGTTAAGAGTTACTGATGCAGTCTGTGATTAAGACATTTTACTTTTCCTGTCTCTTAAAGTTTAGCCACAGACAACTTGGAACAATTTCTAGCCATGGGGGTTCCTTGTTAGTATGGTGAACAACTGGGTGGTAGAGAAAGGAGCTCTCAATGCCAGCTTCAAGCCTTCCTTCTGGCTGTTTGGGGCCTGTCCAGGCTTTAACTGCAGGAAAGCTGTAAGACTGCTGCATCATTACCTCTTTTCTTTCCTCTGGTCATCCACTAAACAGTGTGAAGAGGTGATAAACTGATCATTCTTTGTTATACACAGCAACTGCTGTCAAGAAATTTGGTGAAAGGGAGGACTTAGAACTCTGACTTCTTGGGGATTGTTTTTACCTCAAGAGTGTGGATTAACCCAGTATCTTCCAGGTGACTTGATCTTTAGTGCTGTTTCATATTTAATAGAAATTTCCATTAATTTACTAACTCTTGTTCGTTGTTATATAGGATGCTAACTTTGGGTGACTAGTCTTGGTTCCCCAATCCCAATTTACAGTTTCCTTCCCATGAAAAAATATGGTAGTAATATTAGAGGGAGAAGGAAAAAAAAGAAAGGCAAATAGATGAAAATGGTAACTGTAAGAATAAGGAACTGTAAGAATAAGGACCTCTTTTTCTTATTTAGGGCAAGTTTTTGATGCAGTGGGTGTAGTTCAAACTAACAGAACTTTGCTTCACCAAAGTCAGTGACCTCTACTTTCAAAGGGACTTCAGTTTCTACACAAGTTACAGAACAGGGTCATAGACCAATTTACTTTTTACACTATATGAAAGTAATTAAAAAAAAAAAAAACAACAAAACCAAAAAAGCAACACTGGATTCTGTCACCTTTTTTGAAGAAACACATGGTGGTTTATTTTCCAAAGGTTAATAAGCTCCAGTGAGATTTTTATAAGCATAAAAAATATGTTTGCAATTTTGCACGCTGCTTAGAGATTTCTAATTATGTATTCTAAATAAACTGCAAAAAGCCTGAATTACAGCAACAGCATGCTACGGCTGCTTCAGCTGCTTATTCCTTACACCACTGTTCTTAGCTTAGAACAAAGACAAATTCTGCCTGTATTTGGCTGGCATCAGCCTAGTACTCACTACACTCAAATCTTTGATAATGGTTTAGCAGTCACACACGTTGGGAATACTGAAAATAATTGCCAAGATACATGCTCATATTAATAATGATAGGATTTGCTAGTTTGTAGCAAAACTGGTTGTTTTTTTTTTTTTTGCCTCAGTTGGAAATCTGATCCAGGAGGATGTTACACACCTGAAAAATGCAATTCCCTGGCTTTCTACAGTACTGGGCAGTACCTCTTTTTGTTCACTGAGAAGGTACTTCTGTTCGCAGCTCTTCTTCTAGCATTCACTGTAATATTATGCAATCTTTGTGCATGTTGGCCCACAGCTCTCTTAATTAGCTAAAAATACCAATTTCACCTAGGTTTGCTTGGTCCAGATTTCCATCAGAAATGCAAAAAACCTAAGCCTTCATCAAGACACTTGAAAAATAAAATGAAACTTTTATTTCAGCAGTCTGTAGAGTAGAATTCACAGGCTGCCAGGAAAATACTTTTAAATACCAACCCCATGTCTTATCAGCATTATACTATATCATTCTATCTCAAACACTGATTTTTGTCTTGGCCTTAGAAACCACTTGGTTTAAACATGGATTAAACGAGTTCCCTGTTCCCTTTACACGAGTTTTCTAGGAAATCGTAACGTTTTAAAAACTTTCACATGCAATAAAAGCTAATCAACTAACTTGCCTTTCAAGAATTACTTTTCTTTTTTCCAGTCTTCACTCAGATACTTAATTACCCTTCCTTTTGCTCAGCAAAGCACTGGAGCCTCTGGTCAAAGCTTGTTATTATAGAAAGTGAAGTGAATCCTCCAGAGTAAGTCTGTGAAGGTGCCATGTCTAAAATAATAATTTATTTTTCTTTTACACACACCAAATATGAACAGCAAAAATTTAATATAAATGTTAATTCGTGTACAGAAGTGAAACACATTATTTCAACATTAGAAATTGCAACATGTAAAAGAATTATTATGTAGCTAATATCAAATAAAATGAAACTGCTATAACTGCACCTAAATTAACAGCAAGAAGGACAATTTAATATGGTGATGAAATACACTGAACCGAAATATGTATTGGACCACAACAGTTGATTGCTTTTAAGAAAAATTACTCAACTTGAAATCTTTCCATTGCATTGTTTTCTGTCTACATAATATTCCTTTCTGACAAACAAATTTCAGATACAACAGCTTACAAACAATACTTGCATAGGTGAGGCCCTTAGATATTTTAACCACTTGGCCCATCCCTTGTCAATGAACTGAAACTATGTATAAAATTCCATAAATAAGAATGTTATTAGTTTCAGATTGTTAAAAAGGTAAAAAAAAGGTTGTTATTCTTTTGTCATTCAATAAATAAAGCACTTGACTGAGAAATGCAAAATAGTCACAATAAAAACAAAGATGGCTCACTCAAAATGAATTACATATATCTAATTTTAAAAATCAAAAACTATTTCCAGTTTAATGCTCAACAATGTTTTTTAAGAAGAACATGGCCTGATTAGAAAGTGAGCAAGCTGCTGTTCCATGTGGCTACCACAGGCAAGCACAGGTGCTGGTTTCAAGGGAGAGCCTGGATAAAAGTAAGGCCTCTATGAAAATGAAAGCACATGTGTGTCCCAACAGAGAGGTGCTAACAACAGGAAATACAACCTACAGAGCTGTACATAAAAATACATGTGATCTGCATCCATCAAGATTTTCTTTTGCCTGTTTTTGCCTCCAAGAATTAACTAAGGTATTGAACCTCAGTGTTATGACTACAGCAATGTAGCCTGATGGTACACTGATGTAAAGTCCTTCAAAATACCAGTTTTTCATTGATGTACTGCTACATCAGAAGCAAAGATTTTATTGGACATGTTCTTCCTATAAAATTTTGCATCAAGTTAATGGAGGCAAACTTGAGGATGGTATTTAAGTTCCATATTATGCACGTTTATGTATGAAAAGGCAAGGGTGCCAGAATGGTATTTATTGTTTTGTTGGTGGGTTTTATTAACATTTTTTTAAGATTTATTACATACAATAGAAGCAGTAAAAATTCTGTGTGAAAATGCAAGAGTAGGAATTGTGGCAAATTGTTTCAACACTAAATATAAATTACTGCTGTATAGACTATTACAGGTAATAAAAATCTTTTAAACAAATTATCTTTTAAAACCCAAATTCAATCAAACTAACCAAAACAATTTAACATTCAATTTCACTAATCTTTAAATCGAAATGCTTAATACACATGCTTTGAAGAATTATTCATCAATAAACATGGAATGTGAATTTCCAGTAATTATGTATAAGTGGCGTGTTCTTTTTCCTTTCATGACAAGATCCAAAGCAATAAATTCCAAACTTCTCATCTTCGGGGAAATTCAAACCAAGTAGGGTGTACAGTTGACTGTAGAAAGAGAAGAGGAGGGGGATGAAAGAGAGTTTGATTTCAGCAAACATTCTGCATTATACATTTCAAGATGGACTTAACTGTTAAGAACTTAAGATACCGGTGTTACAAAAGCATTTAATGCTGTGTTCTTCCCTTTCCTCTGCAGCATTAACACTAACTCAAAATACTTAAGAAACTGGTTAGTCAACTGCTCAAAGGGATTTTTTTCCTGAGAGCCTTACAGTTTTAAGAGACCCCATTCTTTGGTACTGAACACATTTTCTCATTCTATATATATAATCACACACTTTTAACTGAATTTTAAAATAATAACCCTTTATTTCACTTTCAGTGAATGCAAAATATTAATGCAGACAACTTTCAGGTGCATATTAGATCATTTTTCTGAGCCCTATTAGTTACATCTATCATACATATCCTAGCAGCATTCATATTGCATATTTAACACTTTAGATCGGAGTCTACACTCAACTAAACACCAATTTTGCCTGATGTACACTGCATATACAAAACCCAACTTCACTGTGCTCATCAGTGGAGTAGAAAAAAAAATGTTAATTATATCCTGTTTTGAAGTGACTGACTCTATGGAAGGCAGACAAGTTATTTCACAGATAAATATACTCCAACATTGTTGTATCTGTCTTACTTATTCTTTTCCAAGTTCTCTTACATAGGCCAAGATTTACAAATTTGTGTCCTCCATCCATTAGCAGCAGCCAAAAAATAACTGAATCTTTGGGAAATATTCTGTGTGCCTGAGATGAGAAGCTTCCAGCAGTAAAGTTCAGACAGAGCATGAATTTAATGCCATTTTCAAAGTGCCTTGTAAGCTTTCAAAAACCATTCTAACGCCATTCAAAAAAAAAAAAAGAAGACAGAGGCCTCAGAAGTGACAGATCCACACTTGTAAATTCATCCACAATAACATATTCAAAAAAAAAAACTCAGAGGAGACAATAGTCTCTTTTACATGAAACTGACGAGCCAAAAAATAGTCCAAGCGTCCAGTGTAGTAAGAGCTCCCACTTCTGTACATAAATTTAAACCCAAGCTGGAAAGGCAAATAATTAAAAACTGCTTGAAAAATGACTCAGAGTCATTTTAGGTGTGAAAACTGTAACCTTCCTTTGTGCAGCACAACCAACAAGAACATCAGACTGTGTGAATCATCAGCAGGTGCAGGGCAGTAGAGGTATGGTCTCCTTTGGAACAAAGCAACAGAGAACCTCTACAAGCCTTCTTAGAGCTGTGTCTGTGGGGAAAGCACAACTTCTCTAACAAACAGCGCAAACAGTGCAGCTAAGACAATGTCTTTGAGAGGGCAAAAAGCTGCAATGAACAATCCTGAGAGGCTTACTCACCTTTACTATCCCACCATGCTGCATTCAGGGACAGCAATGTTATATATGCTTGCTCGGGGGCTGTAAGAAAAAAACATTATGTGTAACTCATCTAATAAATATTTCAGACTTCTAAATTTAGACGGTTAAAAAACTTCTTATACATTCAGAGCCTTTCTAAAGATCACTAAAACCCCCCAAACCACGAATAACCACTTATCATTTGTATTTGCTAAGCAAAGCCAGCAACTTCTGTATTTTTTTCAAACATCTTACAATTTGTGGCTGTTGATTGTTCCAAGAGCAATATAATTAATTTTGATGAAGCAAACCAAGGCAATGTTTAAGTAAAGAAAATTCCTACAACAAAACATGAAAACCATCTCACTTGGCCTTTGATATCCAAAATCCAGAACAGCAATCTGCAGATACATTTGTTCTGAGACACAGATGCTAAATGCAGACTCTTGAACTAGGTTATAAAAGTTTTATCCGTGACTTATAAATTGCTACTGCATGCAGTATTCAAGATGTTTAAACAAGTGAATTTACAGTAATAAGATACAATGCCTGCTCCACCTATTTAAGTACCATTTACTATAAAACCTTTATGTGGGAACTGGAAGAAAACTATTATTTGTGTGCTATAGTAAGTTATTAAAAGGCTTTTTCTTGAAGATTTAACAGTATATTTTTTAATAAATACTTTAAAATATTCTCTTCTACCTAGAAAAATTATTTCATAAATTGTGTCTCAGGGAGATGTAACATGAAATAGCACATGTGAAATGCAAACACCCTATAGTGGAATACCCATTTAAAACCTGGCAGATCCCTGAAACAGGAAACTTTACTGAAACTTCTACCATTTTTCCCCACCACCCTTAAGTTGAACTCAGCAGGGAGAGAATTTCCCAGGACTCAGCTTTTGCTATAGAGTGTTATCTTAAGGACTAGAAATAGGTTCTGACATGTTCTGGTATTTGCTTAAACCAGTGGAATTCCACCAGCAGCAAGTGAAAACAAACCAACCAAACAAACAAAAAGTAGTTTTCAAAAGAAGGCTCTGCTTTTCCAAGCTTCAGATGTTTACTCTTACTAAAGAAAGGGAGGTGGGAGCTCTCCAGCAATTCAGAGCACATCTATGCAATTTCACATTTTCCTCTGCCTGTACTTTGAAGGCATGTGGATGAGCCAGTTTGATTCACTAAGCTACAAACCTATGTTACTGATGCAAAGGACCAGAATCATAACAACACCTCCTATTTGGGATTGACCCTGCACTAAGAACATGGTGGAACATGAAGAGTGTGCTAATTACACAACTACACAGTCTCTGAACTGGAGCTGCCTCACATTTACCCAGCCTCCAGCACAGGCAAGAGTAGGAAGCCTTACATGTTTTTCTAACTGGATGCCACATTTAACAGCCAAGCACCATTTTGCAATTGACATTAAGGTGTTGTGTAACTTCTGAAGGCACCGACTTATTTGCGCAGAAATGCAGTTCAAATTAATGGTAGAGGTATTAATTCTTCTACAGAACATTCAGGTGTTTCTCTATTCTGTTCCCTATCCCCCCACTCTTCCCCCTGCCAACATTCACCTGAAATTTCAACACGTAGCTCTGCTCCCCTTCTCACAAATGGACACCCAGACATGTCATTTTCACACATTCAGCCAAGCCTGAATGCTTTCACTCCCTTGATCTGTTGGTAATTTATCTAGTACCATTAAAATATAGCTTATTAATCTTTCCATGACAGCATACTTCTTCTGTGTTTTCTAAGAATCATCACTTTCAAAATATTCAGGTGACACCAAGTGGTTAGTTGTTGTACTGCTGTCTGCTCAGGACTGCTATGTACCAGTACTACATAAACTTGTGTAAAACCCACATATTCTGTAATGTGTCAAAGTAAATACAGAAATACATACCACAAAAAAAGAAGGAAAAGGAAGGAAAAGGAAGGAAAAAAGAAAGAAAAAAGCTAGAATGCCTTGAGATTATTAATCAAAGCAGCCCTTTCTCATTTACTTACCTTAGACTAGTTATATGCTTTAAAAATAAAAAAAACAGCAGAATTCAACCTGTACACACCATCAAAAATTAGGTGGCCAAAAAATTACGTTCCTGTAAGAGAAGTTACTTACCAGAAAGAATTAGTCCCCATGACATCTTTGTACACTCATGTTTATAGGAAGTTGCTTCCAAGAAACACACTCAAGACTTTTCTCAAATCACTGCTAGTTATCAAAAAAGCCCTGAACACACAAAACCCCCAAACCCCAAAGAAAAACCACAACCCATACATCCATCAGCAGCATCAGCATCATTCAACACGTCAAACCACACGACACCTCCATGAGAAGGAATCATTCTGTCACATCTAGCAATTCTTCTTTACCTGCAGATATTTCTTTCAACACAGAATATACATTACTAAACTGGAAGAGAAACAACTTCTTTAGATTAGACAGGAAAAAGAAATTGTACTTTTAGACTCCTTAGGGCTATGTTTCAGCATCACAACAATGCCAACATCAAAAAGCGAGTTTTTAATCAATATGAAAGATGAGTATCTTTCAAAAGTCAGCCTTGTATGTGTGCTTCAAATCAAGGCTCTGCATGTTCTTTGCAGGCCCAAATGCTCACAAACCAGAACGTACAGAAGCCATCAAAAGAAAAAAAAAAAAGCGTTATTCAAAGATAGAAAGACAGCATTACTAGCACTAGGCCATTAGGTAGACAGCTGTCAAAACACAAATCTGGTATTTGGGAATTCTGCTAAATACCAATTCACATTAACTGTGGTTATATGGCACAATCAAAGGCTAAAAAGCTTTAGAATACTATTAATTTAAATCCACTTTAAAACCTTTTCCCTATAGCACTTGTAATTATAACTGAGAAGATAAAAATCTCAACACATACTTTCTTCCTATTTTTTTTAAGTCTGCATTCAGGATTTGCCCATAGCTGTGAATAATCACTCTTAATCTAACTTTAATTGTTCCCTTGATTCTTTCCCAGAGAAGTACGGGAGAGAAAATAACTTCAGGTAATGAAAGAAGCAGGTACATATGGTCAAGCATAAAACCTGAAACTGTCTTCGTTATTCTTTTAAGGAGAGCCTCACACCACTGTTTTGAATTTAGTATCATTTTATCTTTTGTGTTCAGGACTACATGGGTTATAAAGGTGTGGTCCTAATTTTCCTAGCTAGAAAAATATGGAAATAGACACTCAACTAGTCAAATGCTGTGTATACAAAACCAGCCATTTATTATTCAAAATCACTTTGGCCATCTGAAAGCATCACCTTCTGGAGGCGGCCCACTCATGTAAACCAAGTGCACCACTGCTGAAGTGGAGACAGTGTATAAGGCTTTGTGCTTCAGAGGTTCTTCCCCTAAGACCTTTGGGCCACGCCAAATCCAAACCCAAGGAGAAGAAAGAATGTAAGCAAGAAGAAAAAGCTTGTTCACATTTTAGTCATGCATTGCAAAAAAAGTCATCATAGTCAAGCCTGAACTAAGTCTGCTATGAACTCATCCAAAGGAGAAATCTCACCACAGCCTAAACACATCACAAGAGACTTGTAGAACAAGTGCTAAGTAGCAGTACTAGGAAGAGAAGAATGGCAACACTATTTTAACAGTGTACTGCAATCACTTTTCCAATTCACCAAAATTAGAACAAGTGAGGGAAAAAACCCAACCAAACAAAAAAAAATCCCAACATGTCCCCCAGTTTTATAATATAAAAACTTTCCTCTTCTAGTAGTTGCATTCTGATGTTAAAAATTGCAACATCTATAAATGAAATGGTAGAACACAGACTTTCAAATAGATTTCCAGAACTGTAATCCTCTCACAGGACCTTAAACCTAATTTACTTATATGTCATCTAATTCTTCCTTATACATCACTCCAGTAGATAAATGTAAGCAATTATGATCCTGGCATTGGATTGACTTAGGTATTTACAGTGTTTCCTCAGTGCTCTCATCTAATGGTCAGACTCAACTGAGACAAGAATCAAGTCTTCTGTTGACTACTTTATAGAAAATACACACATGCACCAAGATATGTATACCAAGAACAATTTAAAAGTAACTTTTCTAGCTTCAGTTCTTCATATACAATCAAAATGTTTATGCTTACCTAGATGTAAAAGTGTGAACTGTGCTGCCAATTCCTTTGCATCTTCTACTGTTGTACACAGTTTTTCTGGCATGAAATAACTCTGGGAATCATCTGCAATACTAGAAATAAGCACCTTGTACACCAAGAGTACTTTCCCATCCTGACTTGTGGTTGAATACAAGCAGTATTCTGGTGGTGCCCAGCTATTTTTATGGCAAAAATAATCCAGATGCATTACTGCAGAACTGAAGTGACTCAGCTTTAAAGAATACATGCTAATTGGAGTAAGCTTTATTCCTGGAAAAATGGGGTACGTACTTCTTTCCACTTCTGGGGGGCCTGGACTGTGCTGACCATTAAGACGAATTGAAAGGCTTGCTGGTTTCCCCACGGATTTTTGAGTACCATCTTCTTTGTTAGGAAACCCTAACAGATTTTCAGAACTAGGACTTATCTGACCATTAAAATGTTGCTTCCAAGAACTTTCTTTGTTAACTGGCTTTGCCAGTGTTACCTCAATACTGGCTCCATCAATGCACTTTCCGTTCATTACAGACATCGCAGCAACTGCATCTTCACGGTGGAAAAAATGAACAAAAGCATAGTCCCTCAACTTCTTTACACGTTCAACTACTCCTGGTTTGAACTTGTTGAATTCAGCTTTAATTTTGTCCTCTGTAGTAGATATCATTAAATTTCTCACATACAATACTTTAACTCTCTGCATTGTTTCTTCATCAACTACTTTCTCAGGATCTGCCCAGTCTACTTGGATAGTATGACCCCAGGGCTGGAACGTTCCTACAGCAAAGAAGCATTATATACATAAGAAACATGCAATGGAAAGCAGAATCACTCTTATCACCTATCTCTACAAAAAGCAAACATGATGCATAACACAGGAAACTGGGTTTTGTTGCCTACATCTACTTAAGTTACTTGAAATTGTTGAAGTAAATGAGACTCTGCAAAAATGACAACTGTTCTGCTACCTTTGGGTTCATTAAGCACCATAAGCTGCCAAAACAAAGACTTTGTGACATGCACATACACACACACAAAAGGAGACCAAAAGTAACGTATTTAACTAGCTACTATCTTCAATAACAATACTACTTTAAAAGCATGGGCAACAGCTGGAAATAGTAATCTAAACGTGTATCTCTAGCATAACCCTTACTCTATGTTGCAGCAGATGTCAGAACCCAAACTAAAAGAAACAACAAAACCCAACCTGCTTTGTTAGTCATGTCCACCCATCATTCTGCATATCATACAGGTTTATTTTCCATTCAATGGTCTGGAGGTATTTCTCCCACTCCTTTGCACATATATATATATATATGTAAAATATACCAATTATATGTTAAATATATTACATATTATTACTGGTATTATATTGAAATTTATTTTTAGATATTTGTTATTTTGCATTTTGTATATACTTTTGTATATTTATTTTATTTTTCTTTCAAAATTATTTTCTAGTAAAATATTAAAGACCTACTTTTTGATATTTTTTAAATACGAAACATTCACATATTTCATAGTGATGAAAATAACATCACTCATGACAACCCACAGAAAATACAGGGCACATCCAAGGCATTATCCTTTCTAAGCTCACTTTTAAGAGAATTTGAGTGCAGAGCCTTGTGCATGTAAATGAAAATTGAATGAGTGCCCATGCAAATACATATTGGTGTAAATAGCTAAATTACATAAAACTGATGTCTATTTTTTAATTGTCAGAACTACTTAAATTACAGCTTCTTTAAAAGTAAGTTTTAAAAAACCCCACAACAACAGAACATAAAAAAATAAAATCATCCTTAGCCAAAAGGCAACACTGCAGTTTTGTTTTGTAACTCTCAAAACACCTTAAAGAATGAAAAACAGGGATGATCCACCATCTCATCCTCCCACAATACGGAAATAGATACTCCCCATAAAAACTCAGTTTAATTACAAACAGTTTTACCTGGGATTAGTCGTCTTCTAGCCATTGCAGCTGCTCTGTGAGATTCATATTCTACAAAGGCAAAGCCACGATTTTTAGTTTTGTCAGTGGCATTTGGATAGACAATGACGTCCACCACTCCTTCTGTAACTTTCTTCATTTCATTCAGTATTTCTTCTTTCTTCTTATCTTTAGGAATTGCTCCAATAAACAGTCTGCAGTTGTCCAAGCTTACGCAGACACCAATAAACTTCCCTGGACGAATTTCATAATTATTAAGAATCTTGATGGCCAGCTGGGCTTCCTCTTTAGTGGTGTACATCACAAAAGCATAGCCTCGGTTCTCACCACTGAATTCCATCATCAGTCTGAGCTCATAGATCTTCCCAGCTCTCTCAAAAACAGGAACTAGTTCATCTTCATACATATCACGAGGAATCTTACCCACAAAAACTTCACATCCACGAGGTGGTGGAGGACCTTCCCAACCTTAAAATAAATTGTCCAACAGCAATCTTAGTACAAATGCACATTTCCCTCATACCCAGTTCAAATGTGGGAGTTACTTATTTCTGGTCTCAACTGAAAACTAGCACATTCTCTTCTACTGCGTCTTATTTCTTCTATGTTTAAATAAATTTTAAAAAAAAGCCAGAAACATAGTTTGCATTTCTGCACACTGAACTTGTTTATCAAAAACACTGACAGGTTTACCAAGAGTCTCTACGCCAATCATTTTATGCCCCTTACAATTTTATTTCAGTTATTAGTAAAACTGATATACCTAAGAAAGATACCTAGGTAAGAACTTCAGTTTTATTTTCTACTACAACACTTTAAAGTTACAAAATGTTTCTCTATGTTTCTCGCCCATATTTTTATAAATTTTGGTAAGGGTCCCCAGTGCAGCACTTTTTTTTCTTCCTTGACATCATTCAAAAAGTCAAAACACTTTGCTTCCACCTTCATTCATCCAATAAAATAGGACTCCCTAAGGAAAGTAAGATATAGAGCCAAACTTTCTGCAACAGCCAAAAAGATGCAACATTTTTACTCTAAAAACAGACTACAGTTTTCACAGGCAGTAGTGGATGGTAGGAAAGAAAGCAGCAAAAAAAAAAAAATCCACAGAACAAGTCAGTCTCTGGTTGACATCTGAAAGCTGCAGAATGTCTATGCTTCTCTCCTCAAGCCAAGGACATTTTTTTTATATCTCTGCCATACATACTGCAAGATATGTTCAACAGATAATGGAAAGATGTATTTACGCACTTAATATTATGTAGTTACGGTCTTCAAATGTGGCACTCCATTTTCCCAAAATAATAATAAAAAAAATTTAAAATGTTTGTTTAGCTTTGTTTCTTTTTCACAATTAGACAAACAACTCAGAATGTTCAAAGGCAGACACTCAAATCATAACTAAAAGTCTTTTCTTAAGTTTTTGACAAGAAAGCTTTTCTACAGGAGAAAAATCAAGGAGTACAAAGATGGTAGAAAAAACTAACACAAAACTTAGTAAATACTAGTATGAATAGACAAAGCATAACAAGGCAAGGTGAAAAAATAATTACTCTTGACAAGTTAAGACAAAAAGATAATTAAATAATGAACTCTGGTTTGAAGTTCGGAATAAATGATATTTAGATGATTTTGTAATTAGCACTTTTTCCTTAATGTATTGTCAAAGAGCCTGTAATGTACTTGTGAAAAAAATTAACAGAATTGAGAGATTTTTGCCTTCTCACAGAATCATTTTTCATCTATAAACTGTACACTAACTGTACAGAAAGAACTACATGGCACACAGGGAAGCTACCAAGGCATCAGAACTGACATGCATTTGGAATCACACTGCCATGACTTAGCTAGGAAAAAACTTCGCTCTGTTCCGTACAGCATTCCATGTTTTTATCATTTTCACCCTTATAAACATCTCTGACCACTTCAATTGAGGCCTGACTGGACATGGCAGCTAACACCATTTGCAGGCTAGCACTGCCATCACTCACATCATGCCAGTGCCTTCCCACATAAAACAATAAACCAACTGTACACCATTTAGGAGCTCCAAAGGCAACTGCACATCTCAACTGAGCAAATATTGTGCAGGAGTCATGAAATTAAATAACAAGCTTTATTTATTTATTAATTAACTAGACAAACTTTTACCATCTTTCTCAGCCCAGTAACTGATTGCACAGTGACTCTCAGTAAGAAAAAGCCATCTACCACACAAAACTCCCCCTTCTAATTTTAAAGCTGCATAGTAACTCAGCAGTACAACACATTACTGCCAACCGGAATTAGTCTCTGACTTAAAGAAAACTGGTCTGTGCCACATTTGCCAATGTGGGCCATGTACTCAGCAGAGCAAAAATGGAAAGTCAGTCAAACTCATTCCATGAGTAACTGACCAGAGAGTTTCTTTGAGTGGGTACTTGATTCACTGCTGGATGATAGAAAATGGGGCTCCTATTTTTGCAGCAATTTTTGCCGTTCAATCAACATTAGTCATAATCCTCCCACTGTTAGCGTCCATGCCATCTTAAACTTCCACGTCATTCTAATGACTCACATGCCTAACGACATCACTGGGTCCATTGCTTAGATGGCAGCAGACATAAAACTATGAAAATTCACTCTCATCTTTTTTCTTTAAACACAGTACAGATACATTTTTCACAAGTGGCATACACTAAACAAGAACTGAGCCAGGTAAAAACCTGTCATTTTTAGGGCAATTATCAGCCACATCTGCTGAGCACAGAGCTGACACTAGCCTTTGACAGCAAGACAAGCTTATAAAAATCAAATCTTAAGCAAAATTCACAGCAAAACCCTTCATCTAAAAAGATACTGTAATTTCCTACAAGACATCTCAAACATTTAAGTCTCACCTGGCCTAGAACCATTTATAGTAACTTAGGGTAATTTTCAACGTAAAAAAAAATGTATTTTCAATGTCCCATGAAAATACATGAAGATTTGAAGGAAAGACATATACCTGATTTCAATGAACAGATTGATGGAAGAGACACCCTGTCAAACCCATCTAGTTTCAGAATATATTAATAAAACTAGCTTTGCTAAACAAACACACTTAATACTGTCTAATGTTCTAATTAAAAGACATTATTATGTAAAAGATGTACAATAACTCAGGAACAAGCTGAAGTTAGTGATGCCCTGCAGTTCTTTTTCCAGTGGCATTTTCAAAGTAGTTTCACAGGATTTCCTTTTGCTATTTTACATAGGCTTAGTACAAGTACAGACAAAATTTAAGACAAAAAAACTTCACGAGAAATAATTTTGATGCAGCTCTAACTTAAACTACATATAGCAATAAGTAAATAAAGTTCATGCTTATGAACATAACTTATAAAGCCATAGGATCAAAGGCAACAAGTGAGAATGAACTGAAAGAGCAGCACAAAGAATTTTCCTTCTTTCTGCTTGTTTAAGTGCATAATCTGATTCAGAAAGAAGAGTTACTGTATTCCATGTCATACAACTAGGCTTAGTAGCAAAATCCTTGTATACTGCTGATATCAACAACACTGGAAAAAATTATACAAAATAAAAGACATATTTTATCATCAACTCTGAAAACAAAATGAGTTCATCTTCACTGGTGCTCTCGCAGAGAACAAAAGTTTGTAAAAAAAACCCGCCTTGGCCAATGCAAGTAGTAAGGGGTAAGAGAAGACACTAGCTAGCTTATGCCACTACCAGCAACTCATTTTTCCCTTCTGTGCCCCTAAATGTTTTGAAGGGTACTCTCAGTCATATGGAACACACTTGGCTTTGTGAGTTCCACATTTGTTCTTCTACCTGTCAATTTTAGCTGTTTTCAAAGCTCTGACTTTTTAAGTCCACCAAAAGTCAATGTTCACCACAGTCCAGCTCAAGAGATCTTAATTTGCTGGAAACTGTAAAACACATCAGGACCCTCCCCGTACGTGTTGTGTTTCTTACACTGTTTCCTTAGGCTTCTACTACTGGTCACGGTCAAGATACACAATATGAGGCTACACCAATTTTCAGTCTCAAATGAAATCTCAAAAGAAATGCTTACCTGGTGGAGGACCACCAAATTTTCTTTGCCCATTTTGCTGAACCATGCTGTATCCAGTCTTCTCCATTAGGGCAAGTAAAGCAGCCCCATTTTGAGCACCCCTTCGGATTTTGGTGCATCCATTAGCTGCAGCTTTATTCTCCTCGTGCATATCTGCAACAGCTTCAACAGAACATTGTAAATATTCTCATTCAGCAAATTCTAAGTTATTACATGCAGATAGAAGCTACTAAAATACAGAAGAACCACTAAGGCTATACTTGCCTATTTTCTGCAACTTTGTTTAGCATGAAGCTTCAATCCTACACCCAACCACTATCACCAATGTACGTGCTTTCAGACCATTGTTCTGTAGCTGGGATAATCTGGAACTTTACCCAGCAACTACATAATTTGTATTCAAACTCTCCTAAATGCTATCACAGCTATCACAATGTAAGTAGCACAATTATTTTTAAGAATGCTGCCCTTCAAGTAGAACAATGAATTCTTTCATAAACCATGTCATCACAGCTGTGTAAGGGACCAATAAGATACTCAAGGTGACAAGTTCTATTATCTTATTACTACATTTTATAAGAATACCAATTATTTCAAAATTGTATTTACTTTATCAATATGGTTGCTGCTGCCCTATCTTCTGTTTCTCTAGCATGCCAAGATCTCACTCAACAGCTTTAGGTTTCTGTCACCCAGGTGATGGAAAACAACCATATCACTTGGCAATTACCAATTTTACTAGTAAAGCCCCTAAAAAAATCTCAAGTCAGATGCTTCTTTCATTGCCTCCTTTTCCTTCTCCAATTCATTTATTCTTTTCCCAAGATTTTCTGCCCTAAGATCTGCTTAGGCAAGCAATCTTTTTCATCACTTCAATGCTTTGTCCAAACGCCATTTCCAAGTGCTATGCCACTTCTTCTCGAAAAATGCTGCCCAAAAAGTCATCACCAGAAAAATAAAGGTACCACTGTCTGTTCTTCCGTGCCCCTTATATTTTCTGCTTTGTCTTCAGGCTTAGACTCCAAAGACAATGTCCTGAGACATCACCAGTTTAGTTTTTTAAGAACATTTTAAAAGAGCTTACAGTTCACACAAGCGTTTCTTGACAACCCACTATTACTTGCTGAACAAAACTGAAGCTTTAAAATATATTATAGACCAAATTTATGGACTGACGAAGTGCCTGTTCCCCTACTACGTTTATGGATGTTATGCAATGATATTACCATCCAGAGGTGGGGTTGCAGTTTATTCCCCCACTCCTACCCCAGCTTTGTCATTTCAAATGTACTCAAATCAATGTAATTACTATTTCTAAGCTCATTTTTTTTCCACAACAGCCTTCACATGACATTCTAACAGACTCCACAAATCTTTTAATTAGAATAGTGTTGAGAGTAATTTTTCTCACTGTAGGGAAAAAAAGACTTTTGGTGGGGATTTTTTTTTTTTTTTTGGTCTTTTCATCAACCCAGTATTCATTTTGGGGCAGGAATAGGAATCCATGCAAGCAACCACTCTCGAGAAGTTTAAATTACATCTGTCACAGGGCACTAAAATAGCCAAATGTTTAACAAAATTCCTGGCTTCATCAAAAGGAGATTCCAGAAAAGCAGCAGGGCGGAGCACAAAAAAATCCCCAACAGACACGAGCAGAAATAGCACGGCTCCCACCTGCTAGAAATGGTGTCCCATCTCCTTTCAGCAAGTGAATTACACTTACTGTGTTTCACAACCTACGAGGTGCACAGAGATTCCATCATTAGGAAATCTTTTGGCAGCTTCAGGCCTGACAAGGTATGGAGATGACAACGAAGCTAGAGCGAGGGAGAAGCAAATTGGTTTTCCCTTTGTTCCAGTGAGTTCAAACACCGGGCCAGAACATCGTTATCTGCAAGGGCAGCAAGCGGGCACCAGACGGGCACCGCGGGAGCTTCAAGTGGCCAAGCGGCCCTGAGGAGCTCCAGGAGGCCCATGCAGGAAGCAAGCCAACCTCAGGCACGCCCCGGGCACAAACGCCACAGACGCGAGGAGGCACGACTGCCTCTACTGTGGGACAGTAAAGGAAGAGAATAAACCCAACACCCCCGCAATCTCCCTGCGCTACTCCGGCCGATTCACACATCAAGCCCTCTTTCTCCACATCGCTTCATCCCTCATAGTGCTGCCTCCGCCTTTCCCCACGGCAAAGACCCGAACCCACCACTATCCCCAGGCAGACGAGGCCACGGCATGACTCCCCGCTGTCCCGTCGGGAGCCGAACACCACCGAGCGCTGCCCAGCCGCCGGCGCTGTCAGCGCCTCATGCGCCCAGCCCCGCGGCCACAGCTTTCCCTCGCTCTCAACCCGCCCGGCCAATCAGCGGGCGCGGAGGGCGGGCACGAACACAATTGACAGGCCGCGCCAGCCAATCGCAGCGGGGTAAACGTGCCCGGCACGCGAGCGCTCTTTAAAGTGGGCGACGGTTGGGGGGGACGTGCCCGGCGCGCGCGCACCGCGGCCGCCGCTGGAGCCGTTGGGACGGTGCGCGCTGCTCCTGCCCTCAGGGCGGGCACGCGGCGCCGCCTCAGCTCCCCGGCATTCTATTCCTAATTGGGTGCCTCCTCTGGAGCTCCCTCTTACCGCTTTCAGAACCTGATTGGTATATTTTTTGCGTCCTTAGACTTTTATCTGCTCCGAAATGGCATATATGGGCTTTTAGGATGTGCCCTGGCATGCACTCGTGCTTTAGGGAGTGTTTAGTTCCTTGTGCAGGTCTTTGTTGGCCAGTAATACCGAAGTGAAATACCACTGAATCAATGAGGTTGGAAAAGACCTCTGAAAAAGTCAAATCCAGCCTAGAACCCAACACCATCATGTCACTAGACTGTGGCACTAAGTGCTGCCTCCTGTCTTACACAGGGATGGTGACTTGACCACCTCTCCAGGCCATCCATTCCAGATTTAATCACCCCTTCTGTGAAGGAATCCTTCTTAATGTCCAACATAAACCCCCCCTGGGTGCAGCTCAAGGCTATATCCTCCTGTCCTGTTGCTGGTTGCCCGGGAGAAGATATGTCTGATTTCAACCCCTGTTGGTTCAGTTAATATTTCAGTCTCTTAGCAATGAATCCACGGAGCTTCACAACTGCAGCCACTTGCCAAGCCAGTTGGTTTGGGGGCCCTGTGGTTCTAGCACCGCTCCTGAACTCTCATCACAACTCCTTAGGGCTCACGTAGCAAGGCACACATCAAATGTACCAGAGTTTATATGGGATGTGGGATTAGCTTGCAAATTCTTCAAGTTGTTATCATAATGTTGAGGCCTGTTTCCCCCATTTAGCAAATTAAAGTCTTTTAAAACCACTATACTTTCACCAAAAGCTTCTCTCCCGTGCTTTTCCTAAGGTTTATGTGCTCAACTGCACTTATTACTAAGGCAGAGAATCCCTGAAATTTTACCTTCAGGACATGCAAATTCATCTTTATTATGAGTATGTTCCAGAGGTTTAGCAATCTCACTTCAACTCTGTACTGTCACAGAATTGCCACATCGTCATATTAGACATTTGGTCATTTGAGTTTGCTTATTTTCAAAGAAAATGCATGTTGTGCTTTGATTAATAATGGCATGTGACACTCATCATGTAATTTACAGATAGTATGTCTCAATTTTAAAGTTCTGAATGGCCAACATACCAAAGCTATTGCCTTCAAGATTAAATTTCACCACCTTTTAATTTCAGGTGGTGCCTGTTTGACTTTCATTTGGTTTTTTTTCTATCACATCTAAATCAGCCACAAAGCCTCTCATAGGAATCAGCTTGGGGTATAGTAAGTCAAATAAAGTTTGTGATATTTTGACTGCAGCTGTGTGTCCCTGTTGCATTAGAGACTTCTCAGTCCCTGGCAGAAAATTCCATGTGCCTCAGTTGTTACTGGTGGTGGGAAATACTGAAGGAATGCAGGAAATCTCTTTTAGATGAAAAAAAAAAAACCCGCCCAAACCCACAATTCCTCAGAATTTCCTTTGTATTTCATGTAAGTTACACCTTACTGAATACGTTGCCATGTACAGCCATTTCTGGAGTACAGCAGAAGGTCTCAAGGAAAACATACAAATTTGCAATCATGTTTTTCACTTTATGGCATGAATAAAAGAGAATATAAAAATAACCAAAAAGTAGTCCATGTTTATAACCTCTTATTAAACATCAAAGGTGAACATAGGAGCTAAACACTCCTGCCTTTCTAAAAGAAATTAATGATCCTTTTCTTCCTTTGTTCCCCATGTGCTAATTAGGTATCAGAGTTCTCACTGCACCCTTGCCCACAGGTGCAAGCTGCTTTTCTTTGATGGTCTGACTGTTCACTATAATTAGGCTTTGCTAAGAACAACTGTTTATAACCTGTATTTTTCTTGGATTTTGCTGTGACTCAAAATCTGAGCTGAATATATGAATTCTTTTTGCTAGTAAGACATGATTTACAGGGGAATGTAATATTTTTTATTAAATTAAGAGCCATATTGGATAACTTCAGGTTTCAGAAGAGATTTTACACACCTGAAAGTGTTTACACTCTGAAAGTTTTATTCACTTGTTTTTCATGAACTTTTATGAAAGAATGGGGAAAAAGAACCTGGCCCAAAACATGTCTTGGTATTTATCACAGCATTTGTTTTTTTTATTGCTCTATTGAATCAGTACCTTAGCACATAGCTGTTTAACTTTCAAACCTGATAATCAGAAACTTATTTTAGGATTATTTTACAAGAATTACAGCATAATTTACTGAAAAGCATTTGGCACCAATTCTGGTTAGAAAATTACCTTAAATTGCAAATAATATACTGCTTGCCCCAAAGCTTTATACAGTTCTTATTGACACTGAGTTAGTTTCCTCACTAATGTCTCATTGAAACTCTCACAAATCTGATGGATGAGGAATGAGGACAGAGTCTTGCCAAGATTATGACATAGATTCCTTTGGCTAGATTTGAAAATGTGAAAGAGATCTTTTTCTTACACATTTTATTTTATAGCACTGCACCAGACAGTGCTTTTCCTTCTAAGTTATTTTAGGTATCTGTAACACAGAAGCCCTTGATATTCAACTTCTGTTTTATTGGAATGCTAGCAAGTCCCACCATATATATTCCTGGAGTGGGCTATTACTGCAGTTGTAATATACTTTAATAGAAGCATTAGCTTTTTTTTGTCAGCGTAAATTTTACTATGGCCTGCAGCAGGAAAAGAGGGTATGTACTATTTCTCTGCACTCTGACAGGTTTGATATACAGGTAGTAGAAACACTTTAAAAGGAAGCAGACATCCTTTGAAGTTTAGACAAAGGTCTCTGTAGAAAACCTAGACATAATATGATTGTAAATCTAATTATAGTAAGCTGTCTGGAAAGACTTCATTTCAGTCAATCAGTCCATTTTATTTTGGGTTTCACTTTATCAAGTTCTGCAATGCTTGTTTATTAGGATCCTCCTAACAAGGCATCCTAATGCCTAAAGGGTCTTTTTTTCTTGAAAAGCACGGTTTGTCCTCATTCAGCTTTCTGCCTTAAAAGGTTGGAATTTTTTTAATTATAAAATTACAAGATCTAATATTGCTGAAATGAGCATTTGGGGGAACGGAATGTTAATTGTAGAAAAAGCATAATACAGAGCTCCTTTTTTGTTAAACCACTTCAAGACACGTGCCACTTGATTTTAACATGCGATGAAGATGAAGAAATGGATTCTGGATCCAGTTCTGTCTTCACTTAAATGAGTACAAATGTCAACAATTGCACTGATGTAAATTGAATTAAATCAACTTTAAGCCAATATTGCTGAGTGTGCAGTGATGTAAAATGTGCATTACCAAAGTGTATAAAATGTCTTTTCTTGTTTTTCCCCTCATTACATCCAGAACTATTGCTTTCTGCTCTTTCTAAAAACCTGGGCCCTTCATGACAAAGCCGTGCCTTTTATCACTGAGCAAAATGGCAGTTTTCTGGCAGTATAACTAAGCCTGAGAGGGAAGGAGCAGAAGGGAACTTCTGAAAAAGTAACACCACAGAGGGTTGGTGGAAGAAGTGGTGAATGTCAGGAAAGAGATGTGAGGAAAGGACAGGAAGGAGGGAAGGGCCAAGGGAGACATAGAGAATCCTGTCCTACACCACTGCGGTCTTTTGATGTTTCATCATCACAGAATGCTTTCCAGTCTGCTTTTTAGGCAGATGTTTCAAAAGCATTTCGAAACAGAGATGTATCCTCTTCACCTCAGTGGATTGAAGAGGATTGGCAAGAAAATGGCTATTGCCACAACGAGCTTGAAACTAGAGTTTTCTTCTCAGAAAGATGTGGAGTACAAAGAACTATAAAGAAGGCTTCCTTCCTCACACCACTGCTGTCTCAGTCCTCACTGAAGGGCTTGGAAAGATCAGACACAGGCCCTGCTCGGTTTTTTTACTTCTCTGCAAATATTGCCAAAAATACTTGAATTTATGGTAGTTTCTGTGAAAATCTTCGAACATATCTCAGCATTGAAACCAAATAGGTGTTAAACTGTAAAGTCTTTGGTCATGCTGGATCTGACCTAGACATTAAGTGGAAGTTTATCAGGGAGTCTGAAGACTTTTATATTACATTAGCTTTTGAATATTAAATAATTCTGGAAATAAATTACATTGAGTGCAACACTGGACGACAAGATTTCATTCTCCTTTTCCTAAATTTAAATATTTAAAATACCTTTTGAATAATTTGAAAAGTGGAAAGAGCTCAGTCTTTCTTTAGGTTGCTTATACCTGGCTTTGAATCCCTGCTTATACTGGGAATCCTGAAAGGCATCGATGTATCCAGTTCACGTCCTCTTAATTTGCAATCCAGTTGCGGTAAACTGCCAGCCAGCTTTTAAGTCAGGAGACTGTGGCCTGTCAATGCCAATTGTAGTTGAACAACTTACAGTGCTTCTGTGTAATTTTCTTTGTTAGCGATACAGTGTTCTGCTTGGAGACACAATTAAGAAAGCCTGAAGCAATGTTACCTGTAATTTGGGGTGTTTCTTTCATTTATATATACAAACACATTTTTATAGATTTGTCACTTATACATGCATAGAATCCCACAATTTCTCTTTGAGGTTTCTTATGGTATTAAGTACAGCTAATAGAATGGGTTTTAAATGCTTTGCTGTATCTAGATGTTGTCTTTCCTACAAAGCCTAGTGACAAAACCAAAACTGTGGTGAAAAACTGAACTAAGAATCACTAATTACATCGTGGGCAACTATATACTATAGTAATAACTATAAAATCAGTGTTATGCAGCTTAACTGTTTCTTCCATTTCTGGTTAGATGTTACAGCAGTGAAACAGGAATTCAAAATCAACATTTCGAGACCTACTGAGCAGTTATATCGACTTAGTAAATACCTGACTTACTCGTTCTTTAAATGCTAGAGACGGTGCATTTTCCTGACTGTAAGACCGCCACTAGGTGGGAGTATGTTATCTTAAAAGGCGCTTGGTCAGCCATGGCAGTTGACATTTTGGAGGCGCCTCACTCCTCTGTTTTTCTGGCCGCCAGGAGATGCTGCAGCTCTCTTCACACCATGTCGAGTTGGTGGTGATCGATTTGGGATTTTTCGACGCTCGTTTCCACACTGGACGCTGGGGAGACACTGCCTGCCTCACTGCACTTCTGGCCCAGGAGGACGTGAGCTGGGTCAAGCAAAGGCAAAGACTTCATAGAATCATAGAGTATCCTGAGTTGGAAGGGACCTACAAAGATCATTGATTCCAGCTCCTGGCCCTGCACAGGACACCCCAAGAGTCACACCCTGTGCCTGAGAGCATTGACCAAATCCTTCTTGAACTCTCTCAGGATTGGTGCTGTGACCACTTCCCTGGGGAGCCGGTTCCAGTGCCCAGCCACCCTCTGGGAAGAACATTTTGCTAATATCCAGTCTAAACCTCCCCTGACACAACTTCAGGCCATTCCCTCAGTCACTGGTCACCACAGAGGAGAGATCAGTGCCTGCCCCTCCTTGTCCACTCACAATGAAGCTGTAGATCACAATGAGGTCCCCCCTCATTCTCTTCTCTAGGCCAAGCTAAGTGACCTCAGCCACTCCTCATATGACTTCCCCTCCAGACCCTTCACCATCTTCCTGACCCTTCTTTAGACACTCTCTAATGAGACTACAAGTGCCACCCTTCAGAAAGTCTATCTCATATCCAGACAAGGAACACAAGCTAATTATGTTGGAAGCCCCGAGGACCCAGGTAAAAAAAGATTCAGAGGATCACCTTGCTAACGTAAAAGCTAATAATAACAATTTTTTTAAAAAGCCTTGTTAAAATATATTAAAAAGCCAGGCATTTTCCAGAGAGAGAACTGGAAGGTGATTAAGAAAGGGTCTTTTGAGGAATTAGGCTATAGGGAAAAAAAAAAAGTTGTAGCACTATTCAACACAAAAGTGATAGAGCAGTTTTCAAAGTAAGCTAGAGGTTTTTTTAAAGGAACAGAGCCTTGCATTAGTCCTAAACTGAGAATACAATAAAAGGCATTTTAGCACAGATGAGTAAATTCCAAGTAACGACTGAAGGATGTGTGTGTTCAGCTCTAAAGATCCAGGATGATACTGTTGGACTAAGAAGTGTAATGTGTAGTAAACTTAGGAGGAAAGCCATGATACTGGAAAGATGGTGCCAAATGAGCTGTTTCCCAAAGTACAACTTTGTGGAAACAGCAAAAACCTCTGATTTTCACATCAGGAATATCTGAGCTGTAAGACCGTATGTGGAAAAAAAGTAATGCAAATGATTATTCATTGTTCCCTGTAGTACAAGAAGGGGAGGGACAGCTAATGTAAGGAAAACAAATTTTTAAAAAGTGCTTTTCCATATATCATAATTTATCTTGCCATAGAGCCTGTCAAAGGTCAGGCTGATAAACTAAAAATGGAGTAAGGTAAGTTCACACAGAGTATTAAACGTGATGAAATGAATGCAAGCTCTGAAGTTGGAAGTTTTCAAATTGTAAACTTCTGAGAATATATTAAGAATCCATCTGCATCTGTACACTGTTCTCAAGTGTTCACTGTTGCTCATCAGTGGAGAATGATGCTTTGCTAAACTGACCTTCAGATATTGCCAAGGTCATTCCCTCTTTCCTCTGATGGTAAAAATTTGGCGCTCATCTATAAGCTCAAGGTGCTCAAAGGTAGTAAAGTTGTTAACAATGTCTGGTTGTCTTGCTGCAGCTCTGGATTGAGAGTCCAGTTTTCCTAAATAATAATGGGACTAGCTTTGTTCACAGAAAAAATCTCAGAAGCCACCTGAAGGTACATTGCCTAGACCAAAAAAATATTTGATAGAAACAATGGTGGCAGTGCAAAACCATTTGTAGACAGCTGCCTGAAAAGATTTTAAAAACTACAAAGAAAAAAAAAGCTGCAGAGTTTTTGACATGTAGGATTCTTTGTATTATAATTCTGTGTAAAGTTCATTATTACTGGGGGTTCATTTCTGAACATCATTATTAAATTTTCACAGGTACAAGATTTTGGAGAAGTCAGGAAATTGGTGGCAATAGTTCATATTTAATTTTGCTCTCTGTGAAGACGAAGCTATTGTTGGTTTTAGCTGGAAGAAACATAACACAGTGATGCTGTTGTAATAAAGAAGCCTGGACTACTACTTAATTATAGATGTAATGGTATAACTTTTAACTGTGCAGTCCTAATTATGCAACTTTTTTTAAAAGGAATTTCTCTTACTATTTATTTAATTAGGGTCAAATGTTTTTTGTATAAATAGATACCTGGCTCACACCCCATGTTCCCTTCCTGCTCAGTTATACACTGAGCTCACAATTAATGTAACAAATCCACTGTCTTTCCCATAAGAACAGACTGTTGTTGCAAGCACAGATTTTTATTTAATTGCAGCATTTAGTACTGTCTGTTAGAGAGCTTTTAATGCAAAGATTCCCCAAAATGAAAAATGCAAACTAGAAAATTACTGAGGCAAAGTAGCTTCTCTAACTGGTTTGGGTGGATATTTTCAGCCTGCTAGTAAAAATCTCTTTGCAAGTCATAAAAACCTCATTATAATTTTGAAACATATTCATGACTATGCATCAGCTCTACTGCCTGTGCAGTTCCCAATGCTTTAACAGTGTTAGTTACTGGAATTGCTCAAAGACATCAGAAATAGAAACACTCTGTTCCTTGCTGGAATTTCAGTTCATCAGCCAAGCAGAATTACTGCTTTCTCCAGGCAAGTTTTTGAAAAGACATTATTCCCAGCCTACACTCTTTCTGTCAATACATGATGAAATTGTCATTCTAAAATAGTTACTTGTGGAGTGGTTCCTTCTTGCATAGAGTGTGACCAAACCTACTTGCTGACGGAAATTGGGAGTACTAACTAAAAGAATAAAAACATCTGTCTTTACCATGCAATCATCCACGATAAATGGCTGATGTGCTGGATGAAGAAATGTTCTTTTTACCTATTTGTCAAGGCCATGTCCTAGTTTATTACACATTTGGATTTCCAGTGGAGCTGAGGTTTGTCTACATCCCAAGGTTGATGAAAAGATGAGTAATGGGATGTGGTAACAAGACTGTGGATATCACAGGCTACATCTTCATGGATGCTTCAGGGCATTGCAACCTTACACACTTGACACTCTGAGATGATTTGCAGCCCTATGTGAGACCTTCAGGCTCCTCTTCCAAAATTTGAAATACTTTAGAAGGGACTCCTGAGATACTGTCAGAGCTGCAACTTGTATAACTCACCCATGAATAAACTGAGGCTTGGGATGGAATTGAAACAGTCTCAAGTGTATCTGCATGATTCAGAGCTCTTGCTTCAGGTGAGCAGGTATGACTGCAATAGAGGACAGGGTCATGAAATGTAGTCTGTTCAGGCTCCAAAAGAGACAGAGCTGGTACAGATGGTGCTGAACTGAACAACTGCCTCCCCCAAGGGCTAAGTGCACTGCTGCATTTTTGACAGCCATGCTATTTCTGCTTCTGGAGGCAACCAAGTCATCCTTGGCTCCAGGCTACTTACACAGTGCATAATCATGTCATTTAGACACTAAATGAAGTGGCTGAAACCAGGTGCCTCCATTCTTCTGAATATTCACTTGGAGCTACCTACAATCCAGTCTGCAAATATAAATGGCAAAAGTTACTCTGTTTAATATCTAACTAGTATTTCCAGCAGGAGTGCGGGAAACTTCTCATTATCTTCACATCCACATGTCTTCATTTGTGATTTACTAATTACTAACTTTTCCCTACTGTGTAGGAGTAGCAGACTCACCCCTCCATCTGTTTATGTGCAGTACTAAATGGAAACGTGAAGGTACTTTCTGCAAAACTGCAAGGAACACGGGTGCAAATCTAAGTTAGGTCTCGGCCTATGCACAAACAGAAGATAAGGTGGCTTGGCAAGTTTAGCAAAGCACAACCTTTCATTTGAATGTATTCTTAACTACATACTATAGTATGTCTTCTTAGTCTCACAGAACTCTTGATTTCACAGGTACAGAAAATGCCTTCTGGGGAGAAACCATGCATTTTATTTTTTGGGTATGTCCAATGCAAAAAACCTACAACCTTATGCAAATATAACCAGGTCCTGGAGGTAGCCAGAAGTCAGAGTGATTATTATTGTCCTGGTTATAGAAATGGGAAAGAGTTAAAAATGAGACACCGCAGCCAAGAGCTTGGGAGGTACAGCAAGTTATTTGCTTTAACTAAGAGGATTTGTTATAATAAAAGCAACAGTGCAGTCAAGAAGCAGATCTCTGATCAAACCTAATAGTCTCTCTCTTATTTCTACCTGAAAATTTTATTAATGACTTCCACAAATGTCCCAGTCTTAGCAGTTTCTGACTGCATCTAGAGATCTGTTTCCCATTCTGAACGTCACTGAGGCCAATAGACCATGACAAGTGACACTCTCCCTTTGGAGATCCCAAACAGAGCCTTTTCCAACACAGAGTGGACAGAGAGGTATTTTGCCCTTCTAACTCAAAGTCACAGGAGTTGCCTGACTGGACTAAAAAAAAAAAAAAAAAAAAAAAAAAAAAAATCTATAATCACAGTCCTAACCATGAGACTAAAAACAGAGAAGGTGAAGGGTCGCAACTGCATAGCCCTATCCAAAGTCTCATGAACCCCTGCAGGATGGACTAAGAATGTCCTAGGAACAAGCCTCCCAAATCCCCAGAAATGCTGTAACTATCATATTTTTTTCCACTCTTTGTAAATTGATTATTGCTGTTTCCATTCAAAGTGCTGCTCAGTCAGGAAGGGGCTCAAGGTTTTGGGTAACAAATGGGGATGTCTACCTTAAAATTCTGGCCAGTGTTATCAGCTAAACAAGGTCGCAAAATAGGTTTGCACATTTGTGCATGGTTCATGTTTGCATGATTCCCGTTGCAGCACCTGGCAAGTGGTGCTCTCTTGGAGCAGGATTTGGGTCAAGGCATGCCAGGGAGGGCTACTCATAGCCATTAGAAGTGAAACAGTGGGGTAGTTCAGCTACACACACGAGTCACAGTGTACCACCACACAATCAGAAGATGGACCACCACCCATTTTATTTACTAGGTTAGATTGTGGCCTGTGGCACTGATGGCATACTTCAATTTAAGGGAAGGCAAGTTAATCCTTTGAATCTCTGTGCTGACATGCAACCCCCACTGCAAGCCTCCTAAACTCCAGCTGGGCACAGGAAGGCAGACACAACAATGTGCCCTGCATACTCAACTAAGTAGGATTTGAGTCTTCAGGCATACCCTGCTGCATTCACTGACTAGTCCTCTACCACACTTAATATGCCCTGCCCTTGCAAGTAAAATAAACCTGCATTATCTGCCTGTCACATTCCCACTGCTTTGCTCAGACCAAGCACCAAGTTGTAGGTGTTGTGATGTAGTTGTAGGGGACTGTGCAGCTGATTTGCTCCGAATCACACTATCACAGAGCAGCCACTGACAGTTCTGCCCAATACAGAAAAGGCAACTTCTGAAACAAAGCCACATGGCTAAACAGAGTTTTCTTATAAACAGGGGAAAGATAAAAAAGCTACAGGAAGTCTTACAGAAAGTTTTTTGCCCTGTGAGACACAAAAACAGTGACTTTAAATCCCCAGTTGTGTGACAGACAGAACTGTGATACTGCAATCAATGAAAATCTGACTTAAGCCTCCTAAAGGTCTCCCCACTTGTGCCCTTCTCCCACAATCTCTGAGCACTCAGGACCATATCATAAATGTTCTTTTGACTTCAGAACTGAAGCTACATCACAGAACGTAGCAGAATAAATTTTTTTTAAGAAATTATGCCAAAAAAAAAGCACCTTTGAATACTTTTAGTGTTCCGTTCCTACAGCAGAGGAGATTGTTTGTTCTACCAGCACAATGCTCTGAAAGATTTTTGTAAGGCTGACAAGAGACTGGAATGCATTACAGCAAAGACCCTCAAAACTACTAAGCTCTTCTATCTTCACTTCCCATTGGAAAGTCCATTCATGACAGTTAAGTACTCAGATGAATCAAGTCCAGAGCTATTACAAAACATAATGAGGAAATGCTCCAAGTCACCCGAGAACTTTCATTTCAGTGAATAAAAGAGATGCTAACTAATGACTGTCTAGCACAGTTCTGTATCATCCAGTGGCATGTGATGCTTTATTTAATGTGAGAACATGCAACAAATAACACAGCACCATATAATTTCTAGAGATCACAGTTCTAATTTCTTCTTGCTGCCGTATGCATTCTAAAACTTGTCTGGATGATGTCAGGTCACACACAAGTTTAATTCCCTCTTCCCTACCCCCGCAGACTTTAACAAGTATTACTAAGATTTTGTTTTCATTAAAAGCCTCAATGGTATTTATATATAGCATTCTCCTTTAGCAGAGGAGAATGCAGAGTGAAATCAAGCAGCAGATTACTCATGGCAAAATGAGTAATCATTTGTGTTACAAGCTAAAATAAATGCAAACAGAAAACCAGAAAGCACACTGTTCTAATGTCTTCATTTACTAACCTACCTTTTTTGTTCATTTCATTGCTTTTAAACAAGGGTTTTCTAAAAGCATTTTGAACCTCATTTTATTTTTGTTTCCCTTGGAGTGTCTGAAGTGAAACATCTATCCTTTAAACCTGAGTCTTCACTACTTGCCTTTTCCAGTGGCACAGGGTGACAGTTATACTCCTTCATGACGTATTCTGGTTTAACCACAAAGCTTTTCAAAACAGCCCCCCACTAAAATGAGCTGTGGCTCTGGATTTACACTCCCCATCACCATCACTTACAATTACCGATGAACAATTTCACTTCTAAGCACACACATTTCCCCAACAGCTGAATTGCTCCACAGTTTTCTGTTTTTCTTATTACAACTAGCTCCTTCATTTCAATGGCATCACAGTTGAGCTCAAGTCTGAAATGCAATGCTCCAGCTAGTGCTTATTTTTACTCGAGTAATTACAGAAAAAAAAAGTTGACACTGACATTTACCAAAATATTGCAGAGCACAAACACCACCCGCTGAGCTGAACATGAAAATTCATGCCTGCTAGTCTTGTTTTTCTCCTCGGAGTATGACTGATTTGACTCATGCCTGACTTGAACAAAATTTCCAGATCTTTGCTAGACCTATAGTTGGTAGGAAAAATGCCTAAATATGCAGCTGAATTTCTGCTCCTATGTCCATATAATTACCTGTCTTTGATGAAAGTATACAGCAAGACATTCTAGACCATTTCATAGCAAGTTGTTTTGTAAGTTTAAAACTTTATATACTGAAAGAAAATTCTCTACTAATATATCTGAAAGCCTGCAAGGAACTGCTTTCATTTCTTTTGTAGACACCTATGAAAATCCCAGTTTAGTCAATCTGGATGCTTTTTGCTCAACAGTGTTAGCAGTGCAAGAGCACTGGTCTTTTGATACTGAAGCTAGAGCATGAACATTTCTCTGCCTTCCAAGAGTCCCACGTGTGATTCAGTTACTGGTCATGACCCCGTTGTTTGTTGTATATGTGGATCGTAAGAATTACTGGAATTCTTATAAATCCCAATTAAATAAAGGGTAAACGAAAAACCCACCTGTAATCAGACACCATGTAACTACATGTTAATGGCCTGT
>VXBB01016792.1:1492562-1571770 GCA_013399915.1 Illadopsis cleaveri | reverse complement strand
GACGCCGCCTGTGGCACCGGGTTCTTCATGGTTGGCGGGGGAAACCCTCCGTGCCTCCGAGCAGCTCCTGGCCCCCGGCACCGCTTTTCTAGGCTACCGGCGGGGCGGGGCGGGCACCGGGCCCGGCCCATCGGGTGAGGGGCGTACGGGGAGCGCCCGCCCCGAAGACCGGCCGGGCTTTACTGGGGGGCGCGGCGGGCACCCTCAGCCGGCCCGGCGTCCCTCGGTCCGGCCGCGGCGGTGGCGGCTCGGCCCTCAGCGTAGCGCGGTGCCCGCAGCCTGGAGCCACTCGCAGCTCCGCCCCGTCTACCGCCCGCGCTGCCCAGGTAGAAGTGCCCGGAAAAGTGCGGGTAAAGCCCTCCACCCGCCCCAGGGAGAGCAGCGAGGAGCTCCCGGGGCCACAGCCGCTTCGCGCACCTTCCTCCGCCGGTGGGACCTGAGGGACTCCGGGTTTCCGCCCCGGCAGTCGCGCGGGGCAAGCGGCGACCGGATCGGGTCGGAGGGACCGGGCGGGCTGCCAGGATGCTCGCACGACGGCGGGACAGGCGAGGGAGAGTCTGTTCTCCCTCAAAGAAAACAGGTCTCCGAGGGAGAGCGGGAGTCACATTTATAAATCAATTCGCCCCAAAGGTCCGCCAGCTAAGAAAGAGTGGGAAACGGCGGAGCGACATTCCCGTGCGTTCAGTTTCATGCTAATCCATTATGCAAATATCTAAATCCTGGCAACGGAGCCCACAAAAGAGCAGGCCTGTCAGGTCAACAATGCCGCCGCGATGGAGGCTCGGAAGTTTCAGTAACCAAGCAGGCTCCCTTCCCCTCGGGGATGGCGGGATGATGGATGGGACAGACATTCATCTTACCTGGAAGATGACAGGGCGCGGAGAGTGGCAGGGGAGGTGGCCGTGGCTGCAGCCTTTCACGGAGTCTTCGCCGCCGCGCCCCGGCCCGCTGCCATGGATCTTTTTGTTCGTGCCGCAGCCGCTCCGGCCCGGCGCTGTCGCTCCGGCTGCAGCGGGGAGCTTTCGCCTCTGAGAAACGCGGAACGGGCGGAGGGAGGGGGAAGGAGGAAGGGATACGCGTCTAAGAATGATAGAGAAGTTTGGTGGAGCATCGTTCTTTAAACTCGGGCAGACACTGCAACCTCATGATGCCAAATACGAAAGGGGTAAGCGGGAAGAGGAGGCTGGTGTGTAACAGCTTGGCAGCTCTCCACAGGCAAACCGCGTTGAAACAGTAGGTTATTTTTCTCTCCTCAGTCACTTGAAACTCTGTGGAACTCGAATGAGATCTCTAGACCACCCCAGAGCTGTGGAATCCCTTTGGTCACACCAGCAAAAAAGAGAAAATGTTCACTATCCCTTTTCTTTCTGTTATCAAACAACTCTGGTATGATTCGGAAGCCAAAGGGGATGCAAAGGACCAAGCAGGTAAGAGCCTTCTACCACCATAGATCCTGAACCCACGTTCATGATCTTGTAAACCTGAAAGCTTATTGATGAACCAAAAGCAAGCTTTCCCACTTCCTTAATAAAGAAAATATTTCAGGGGAAGTGGTTACCTCACTACTTGTCAACAAAAAACAATGGCTGGTACCCTTCAGTTTCCTCCTGCTCGGAGCAGAGAGCTTCCTGGGAAGCTGAGACTATCCTCACCTTGCTTCAACTGCAAAGAAAGAGGCCTCCATAACCTCTTGTTACCCGCTGGTTGCGGGCCAGAGTCCCAGCACCACTAACAGAGTGATCAGGCCTTTGGGATTTTCTCTGGAGTCTCAGCCAAATTTTTATGCAAGAGGCTTACCTGTCTCAAGCCTCCTACTTCACATCACTTACAATAGAGAAAATACCTTTTAGATGTAGCTTATGATGATGATACAGGAACCCTGTGGATTAGCCACCAGCCATACATAATTATGTAATTAAAATGTATTTGCAAGGTTTGAAACTTTCTCAACTTTCTCTTAGTAAATAAAAATTGGGGGGGGGGGCGGAGGAGGAACTACTCATTTTTAGCTAGTGCATTTTTTTAATGGTTGAGGGAAAAAAAATTAGAACACCTCATCCTCAAAAAGGGTCTCATGCGTTTGGTGATGGTCACAGCAGCTGGTCCAGAGCTGGAGCCACAGAAGGTTGTCAAAGACTCCATAAGAAGCCCGGGCTCAGAAAGATTCCCATCTCCCTCCTGTGTGGATAAATTCCTGCCATCTCAGGATTCCCACTCTCCCCTTCCCTAAAGCTGTCTATGGAGTGTCTGAATGGTCTTTGCTGAAATAGGTGGTAGAGATGCTTCAGTCCTACAGTTCAGGTTTTCCTTCCTTGTCCAGAGGAAGGTAGAGGAATTCAGCTGAATTCCCTGGCAGATACAAACACTTCCCAATGGGATCTTTCACATGGACACACCCTTTGTTTGCTTTCTTCATGCCAGTTAGCTTTAATCCCAAAATCAGCAGAGTCCATTTCAAGTAAATCCGGAAAGAAAACCAGGATGAAACTGAAGAAGAGGAACTGCCATGAGAGGGAGACTCAAAGTCTTACTGCATGGGAGGGTTTCTAAGTAGTAAGGTGAAAGGTGTTACATTTCTGCAGTGTAATTTCCTCATACCTGGAGCACTGAAGAGCTTCCTCTCTCCCTCCCCCCGCAACCACTCAGTCAGTCTCAAGCCCAGAAATCCTAGTGCATGAGCCCAAAAGGCATTACAGAGCAGACGGGTCTCTGGAATCCACCCAGGTAATGCTTCGCCACTACCTTGCAACAGTTGTTAGCATTACTGTGTCCAAAGCACTTAATACAACATATCCTGAATGAAAACATGCAGCTTCTTAAAAGGCAATCTGCAACCCAACATTTTCTGCTTTCAAATCCAAGGGACTGCATTTCTATTACTGTCAAACTTCCACAGTGCAATGTAAGGTATACTTACCATAACTTTTCATCTGAAAGGGGGAAGAAAACATGTACTTTAGTGGAAAAACTATCTCTACTGGAGATAGCAAAACTAGAAGTATACATTGTGCATCAAACACTGGCACATCCTCTTGGGTGACTTTTGTATAACAGCTTTTGTGCTTTTAGTACACAAATTTAGGTGGGAAAATAATTTGGGAATATTAAATATAAACTCGAAAACACAGAGGAATATTTGTTTGGACTGTTAACTGTTGTAGAATAATTTAATGACAAAACCCATGCTTTGAGAGTTAGGCTGAGATGCAGTAAGAAAGCTGTGAGAGGTAAGAATGCAGCCTTTGTTTAGTAGTACAGATGAGCCAAAGTACAAAACCTTAAGTAAGAGGTGTAAGCCAGTTTCCATTACACTGAAACTTCTGTATTAGAAGGAACCTTATTTTATGCACTAGACATTACTATTTCCATCCTGCTCTAACAGCTAACACAGTAGGGAAAAGGCAGGAAAGGCAGGGAATTGGAAGGATATGTTCTTGCCTATATGAAGAACAGACCTGGTTTAACAAGAAGGCAAAATGAATTTTTTAACTGACTGAAGTTAAATCAATGCTGACTGCATATATGCTCACCTTTGTGTTTAATTTATATTTCACCAAACCTCTCTCAATTACTCAAGCTTTACTTTCAAATCATTTGGGACTGCTGAAGCATAGTTTCAGGAATTCAAAACATGTTAAGGAATTCAAGGAGAATAACATCTTTGGATAGAGATTTTTGGAGGGTGCAATTAGTAAGCAAAGTATCTGAAAAGCAATGCCATTTGGTTTAAGCTGGTGTGCTGAAAGAAATAATGGACAGAAAACACATTTGTGAAGGATGGTTTCATAGCATCCAAAAGGGCTACTCCAGAGATAAAAAATAACACCTTTGTATTCCCATGTCCAATCCATGTGAACATTGTACTGTTCCTTTCAGCAAATTACAGCTTCCATTATAGAGCTAGTAAGTGACCAGCTCTCCAGCAAACAGTATCATTTACTTTTTTGGTTTTTGTACTGAACAAAGACTAGGGACAGAACAGACAAAATCTGAACAAAGAAGGGAACTGACAATGCATGAAATTGCACGCAAGTGAAAAAATCCCAAGCAAAGAACCTCTCAACTAAGGATCACTCTCTTCCAGTAGAAAAAAAACCCACATAAATGACTAAACAAATTTATACTTCATAAATGTTCATTTTTATTCAGAAATTGCATACACATTTCCAGAGTCACTTAAGCAGCATATTGAGTTAACTGCAAATATTTACTGTAGCCTTTTTATCCTTGTAGGTATTCTACTGATGTCTATCACTTTCTTTTTTACTTCCTCTCAACAGGCTTCCAAATTATTAAGGAGAATTTTCTAACAAACAATGACTGTAAACATAATCAAACCTGCATGTCATTTTCCCTTTGAAGTTACTAACTTGGCTATTTTTCTGCAATGAAGTAATGACTCATTTTTTACAACCTGATGATCACGTTGTACACATGGATAGTACCTATGAGTTGCTCAGGCAGTAACTGTTTAGATGGATAAAGCATTCATTTATGATACCTTCAATTCCAATGAACAAAACCACAGAAAAGGTGAGAACAATCCATAGCGTAGTCCTTATTAGCAAGCAAGAGGCTAGGAAGTCAGTAACAGTGACAGACAGCACTGGAAATTTAGGAACTAACAGGTTTGGTGACAATTAAAAAAGCTACTTATTTCCATCGTTTTGTCTTGTATTAGTAATGCCTCATTTCGTCAGTACTAAACAATTAATACAATCTCCCCAAAATAAACAAAAAGATTAATTTCTCAATATAAAGTGCCTGAACACGTGGAGTAATATTTTTATGGCTTCTGCAGAGAATACACAGGTATCAGAATTTCCACCTTGCTATTGTCCCAGGAAATATGATACAGATTTTTAAGTCTTTTCTTAATGAGCTGAAGAAGTTCAGAAGTATCCCAATTTGAACATGCTAATTATATTGTGCAGGAAGGGAGATGGAGAGGTCATAACTGGGAGTCAGAAGAAAGACAGTACATTGCATTCAACACTGTTTTCCTTCACAGCAGAAAACACCTTTTTGTGGGAAGGGCAATGCAAATGACAGTAAAATTAAACTTAACCCAGGCATGACTCTGCTGCACAAATCAAGGATTTAATAGCCCTGGAATAAAACCACCCAGCCCTGCTTCACCCCTGCAAGGACAGCACCACCATGAGAAGGAGTGAGCGGGCAGACTCCCCTTTCTCCATCTTCAAATTTATTACCACACTCATATCTGCAATCTACTACTACTCAGTGCTTTCAACTGACGCATTAATTAGTAAAAGATATTGGACAATGTAAAAACAAAGTCTGTCATTAACCAGACAAAGTGCTGGAAGTTTGGTGGATCACCACCAAAGGTCAGCGTTTACGATCAGTCACTGTATAACAGTACCAATTATGACTTTTCTTTATCGCCCAGCTGGGAAAACTGTTCCCCAGTACCAGACAGGCTGAGTTCCCAGCAGTGCAGAGCAGGTTACCCAGCCTCACTCACTGCATAGGACAGACATAGCTGACAGCATAGCAGTCCAGTCAATTTTCAAATAAAGGATGAGAGAAGGAAAAGAGAGATGGACCAAATAGGAGGTAATTTCCATCTTGAAACAAAGATTATCTCTTCTCATAATTAAATGTTATGCTACAATTTGATTATTTCTATTTTGTGGGAAATAAATTGATTCTTCACTGTATTATCTAGACAGGAAATGTTATCAGGCACAGACAAGGTACTGGTTTGGTATTACTCAAAACATTTGTTAAACTGTGCCATACAGATAAGCCTCTGGGAAATAACTCTCAAGTTTCTACTCTTTAACCTTAAAAAAAAAATCTCATTCAAGAAGCCAGTTCTTGTTTATAACATATTTTTATACCACTTAGTGTTAAAAGCACATATATTAAAACACCCGTTATTCTATCAGTGATTTTAAATCAGGAACATTTTTAATCTGGAAATCCAACAGCATCTGTCCAAGTGCTTTACCCTGTAAGAAAAACACCCAACATTTTATTTTACTATCTAAATATACCATCTTTTTAAAATAGGTTTTTTTAAATAGTTTCATATGAGTATTTTTCCTATAATCGGTGTCAGAATTCAGTCTAAGTTTCTTGAGTTTTCAAGCATCGAAAACTGAATGGACTGAATGGTTTCTTCCATTTATGTGGTACCTAGTGCTAAAAGCAATTTATTTGGGGTTCAATTATATCTATTCATACATAGCATTACCTTACTTTGTGAGCAGTCTCAGTCTACGCTGAGATTATTTGCACATAAGCATTTCTGACCCTGTGAGCCCAGCTGTATGACCCACAGCATTGCTCAAGATCTCATCTTGAGGTTTAGATGTCTTAAGTATTTAATACTCAGATTGTACATTTGCAAAGAAATTCTTACTTTCAGATTCACATAACACCATCAACACAAAAGACCTCATATCCATCTGTTTTTCATGTTTATATTATTTATCAGTATTTTAACTATAGAAGGCATAGGCTAAATGAGGAGTTGTCCTACAGCACATGGTGCTTGTATATAACTTGGAAACAATCAGAATTGTCTAGTAAGTCTGCATTTTTCCAAATGTGACAGTCTTTCTGATAAACAAATTTTGCTGGTGCATCAAAAAACTGGTAGTCTTCAAATCAGTCATGATCTTTATGACGTGCTATCTTATTAGTCCCCATCTTTTTCACCAAATATTCTAAATCCACTTTCTACTTTCCTATGTTTGTTTTCAAACCTTACAAAATTAAACAGACAACATCTATTACCAGGAAATTAAAAGAACTAGAATCAAACCCCAAACTTTACAGTTCCAGCCCAAAAGCTGGTTATAAAGAAACCCATAAAAGATTACTACATTGAAATTATTGCCTTGATACATGCCTGTGGGTCACTTCTTAGGGATGCTATACCACCACCACCAAGGGAATTCTTCAGAACAAAATTTAATCCATGAATTCCCGGCAACTCATATCTGTAAAATAAAACCTGTGCATTATTTCTCAGGGGATTTTGGAACAAACACCTGTAGAGAACATCAAGCAAAAACCAACATGCAAAATTTTCATGTTTTTGATCACATCCCACTGCTGAGTCAAGTCTAAAAGGTAACAAGAGTAAGACAAGGCCTTACCTGCCTTCTTGTTCCTTCCTCTTACTCCAAATTAACAGACCTTAATAGTTCTAAAGTTGGACCAGAAGGTAATCATTCTCCTCTATTCAAAACTCATCCATTTCTAATAAGGTTGTTCCTAGAGTTCTTTCTTTCTATGGGTTTAAGTCCGTATCTGTAAGCCAAAGGTTCAAGATCCAATATGAACTTGGACAACACGATGGGCAAAAGAAAGCATTTTCATTAGCTCCTAGTTCTGGTACTGAAAAGTACAATCACTTAACTCCCGGAACTCACTTTTGCTAACAAAATCTGCCAGCTAATTGGAAAGACACCCTTCTCCATTACTGAGAAACATGTATGAGTCACTACATCAGCTCTTCTGACGAACAGATAACTTTCAAATCAGAGCTTTCCGGGAGCTGTGTACTTTGTTCAGATAAAATTTTATTTTAGTGTGACAGACCTATGTTTCTGTTCCATCACCGCTGTAAGCATTTTTCCATCCTTGCTTTTGACTGGTGCAGTTCCAATTTGGAAACTTCTGTAGCAGTTTGGCCAATGGCTCTGTGGTTTCCTATTATTTCAAATTCCATAAATAGTATATTTCCATTTGCCTCTCCTCACAGTTTTTCAGTGTTTTGTCATCTTCCTTCTATTGTTGGTTTTCTTTGGTTTTGCTTTCCTCCAGTGTTTTCTTCATCTAAGTACCTGATATCTTTGCTTTAATTCCATATGAAAGGATTTAAATCAGAACATCATCAAGCCATGAGGAATTAACGGAGAAAGATGATATCCAATTCTCACTCTGTCTCTAAATACTGCTGGCAATTTAAATCCTGCATCCTCCAACATCACTTATTTTTCTTTAGTCACCTACTGATCCTTCATTTTGGGACAGATTCTTTAAATCTTTCCCCTAATATAGGTGGAATTTCTTGCAGTGCTCTTATACTGCTGATTTTGTTAAATGAGGTTCACCTCTTTCAGCTCCTTTTGAGCACTGTGAAAACCATGGCTGTTGCTGCTGCTCACAGCTCTGTCTGCCCTTTTATCTTGGGCATATGACTCAAACCTCTTGTGGAAGGAGATGATTCTGCTGAGCAGTCTGGAAGTCACTTCAGTTCTTGTTCTAGAAAGCAAGTAGTCTTGGAGTGTCCGTGTCTGCCTCCCAGGCAAAAAGTTTTAACTTTAAGTTCCTTCTGCTTTTTCATTACCACACTCTACTTCTACTTCTATTAGTATTATTAGTTGTTATTAAGAAAAAAAAAATTGGTGTCAGCCTTCTGTTGCCCTTTCTCAAAAACTGGCTGACAGGCAACATTGTCCTGCTTGAAGGCAAATCCACTGGGGAAGGCAGAAAAGTAGATTAATCAACCAGTGCTCTATTAGACAACATGAATATGAAGAATAAAGCAAGTCTACAATAAATTACCTACATAATTTACTAAATTTAATACCACAATCAACTATATAGCACAACCAGATGACCCCACAAAATTTTCTAAAAATCTAAATAAAAATTTCCAATCACCACATACCATAAAAGCCAGAGATCTACCAAAGCAAAGCACTACACTATAAATTTTACTCTGAAAAGCTGGCAAAGATTTCCAGCCAGCAAAGAATTGCACAACTGAAGGATGTCTCCTCAAGAGCAAGACTGATGGAATATCAGTTCCTAATATCTCATCTCTCAAAACGTGTCATGAAAATCAATCAGGAAAAACAAATCAGGAGAGAAACTGAAGAGCATATAAAAGCAGAAAAAAGTAAGTGGAAGATTTTCATTTCATATTCTGCAGTAATTTTGGCAGAGGAAATATGTAATACAAGCAACAGATCTTAATTTGGAACACTATAACATGGCACATTAATTTTATTTACTTTGAGAAAATATTTACAGTGGGATAATGTAGCTAAAATGAGGATTACAAAATAATATATGAAGGCCACCATCTTCACTATTTTAAGGTTTGTCTGAAGCATCTGAGCATTCAAAATTATTTCCACACAGAAAACAAACTTGCACAATCAAAGGAAGAAAAACCACTATAACCATTAAAATAGTCTTAAGCAGCAACAATACACTGACCAAAATGCTGGCAGGCATTTACTCAGCATAATTAAACAATTTAAGCTTAATTAACTGAGATCTAAAGGGAAAAAAAAAATCTAATTGTACAATTTGATTAAATGTTTTAAGAGCTGCTTTTAAAAAACACAGAAAACAAATAAACCCTTCAAAGAAAACTATCGGTGACAGAAACCAGTAAGACAAGGAATATTCACTGTTCTAGCTGAATTCCTATGCTTATGCACAATGGGGTGCCTGCCTAACTACTTCCTTTAAAGTGCTCCACATAATATTCAGAGAAGTCAGGTTTCCTGGTGAATTTCCCATTAAAGTGCATGTAAATAATAATGATATAAAATTATTTAATGCACTTAAATCAAGGAAAATGCAGGATTCTTTTCATCACAGGAAAGCAGGAACCAAGTCCATAGGTTTAAAGAAGTGTTTGCATATGAGATATACCACAGAGAAATACTTATTGTTCCTCTCCAATAAATGTATGTACAGAAGAAAATCTAGAAGCATCACATCCACGTTTCTTGTTCTTCAGCTCTTGGTGAAAACATTGCAGAGGAAGAAATTATTTTTTAATATTGCTGAGCATTGAAATGTTCTCAAAACATTACATATACTACATTTCAGAAGATGAATATAGCAAAATCTCATAGGATAGTTTTACTATCCTTCTGAAATGACTGACCTAGTACCATTACACAAGAAGTTTCTTATTCTGTATCTTAAGATACTCAAATCTGTTAAGTACATAGTAGTGTACTCTAGCACTCTACTGTGGGAAGCAAACACCTGGGGATTGAAAGACCATCTTCTGCTATTATTTTACCTGCAGATCTGGAAGTTTATGAGATTTTGGTGTCCTCTACCAAAATAATCCCACCTTTCCTCTGTTTAGTACACCTATTTAATGCCTCTAGTGAAAAAGCACAAAAGGCAACAGGTTAACAGACTCTGTTCTGTAGTGAGGTAGAGCCATGGTTGATATGTTTATAGTAGCAAAACTAATAGTTTTTAACTGCTCACCATTTAAATAAAGGAAATGAAGGAAAATCAGACAGCAAGACAGCTCTTTTTTTATGGCAGTTGAAACTAAAAAGTAAACAAGCAATTTAAAAAGAAACTACATAATCTGAAGCACATGAGCATAATCCTTATAATCCTAAATATTTCCACAAAAGGTTTTATTCTTTTTCCCCACTAGCCTTCCAATTCACTCACACAGTGAATTTGGCTTCATCCAGACAGAGCAAATTTCTACTTTTATTTATGAACATAAACAGCATTAAGGAATGGCAATGAATTGATTTCTAGAAGTATCATTAGGAGGCATGACATTCTTTATTTCTTCCCCTCTCTGTTCTATTTCTGAGGAAATTCAATCACAATTCTTAGTATCACAATTTATTAAATACATAGATTTGTTAGCACTTATGAAACAGTGGGTGAGATCTGCATTGAGCTGCTTATGAAGACAAAACCAGCACTTACAATTCAAAGATCAGGGGTTAAAATAATTCCAAGCTCTCTCTGAGCTTTGAGCTTTACCTTTCTAACTCAAGCTCTTTGAAAAACAAAAGCACAGTTAACAGTTTACCCACTACCCATGGAAATACATACAGGATTTTGGCAAAATCTCCTCATGTGCAGCATAACTGACTTTGTATCAAAACATGTTTTAGAAGACTGAAGGGTTTGTAGCAGTATTCAGCTTTTACTTATTTTCAAAGAGATAAAAAGGTTTAAAATCTGTTGACTGTTTTACTGGACATCCTTAAGAGAGCAAGCTTCACCTTATGCTACAAGAACAGTGTATGTTTCATTCAGTCCCCAGGAAGGGCCCTGAGCATCAGCCATACCACAAAACTAAGAATGTTACATATGTTGTCTGCTGGCAGAGGATATTCTTTAGTAGATGAGTATCATATAAAAGTGTCCTATTTAGGATGTTTTCTCTTTCAGATTTTAAGAGAAATTAGGTATGTTTTTTCTTTAAATTCTGTCTTTAAAAGAATGGCACAAAAGGGGGTGAGAGTGGGGTACTAGTGGGATACTTCCTCTGAAGTGAGTAACGTCATAAATACTAAAATGTTTTGCAGAAACAGGGACAGTATGAGGCCCATTTCTGATGGATCATCAGGTAAGTTTGGGCTCCAGACTACACTGGCTGTGTTAATGTCTTTCAGGTAGTGTTTTACAGATGTCTCTCACTTCAGCAGGGGCTCAGAGGCTTGGGAAGCTTCAGTTACTAAGGCTCCTGCAGTTTCCAAATGGTTCAAAACCAGTGGAAAGATAAATTTCTCAAAGGGCATTGGAAGCTATTTCTAGTCAGTAAAGACATTCTGTACTGGAACAAAACAAAGGAACAGCCCCAACACTACTATGCTAATTCTGAGAATTTAAATGCCTTCACTAAACGGATTCACGGCCTTTGTCCAGCTTTGAGAGAGGCCCAAGTTCATGTTCTTTCTCAGTGACTATGCTCAAGCTGTTATTTAAAAAGGCAAAGGAAGATAAAAAACCCCAACGAAAATACACACAAGTTGGCAACATTTATGTTAACATATATTAAGATACCTTCTAATACCATGGCATATCTACCATACAACTGTGGACTGCGCAGCAAGCTACTCACCTTGTTACTAGTTCTTCTTCTGGTTTCTTATGCTCTAAAAGGTGTTGAAAGTAATTCTCCAGGGCTTGAGCAGTTAAAGTTTTCTTTAGGTATGGATAGTAGAGCGGATGCCGTGCTATCACACCTGTTAGGCATGAAGTGGCATTAGTTGAAATAGGAACTGTTAAAACCAGTTTGTGTTTATCCTTTCAAAACCTTAAGCGGACATCCTCCGCTTCACTGAAACTGCACATATGGATCCCCTTTAATGAGCTCCTGAAAAACACAACGGTATGACAGCTCTCCCTCTGTCAGCAGAGATATAGGGTGGAGCATGACACCAAAGAATGCTAAGTGACCACTAAGTGATTACCGGACTTTTTCTGCTGCAAACAGTCCCTGCCACTGAAAGACACCTAAACAACATCATCATCACAACAAACAACCCACAAGCAATTCTCTTCCCTTAAATGGTTTGCAAGACTTAGTTATTTAAGTAATCACAATTAACCACAACAAGGCATGATCAGTGACCAAAGCTTTGGTCCTTGCTTCACCTCTTGCACGGGATTCTGACGTAAGTGTGACAAATCACAATTACATTTTTATTGCTGTAAATATGCTTTATAACCTTCAGCTAATTTTATGCTGAAGCTGAGGTTCCAGAGCAGGATCAGGAAAACAGCTTTGTGTCACAGGGACCTTTCTATCTGGACTTAAATTAGAGGTCAAGTTTGTTGTTATTAGTGTTGTTCCTTAGAAAAGCAGAAGTGGCTTTATATCTGAAGCAGTCTATTAGGTATAAGTCATCCATGACTTGGCAATGCTATGTTGTAACACTGGTCAATCATGGAGAAAGAGAAAAAGACAGAAGAAAAAAAAAAATACTGCTTCATTCTTCAACCCCCAAAAAAAGTTTCACAAACAAGGACAAGAAAACTATATTCCTGAATACAAATGAACAAAATTCATCAGTTTTAGCATGACAGCTAATAGCAAATCAAATCCCAAACGCACCTTTAATTCATACTGAGCTTTGAACAGCACACACTCATCTTCCAACAAGTAAGAGAGCCAATTGTTGCATGCAGAAGTAAGGAATAGAAGGAATTATTAAACAATGCAAGAAGCAGCACAATCAATGCAAAGAGACTGCATACTGAAATACACCATTTGCATTAGCAAGATAATAAAAACATTCTTGTACGTATGAGAACAACTTTAGTATTTCCTAATACTGTCAATGTTTTAGCCATAGATGTGTTACAAAATTATTGTATGAAAATATTATACATGATCAGACAACCAAGCAATTATATTATGTAATATACACACACACAGGAGTAGTTACTGATGTAAAAGAAACCTTAAAAAGGCATTTCTTAACTTGTGGGAGCTCAACTTTCCAACCCTAAACAAAAACCTCTCTTTTTAGTATGACATGCTAGTAGTTTTTCCTAGTACCTCAAATTACCACAGCTGCTTATCAGATGACTACAGATATTTCATTAGTAAAATCCATATTCAGTAAGTATTCTCTTTTGTTTCAGCACAATTATTAAAAAAAAGGTCAAGTAATGTTTAAAAAAATTAAGACTAGCACTTGATATGTAACTCTTGCATGAAAATGTTACATCACTTCAGAAAGCAAAAGAAAAAAAATACCTATGTTTGCAGAATTGCCTTTGTCTCCACTTCTAGTATAGGCAAGATCTTCTAAGCGGTAAGTGTGCGGACCACTTGGCAGATCTGCACAACACAAAAATGAATTCATTTTAATGGTGCTACAAATAACCGTGTATTTTGAAGGAGTAACTGTCAGTTTAAGTGCATGCTTTTTACATTGTCTGCAGTACTCTGAAAACATTTCCAATCCTCCTTCTCACAGGAGCACCTAGAGAAAAAGAGGTGAGACTGGGGGCCAAAATTAGGAAATTGACCCCTCCTGCTCCATCTCCCAAATCCCTTTTACTTTTTTACAGCCAAATGCTCTTCCAGGCATCCCCTCTTTCATCACCCTTCAATGACTTCTGTCTTTGCCTTAGCAATGCAGTACCTCTGAAGAAGGCATAGCAGCTGCTTGTCTTTTCTTGCCTAGCCAGTAACTTTTGTCCCCTTAACACACAGGTCCCTGCTTCCCGTGCAGGTGGAAAATACCTGCAGTTGCTACTGTTCTGATAATTCTGTAACATCTGTTTAACCTGCTAACACCTGTAGGAAACAGTAACAACTTAAATTCCTTTACAATATGATGCATCTCTCACTTGCATTTGCACTACACAGCTTCTTATCCAGCTGTATAGAAGAAACCTAAGATTTCTTTTTCAAGTAACTGTTTTTGTAAATATCATAGTATTATATAAGAAAATATATGCTTTCTAGGAAGCCAATCTTGATTTTTTAACTTGGCAATGTCTGAGTATTGGATGTTGAAGAAACATGGAGGTTGTTGATTTCACTGAACGAATTTAATATAAATTTTTTTTATCCATCTATGTATCAAAAAGCAAACCTACTCCTGTCCTAATCCAGAAATTCAATATTGTGGGATTCATACAGTATATACCTGAGGATTGATGGTTAAGTTACACAGTACAGACCTCTTGCAATTGTTGATTACTGAGAGTAGTAGGCTGTCACCATCTAGCTCCTGTTCTCTAAAGTGAGAGAGGAAACACACTTGGCTACTGAGTTTGTGTGATTTATTGATCACAGCATAACACTGAAACTTGAAACATGGGCTACATCCAAGCTTTTTAGGCAGTGAGAATGGAGGAATTTTCAGTTAGTTTTGCTTCTGATTCAACTTTCCTATGGCCTTATCTCCTGGCCTCCTTGGCTTTTCAATCTCACCATCAATAACAGACTGACCTCCACTCCTGACTCACAGTAAACTTCTCAGACCTCAGTCCTTCTCTCCTCTGTCCCCTTCCTGTCTTTTTTTCATCCTTTTGGACACAAGTAAGTTCTCCCCTCTCTCTGCTCCTTGGACACCAGCAGGAGGAATATGCAGAGCAGGCAAGCGACAGCCTTCCTGCTTTGTGGCAGCTTCTGGTGCAACTGCTCCTGATGGCAGCCAGAAGAAGCAAATCACAAATGTCCCACAGAACATTTAAAGGAACTGAATATACAGGGTCTTGTAAATCAATTATGCTGGACTAACTTCATGTTGGAAGGCACAATGCAATTTGAAAATACATCAGTCTGTTCTTCCTGTACTATCTATTATTGTTTCTGCTGAGAATACCAAACTATTTGGGTTTTCTTTCTCCTTTTTACATTTTGTTTTAATTTTAGGGAGTAGGAGACCCAGTATTAAAGATCTTACGGTCCAAACACTGGCTAGGGGCATCACTTAGAGCACAGTGCACCTACTATGAAGGCACGAGTAGACATGTGCTCTGTGGACTGCATTAGGTAATCAGATAAACCCAGCCCTAGCCTAATCATCCTTACTTTCAACTCCTTCCTGCCCACAGAAAATTGCTGACAAAGACATGAGCCAGGCTGACCTGGGTAAGACAGAAACTATGTCCAAATCCTACTGACTGCAGTTTTCACTGACCCTGTCTGTGACAGTGGCAGCTGCACAGATCCCCCAAGTCCATTTGGGTATGGGGTGGGAGATACACTGGAGAACAAGAACACCTTAGTACTATGTGCCACATAATTTGTACAGTGTATCTGTGTTTGGTTGAAGCAGATCAGTCAACACTCACAAGAGGAGCTCTGCTGGCACACCTGAGTGGCAATAAACAAGGAAAACAATAATGAAGAACTAGGGGCTTACCACAGCAACCTCTTCTACTGGCATACCTGGGTCAGAAAACCTTCCCACAGTCTACCCAAACAACAACTTATCAGCAGTGAACTGCTTTAATTAAGACTTGAAGTTTTATAATATATATTTGGTCACTTTGAAAGAGTGATTATGGTTTAGTCTGGCACAATGGCTCCTCAATGGTAGAAAGTCACTTTAAAGTGAAATTTGAAGAGCTTAAAGCATACAATGAAAAAGAGGAACACAGGAGGTTTGTTTTGAGCTTGAAGCTCACCACCTTTTCCACGTTCACATGCGAGCAGAAATGTGCCATGAAATGTGGCAAAAAATACTTAAGGGGGTATTTATTTAATTGGGGAGTATTATTTTTGATTAAACATCTCCATTGAGAGTGGATCTGAAAGTCCAGCTAAAGCTCATTGCTCATTTTGGACAAGACTACCACACTTCGTACACTGAAGGAATCACATTAATTTTAATAATTTAATTCAATATACAGTTCAAGACAAAATGTAGTGCTTTTTCAAAGGCTGAAATTTGACAATATCTAAATTGCATAAGCTGTAGAAATCTTTTCTCCATCAGGCATTTTAAACAGTTAGTCTCTGACAATCTCCCTTTAAACAAAACCAGTTCAAGTCAGTGTTCTGGTGTTCTCATTTATTATTACCCTAATTAATTTATCTTTCATGATCTGTTTATCAGGAAATTGTTTTCATTTAATAAACATCTTAAACAAATCTATGAAAGAATTCCCTTCAAAGCTAGGGAAAATGGTAAATTCAAATTCCACCCTCGCAGAAGCACATCTAGCAGCATATTTTAAATCCATTTTCACATATTTCTCTTATCTATTTAATGACAACAGTCCCTCACACTTGAGATAACCATGAAACTAAGAAAAATACTTTCCTCCCTTCTAAATGCTGACAGAAAATGCTTTAGCAGAAGCTGTTCCTTTTACAGTCTAACCCATTTGTCTTTCTCATCCATGCTGTCCTACATTAAGCCACAGAAGTAGGTAAGTATTTAGTCACATGCAGAAAACACTTATATTTACAACCAAGGGCAAAAGTTTAGAGATCCTTCTCAGGGGAAACAACCAGAAAAGTTCTGCTGTCTCTCAAAACTGGGGTTTTGCCTGAAAATAGGCCTGAAGAATTTCAGTAGTTAAATGCTGGTGTCAGGCACCTCAGGAAGTTTTCTCAAGTTATAAGAAGGCAGTAGGGAGTCCAATAGCTTTTTGCTTCTTCAATATTTAGCACTGTAGTCACCTTGGAAAAAAACCCCAAACTCAAGACCTTTGCTAACCCTTTCATTAAGCAGAACAATGACTTCCTATTCCTTAACTTGCCTGGTCTGATGGCGCAAAATACCTCACTGCCCTCCCAAGAACTCCGAGGGAGCTGAGGGATGCTGGTGTGACATCAGATTTCCAGTGGACGTAAGTGCTGAAACCATACTTAAAAGTTTAACTTGTTTCTGCACGGCACAAATCATTGTATTGAAGAGATGTTTGAATAGATGGGGAAAATGAACACATGCATGGCAACCAGGCATCCACTATTAGTGGCTTTCAAATGGCAATAAACCATGTCATGTCATGTATGTATTTCAGAATGTCTCTATGTGATACAAACATTCCTTGATGACTCGTATTAGTTGTTACTCTGTTCTATTACTAGTTTTGAGAATCACTGTTCACCTTTATCTGGAATCCAGAGTAAACCTTAGCATGTAAATGCCTTAATAGCAGTAATTTTTTAAGTATACACAGACTTTAATACCTGAATTACTCTTTCACCATCAGTATTATTTTCAGAAATTTTTCTAACTTGCAATTTTTAGGTAGTGTCACCTGATTCAGATTTTCAAACACCTATCCACAGCTTCAAATTAATTCTCTCAGTTGTCTGGTAAACAGAAGTAAGATAATGAAGACTGTTTGGACCAAAAGGGAATTATGGAACATGCTATACTTTAAGAAATAGTGCATATAGTTCAGCCATTAGAAATAATGAAGATTTTCAGGTGTCCAGCACTTTTAATAATTGCTTGTATGAGCAACTCTGATTTAACACTTCCTTTTCACTGCAGACATCCTAACCTGCTCCATTCAGCTCACTGGTTAGCCCTTCTCAAGGTCATTTTCTTTCTCAGAGAATTTAGTTAGACAACTCTAGCAGCAAAATAGGAACTATCATGCTGGATTATTAACTCAGTATGGTTTCTTTTAAAGTCACCAGTTCCAGGTTTACCCCTTTGTTGTTAATTTTGTGAAGGCTGCCATATGGAACAGGAGCAAATTTTAATTATCTAAGTGCTGTAAGTCCACAAGTCATTCTGTTCCTCTGTCGTCTATTTTGACTACTGTAAGATAACCCCAACTATTGCCAGGACTCACCAAATGTAAGATTACAGTATACTTTGAAACCACGTTTTAATTTCAAGCCAGCTTTACATGGTCTTCAGTTGTGTTTAAGGCTTAAGAGTTTTTAATAAAAAAATTACTTCCACACTTGTTAGTCTCAAATACATGTTATACTGCATGACACTAACCACTGTTCAAGAGAAAACAGCTTGTGTTTTGCAACACCCATAAAAATGTATCATATAAGGTGGCAAAATGTATTTCACAGACAAAATCTAACACAATTTAAGAGGATGAGGATAGCAAGTGACACATTCGCAAGTACGAAGACGAACATACCTTTCAATTCACTGCTAACCTTGGGCAGATCTAACGAAACCACATCATCTGATGTGAATGTGAGATCCTCCTCAAATATCTCAACATGCTGCCCATTTAAAAATAGGCTGATCTGTAGAAAGAACACACATTTTTAAACAGTCAAATCAGAAATCCATTGCAATGTGAATAAATAAAGCATATTCCTAATTAAGTACTGATCTAGTAGATTTCCAGTAATAGCTTTACGGATAAGGCTCTGGTGCTCCCTTTTAAAAGGTCACAATACAATAACAATTCATTATAAACCTAAAAGAAATCTTCGTTTAGGGAAAAAAATGGTATTAAAAACCCCAAAAAAACGCTCCGTCCCGTTTGGTATTTTTTAAAGAAAGACAAATCTCTTTCCATCTCACTCTATATATTGCAACACTGCACAGAATTTTGTCTCACAGCTGAATCCCAAAACTTGAACATTTCCATCTTTTCCATTATGCAACCCCCTTTTCTTTTTAATGTTGCTGTCTGTAATAAAGACAAACTTCTCTTTGCATACTGTGTCCATCTTCAAATATATTCTGTGAAAGCTGCTAAAAAAATAGACCAATACAGGAATTTTGGGCTTGACTGTTGCTCAGTAGCAACACTTAGAGTAGACTCTAAGCCAAGGACCTTTCAGTTTCCCATGCTCTGCCAGCAAGCTCAGGGAGCTGGGAGGGAGCATGGCCAGGACAGCTGACCTGAACTGGCCAAAGAACATCCTGCCCCGTATATAAATGGGGAGAGAGGAGTTGGCTGGGAGCTGCTGATCGCTGCTGGGGGACAGGCTGGGCATTGGGCAGTGGGTGGAGGGACATTCTATGGTGCATCATTTGTCTTTCTTGGGTTTTATTCCCATCTTACTTTTTTGTCACCTCCCTTTTAATAATACCAACAACTACTACCTTGTTTCAATTATTACACTGTTCTTACCTCCACTTGTGTGGTTTATTTTTTACCATTTTTCCAATTCTTCTCTATATTCCACTGGGGAGGAGGAAGGTGAGAGTGGCTGAGGGGCATTTAGTTGCCAGCTGGGAATAAACCCTGACAGGCCTTTTTCATGCCCAACATGGGGCTTAACAACAGATCTGACTAGAATACGTCAGAACAAATTTCTTACAAGCATTCATTGTATTAGTTTAACATCCACGGGTCACAATGACTTACTTGCTCTCAAAGTTGATGTGTTTGTTCCTCAAGTTCAATTATGTACCGCCTTACTTGCAGTATGTATTCTCTGTTAGGATGTTTATCACCCATGGAAACTGGGCTGAGGTTATCAAGCTGTACTTTGTAACACTGGCTAATGATACGATATAATTGCTGGTTGTGAAACTAATCTGGTATTTGCACTCAGCATTGCTGTCACCCCTGTACCTGGGGGTCATTATCATGAACTATAGCTAATTATACCTTTTACCTTTTCTCTTTGGAAACTCAAACCATGGAAGGGACACACTTCCCTTCTGTTTCCCCTTATCCTCCAGGCTAATTACAATAGATCTTGAGAATTTTTAATATCCTGGGATGCTCAACCTAGCATGTTCCTATCATTATGTCTTCACAGAATCAATTAGATTGGGAAAGACCTCTGAGATCATCAAGTCCAACCTATGATGCAACACCACCATGTCAACTAGACCTAAGAGCCACATCCAGTCCTTCCTTCAACACCTCCAGGTATTGTGACTCCACCTCGTCTCAGGTAGTTGTAGTGTGTGATAAGGTCTCCCCTGAACCTCCTTTTCCCCAGGCTAAACAACCACAGCTCCCTCAGCTGCTCCTCTTGAGACCTGTTCTCCAGACCATTTACTAGCTTTGTCACCTTCTCTGGATATGCTCCAGCACCTCAAAGTCCCTCCTAAACTGAGGGGCCCAGAACTGGATAAATGACTCAAGATGTGGCCTCACCAGTGCTGTATTCACAGGAGGATGATCACTGCCCTGGTCCTGCTGGCCACACTATTGCTGATACAGGCCAGGATACCATTGGTGTTCTGGGCACACTGTTGGCTCATGTCTTGTGAATGCATTCCAGGTCTTGTTTGAAGTTTAAACAACTATTTAAGAATACTTCTCAGAGATCAGCCCTGCAGAGAAAGACCTGGGGATGATGACCGATGGAAAACTCAACATGACCCATCAGTGTATGTTCACAGCCCATAAAGTAAATCGAATACTGAGCTGCATCAAAAAGAGTGCGGCCAGCCAGTCGCAGGAGGTGATTCTCCCCCTCTACTCTGCTCTTATGACACCCCACCTGGAGCACTGTGTATAATGCTGGTGTCCCCAAAACATGAAGGACATGGACCTGCTGAGCAAGTCCAGAGGAGACCATGAAGTTCATAAAAGGACTTGAGCAGCTTCGCTACAAAGACAGACTGAGGGAGCTGCAGCTGTTCAGCCTGGAGAAGAGAAGCTTGTGTGGAGACCTCATAGCAACCTACCAGTATCTGAAGGGGCCTACATGGAAGCTGGAGAGGGACTCTTTGTCAGGAACTGTAGTGACAGGACAAGGGTAATAGGTACAAACTGAAAAAGGGGAAACTTAGGTATTAGGAGGAAATTTTTCACTGTGAGGGTGGTGAGACACTGCCCACTGTTGGTGAGAACAAGCTGCCCAGGGAAGTTAGGGATGCCCCATTCCTGGAGGTACTCAAAGCCAGGCTGGTTAAGGCCTTGAACAACCTGGTCTAGTGGGAGGTATCTCTGCCCATGGCAGTGAAGGTTGGGACTAGATGATCTTTAAGGTCTATTCCAACCCCTTAACATTTCATGATTGTCTGATGCTTATGATCTGCCCTGAGGCTGGATCATTAAGAGTGGCAAGGTGCATAGGGTGGTACAGGTAAGTGCATAGGACTGTGAGCAACTTGCATTTTGGAACTTCACCCTTGAACAAGTGCACAATCCAGAAAAACTAGGAAAATATTGAAAGAAGTATGCTGTCACCTTGGCAATTCCAGAGACACAAATCACTACAATGTGCTGGCCCAGGCCTACCAAGCTCTGTTTGACACTATTCTTCTCAAGGGGAAAAGAAGGCCTCTGGATCTGATGATAAAACAAAAACCCTGCAGCTACTCCAGCCCCAGTGACAGACACTGCAGAGGAATGAGAGAACTAACCCCTCTTAATTATCAGTCACTCCTATACACAAGAAATGGACACAAAACTCAGCTTATAAAGGAGGATGAAGCAGGGCCATCACATGAACAGGAGAAAGAGGCAGAACAAGACACCTATCCTTGAACCAGATGTGGGATATGCAAAAATATTTCACCTGTCTTCCAGGTCAGCACATTATCACCTGGCTGCTATGATGCTGGGATAATGGAGCTAGTAGTAATTACAGAGTAGGGAAGCCAAGTAGCTATGATCACTTTCTAGGGAAGGGGGCATTGACAACTGGATTTGAAAAAGGGGCCTAGGTTCTCAGCCTCTGAAGATGACTCCTGTTAAGTCTGAAGGAAAGGTATGCCTTCAAGGAAAATGCTGCATGTCACCCAGATAAGAGGACCACAATGCAGGAAGGTATCCAGTTCTTGAAGGAATTAGCTGCGCTAGAGATGGTTTATTATGACCTGACTAACATGCAGCACAGATGAAGTGCAATTCCCATGACCCACAGGACAGCAATTTGTGTGCAGCACATCATCACTGTATCCCAACTGACTGGCAGCAATGACCTGGAGAGACAAGAGGCACCAGCCGTTGATCAAGTGGCTCAACACCTCCAATAATATGGGGGAAAAAAAAAAAGTCTTGCTCCTTGATTTATATATGGACCAGTATCCCAGCTTTTAACAGTAAGCATTCTTTTGATCAAGAGATGTAGAAGGAAGGATGTAGAAAGTACACACAGCAGGCTACCCTTCAGTTTTACCTGTGGGACTACTGACAGGACATGAGGAAGCGGGATGGAAGAGTGCCATCCATTTCATCTCTATTGGAGGACTCCCAGTATGAAAGAGTCAGACACAATCAGGTTAAACTTCCAGAACAAAACAATATAAACAAACTTAGCTGCAGCAGTTATCAGGGCTCAGCTGTCAGCAAATGCAAAATAACTCTACTCAGCACTCTTTCTTAAAATAGTCCTTAAAGAACAACTAATAGTGACTTGCCTCCAGTAAGTTTGCTGCAATTTCTCCCTATATAAAAGTTTTAAGTTACCTTCAAAGAAGACATGGAAAGCAACTACTATCTGAACTGTAAAACCACTGGTGATCTATGATAAAATCAGTACAATTGCATAAAAGCAGTGAAAACAACAAACAAAACATTGAATCCAAAGTGACACCCAGAAAGGTGTTACCAAACACAAAAGAAAAGAACCCACTGTGGCAATGTTAACATAATGCATAATCTGCTTATGGAATTTTTTCAGTTTTAGGTCAAATGCTGACCTAGAGCAACTAGACTCTTTGTAACTGAACTTCTAACTTAGAAAATCAGTTAATTCATACTGTACTCATTCTGTAATCTCATGCTGGACAACAGTTTTAAAAACATGGTGAAAATTTTGAATCAAGGACTTGAATCACACCACATTTTTACCCTCAATATTACTGCAGGTCAGCAGTGATAGGACACGCAGCATTTTGCTGGCAGCATTATCAGTGCCCCTATCAGACTAGTTACACAGAGCAAGGACTTTGATTTTCTGTATTGAAAAGAGTAAATGAGATACTGCTTTCTTTCCTTGTTAAATTAGGTTACTGTTTAATCTCAACATCATTTTGCCAAGTCTGGAACACACTGCTAATTAAGTAAGTTAATCCTGAATTTGAACAACACAGTGGTAGGCTAAACTTCCATAAAGATAATAATTTCACACTAAACTTGGCAAAATAAGCCATTTGTATAAGGCAAAATGTAAGTGACAATAAAAGCAAGTACTTCAACTTTAGACAGCAAGAAAGGTGGGGTTTTTTAAAATACTTTTCCATTGTGAAGAGTTTGCAATTAACTTAGATTTAATAACTAAATGGCATCTTCTCCGTAAAGTTGTGAAATTAAAATATTTTCCTTTAATGAAGAATACTACTTAAAGAATAAGGCTTCGTTGTGCTAAGTGCTGTATGAATGTTAAGGAACAAAAACAAAACAGTCCCTTTCTGATTAAGTTGTTTTGTTTGTTCCCCCTTGCCCAATTTTTCACTTGCCGCCTGTGCTCCCAAAGCTTCCCTGAGCCACCCTAAAGCAGAAGCCTGTCACAATACCTGTGGCCTAACACAGACCAACATTCCAGCCTTTGGTCACTTTCTTGATGGTGGATGAGTGAGAAGGCTGAGTATTAGGATGCTTTGGCATGGGAGAGATGCAGTAGTTACAAGTTACTTGAAAAAGAAAGGCATATATGCAGTTTTGTCTGCAGTTTCCAAAGGATAAATTCAGTATCTGATGGCACTCAGAAGAGCAGAGATAATGTTCATAAATCCAAACACTTTATGGTTTCAGCAAAACCAGTTTCCTCAAGTTTATCTTGAAAACTTTGAACTAGACAGGGGTACGTGCATCACAGAAAAGAATTAGCCTCTAGATGAACATGTCATCTTGCACGGTAATTTCTCACCTAGGGCTGCCTAGACATCTGAACTGTCAATCCTTGGACTGAAAGAAACGACTGCTATGAACTGATTAGGGCCACAGAGTCACAGGTTCCTCCATGATAGCACAGTAGTTCCACAGGCTTTCATAATTTGACAGTTTTTGTAATACAGGCAAGAACAGAAATTACTGCTTCTATTTTTATAGATAAGGTATATGGAAGGAAAAAGCCCAATGCTCTGTTAAGGTAAAACCTCTTGAATCCAAGGGAATTTAACAATTTTAGTATTTATTCCCAGTAGTATACACAAAATACACCACTCCCCAAAAACTCTGAAGATGTATCCAGGTTTGTAAGATTAATGTTCCCACTCTCTGCACACCCAACTGCCTACTCTTTAAAAAGACTCCATTAACCTTCAAAGAAGTCTACAATTTTCTTAAGCACTCTTTGCAAATACAGTAAAAATAATTCAAACCTACAATTCCAGAAACCTGAAAAGAGAAGCTTGGTTTTGATGTAAGGTATTTCAAAATTAGCAGTAATTAAAATGGAAGGCTGGCAATTTCAACTGTTGCAAAACATTCTGTGTGAATAACATTAGTCTCTCAGGACATTTTTTAAAAAAAAACCACTTTATTTTTTAAAGTCACCAGACTACTTTGCAGTTTTGTTACTGGAAGTCACCAAAAATGCCAGAATCAGCAGGATTTTTCAAATTACTTCCAAGAAAACGGAACTCAGACTTTAAGCAGTAGGTGTTACCTGAATATTGCTTTTGGGATAATAGAAGAAAAATGGCTTCAAAACTGGAGACCTAGACACACAAAACAACAAGCATAAATGCATTTACCTAGAAATTAATGAAACTGGCAGATCATACACCTTTGGACTATTCATACAACAAACATTTGGGAAATTAAAACCATTTAACCATGACAAGTAATGGGTTTTCAGCCAAATTTGGAAAGCCCTCATGAGAAGTGTAAAAACTCCTTAAATTCCATTATTAAGAATGTAAGATTTTGTTTTAAAAACTGAAGAAAATTTTACTGAGGGGAGGTAGTCAAAACAGCAAAAATATTTTCTTGACAAAGGATGTGCTTCTTGACATTGAAGTCTACAACACTGTCAGTAGTGTTGTCACGACCAATACCTCGGCCAGCTACACAGGGCTACTGGAAATACAGCCACAGGTTCCTCTCCCATCTTCATGCACTATTTGCTAAATGACAGGGAAGTTTTAGATAAATAAGCATGAAAAGGTGAGGATATAAATCACCACATGATTTTAGCCATATCTAGAAAAAAACTGAATCAAGCCAGGCTTTTTTTTTTTTAACATGTTCAACCTTGCTATGTTCAGCTCAGTCATGAAATGGTTTCATGCTAAAATTTTGTGGGATGTTCTGGAATTTGACCTTATGTTTCTAGGTGAAGTGAGCTCATACAGATGTAAATTTGGTGGGCCCATATTCCAAACTAATGGCTACAAGAAAAAACTGGTCCAGAAATTTGCGTCTATTAATGTGGTCGAGCTACTGCCTGGCCATGAAGTCATATTGCAAGTTTTCTCTACAGCTCATTAGGCAAAGATATTGTGATGAGCTGATCAGAAACCTACATAACTCACATTTAATTCAATAAAGAATTTTACTTTTTGCATGCATATTGTATCGCTCTCACTATTATCTTGTTATCAGTTATTAAGCACAGAGTGACACAGGAAGATTTAGGTGTTTCTGTGGCTGGGGACACTTGTGACGGTGACTGGTAGGAACATTATCATCACACATTACAACAAGATAATGATAAAGAGTTAACTTACACTTTGGGGCGCCCTCCAACAATTCCAGTGAGGCCAGGGGCTGGAAAAGGAAATTAAATTCACAAAAGAATGGTTAAAACCTTCTTCAAAACATCAGAGCTTGCAGCTTATCATAACTTGAATTGATTTATTTTTAATAAATGCAGGGAAATATCTAGAAAATTACATATATTCTTGTAAATTAACAAAATTGAACATTTTATACAAGTTAAAAGGCAAAACACATAATTATGCACATTTAAAATTTTTTGATTAAAATTCAAAGTGTGAACTAAATCTTTAAAATTTTCTTCCAAATACTTCGTATACGAATGCCAGTGAGGTAATAACATGTAACAGAAAAAGAACTTTGCTTTAGTTTTTTTGTCATTCTTTTATTTACTTTTAAATAGAGCAGAGAAACAATTCTCATGGACCATGTCTTCTTTTAATATTTGTTTAATATGACTTTTCTTATTTATATTAACCATTTCACTTGAATCACTCTCTCCAGCCTTTAAACCAACTTTGCTTTTTTAAGGTGCTGGGTATTGCAGATCTCATTCTCTCTGTGATACGGAGGCAGTTCAGGGGCTTAAAGGCACTAGCAGGAACACAGACCTGTGGTAAGTCAGTACTGTATTATCACGTTGCCAGGCTCGACTATCATTAAACCCATCTGCTCACGTCAGTATTTCTGAAAGAAACAGTTCTGGTCTCCTCATCCTGAGCTTAGCTTCTCATCCTTCTGTCTGGCATGGACAGCAGGAATACATGATGCATCAGAGCTCCAAACAGTATTGGAGGAGAAAGAAACAGTAAAATGCACACATTACATCAGCCTAGGAATTAATTAACAACTGTGTTAAGCAGTCTCTTAAAAATAACTGCTCTGGAAAGCTGCCCACATGGTATACTTGGCCAAATTAATTCTAAAAAGGGCTAAAAAGGGCTTCATGCTTTCTGCGGGTGTGAATTCCCTCAGTTCATGCTCCAAGCAAACTAAAAGCCAGGTAACTGTGCTGTTGTGATACTAAGGCTAACAGTGATGAGCTCTATTCCATAGCAGGCTGCTCTAGCTCGGATTCAGTGCCTTGTCAATGTGGACGCATACCAGTGGCAGCAGACATTACACAGCCTTGCCATATTCCTGCTTATCAGAAACTTCCACAAAAAAGTCTATGATGTTTTATAGTACACGGAAAAAAAAAGCCTTCAAAAGAAACAGCATCACAAGTAACTACCTCCCTACTCACTACATACTGCTAAAAAATGTGGTGGTGGATGGAATACGAAAGAATCCTTTACACAAGTATTACACAATTTGAAATGATCCAGTGAGGTTTCAGCCCTATACATCTTACCTGTGCACTCATTCAAGCAGAACTGCCACTCAGCAACAAAACCAGCTGCAGTGATTTTATGGAATTTTATGGAAGTGCCTAGTTTGTTTATTTAGGTTGCTGGGGAAGGAGGGTGGATATAGCAAGGTCACGTTGAAAATGCAGGTCCATAAAGCTAGTTAAATTATCTATGGATTGTCATATGGGGCACTTCCTGCTAGGCAGCTGAACTGCTCATTAAGGACACCAGATTTTGCTCCAACATTAATTTCAACTTCCTGAAAGCTTTCAAAAAAAGCTCTTCATTCACTTGCTTTCACACAAGGGAACTTGACTACCACAATAAAGTAGTTCCCATCATAGACAAGAAAACAATCCAGGTAAGAGCAACAACTGCTCACACCTCGAGGCTAAGATAACCTTCTTCTGTTGGTCTTTGAGAAGTTCATGAGCACAAGCTACTGTAACAGCAGATCTGTCTTGGGAGGTACTACAGCTATCCCTGCAACTGCACAGCAAAGCTACACCAATATCCCAGTTGCAACACTATTAAGTTCTAGGCTATGATTATTGTTTATATGAATATAAATATGATGGAAGGAATTTTAAGTCCAATTTAATTTTTATCTCTACGAAATTCCTAGTTAGCCTTCAAGAAGATAAGACAAAACAAATCATAAGTTACTGATTGTAAGCCACAACCCGTTTGTTAATTCTGTGAACAGCACAAGAGCACTACACCTCACCTCATCCCAGGGCTCAGATTTCTTTTACATTTCTCCAGTAAACCAAAAGAAGGCACTGGAAGGTGCAGTACAACCAAGTAATAGTGAACTTGTCACAGTGGCCAGACCTATCTTCTGCTAATTAAATTATGATCTCCTTGGATCAACCACTGTCCCAAGAAAACTTCTTATAAAACTTTATGTACTTTATGCTTACATTGCATTCCCTGCTTAAATATCTGTACAGATGCTCTCCCTCTCTTCTGGAAGGCTTATCTTTATCTACAACACAAACAATTTGTCATACTTGCAGAGAATATCAATCAGGCTGCAGTCTCAAATCACTAAGATTCTCAGCTAAATTGAAGCTCTTGATCTACTTTCCCAGAAATTTCACATGACCATTTTTTGTCAGAGCTCCATTCCTTAGTGCCTTCAAGGCAGATAAATGTATTATCTCATCTGCTACCACTGAACCTCTTGACAAGTTGCTTCACTTCAAGCTCATGAACTCACCACCACTCTCTGCCAGCTTCTGTGCCTCAGAATGGCATAAAACTGATGCACTGCAAAATGGGGTGATTACCTTCAGATGGGAGACCTTCCTTTCAATGCATCTATATCCTGTTCTTCTGTAGGTACAGTATTTGTTTGGTGTCAAACTGAATTATCATGACACTTATTTTGATTCAAGTGTTGATCCAAAAGCCTTCCATTTCTTCAAGTTCAAGCTGGGAACTACAAATTCTCCAGGTGGCTGGGCACTTTAAACCAATGAGCACTGGGGATTACACCACTGGGATTCCACTGTTTTTATTAACTCCCAAATATATGACATGGTTGGAAAAACTTCAGGCACTAAGAATGGTAAATCTACTCCTTTCTCAGTGATTAAGCTCTGGTATGGGACCCTTCCTTCAGAAGCTGTGTTTAAAGCTTTAAATCTACACTGAATCTATTAAATAAATAAATAGTTCGTTAGAAAGTGCTTTTTTTGATAATTCTTCATACAGTCTGTCTTTTCATTTTATGACTCCTTCCTCTAGCCTACTTTAAGTCTTACTCATTTTCAACCCAAGTATCCTATAAACAAAAAAAACCAAACCATCTTCTGTGTATACACATGTATATAATTAATTATTTGTCAGGTTTTCTTCCTTTGTGTCCATGATTCTTCCACCACACCTGCAGACTCCCAAATTTTGGGTCCAATGGCAAATTTGATCCAAATCTGAAGGATGGAGAGGAATCTCAAGAATACCAAGGCACACTAACACCCCATGACTAGTACTCCCCTGTGAGCACAGATGTAGGAACAGATATGCATGTAAATGATACAAGGTGAAGCCAAATCAGGATACACTCACTGCTACAACAGCTTGACCATTTCTAGTTTCCCATGTATGCTTTATCTCTCCAGCTGCCTCTTGATCTTTTTTATTTTCTCACCCTGTAAAACCCATCTGTGGATGGACTTGCAAATACGAATTCTTCTAAAAATCACATATGATATGCTGGAAAAGACAGCAAGTTTCTGATAAATTTCATAAGCAGAGGTAGCAGGCAAACTAAAGACTTTTTGGGAAAAGCAATGTTGCTCTCAGATGGGGCAATTCAGGGAACGGATCCACTGAAAACCAGCCCTGGTAAAAGATGCATAAAATCAGCCCAAAGCACCTATTTCAGTATGTAGAACCACCATGTTCTAATACATTATAATCTATGTCATATATACCACACCCTGTAAAATGCCCCAGAGCAGAAAAAACCCTGGTTGGAACTTGCAATGAACCCATGAGATGGAAATTTCCAGCAAAACAAGCCTCATTCCTTCCAGCTCTCATTATTCCCCAGTGGATTTACAGATGGTGGAAAAGCTTGGTGTTTTGCCTCCTTAATATTCTTTCTATCCTATACCAATTCTACTTAAATGGTCATACGTAATTTTGGATTATTACTTCTTATTCTTTACTCTACTTCTGTCAAAAAAACCCCAAACAAAATTTGCTGTACAATTCTGTATATTTTTCAACAGAATAAACCATTATGCAATATACGAAGGATGCTCAACTGCATGAAGCACTTTGTAAAATGTTTTGGAGTAAAAAAGCCTGAAAATGCTCCAACTACTTGAAATCTAAAAAGCTTTAAGCACTTTAAGTTTAACAAAACTTAAGGGTTTTTCTTGAAGTTTCACAGAATTTCAAGTTACAGCGATGTCTCGTGATGAACAGCTTTCAGCTTTTGACTGTTACATTTTTAGTGATTAACTCAGCCAATAGGTTATTAATGTATTTACTGCAAGCAATGATAAATGTTTTTATATATAAAACTAGACAAAGTAGCCCACTTGTCAAGCATTATTTTTTTAAGTAATCAAACTAGAGAAATCTGAAATCTCAGGTTTTATACTCAGCAGTTCTTACAATATGGTTGAGCACCAGTACAAAATGCATACAACCTTTTTTTACAGGGGTCAGTTGCATGTACTTAATTATTCTATGTCCTCTGAAAACAGCAGATAGTTTATCTTCCACAGTATTATTCTTTAAAAAAATGGGGACTGCAGTGAACTGCTACAACAAGGACATTTCTAAAAGTATCTTCCAACACACTTAGGACATCAGTCAAAATATTTACATATACTCAAGCACTTTAAAATCTCAAGTTGTATTAACCAGCTGTCATCTTAGTGTCAAACTCCGGTCATTTTAATGTGAAATAAGGGTCAGCACATGATTTCAGCTATTAGTAAAACATTTCTTAGCTACCGAACCCCGTCAAACTGTAAATGCCAGATTCCCACACTAAGGCTCTTCTTGAGCCTCTTCTATTTGGCATTTCATTCAGAATAAAGCGTCTGAAGTAAAGACGACAACATAAAAACATTAAATCAACAGAAATTATTTAAATTCCAACCATTTGGCTGACACTGCTGTACATAATGAAGAGATTTTCACTGAGTAATACAAACTAGGTCTGTGTTTGCTAGCTTTTATGAAGTGAGGGTGAACTTCTATGGACCGAACATTGCAGAACTGCACTGAACCCCCATACGCTACTACAGATTTAAAAATCTGAGTCTATGTGTCCAGGATTCTCCACTGCCAAGCATAGGAATCTCACTTTACAGAACAGGAAAACAGCTGTGAAGACCCACTATTAGGACCAAATAGTACAGACAGATTGAAAGTTATCATTTTTTTTTCAGGGAACCAACATGCATAAAGCCAAGCAAACTCGTTGCTTGCTGTTTAAAAAACATTCTGGCTATTATCAACTTTCAGACTATTGAGGAATAAACAGAAAGAATAATTTTACTAATTAAAGGGTTAAACTCAAGTATTAATTGTAAAAAAATATTAAAAGATGGGCTAAGAGGTGTTTGGCCTTTTTTTTCTAATAGTATGTATCCCTTTAAGTTCATCAGAACAGCATAATCCAAATGAAAATTGAGTAAGCGTTTGAACTAGTGAACTAAATACCATACTCAACAGAAGTTTACAGTAAATGTTTTCCATTCCAAACAGAAAATAAACAACAAATCACTCTCCAACACAGCATGTCTATATACAGTAACTTCAAATTCTTCTCTGGGCTTAAGAGTCTCATCTGCAGTTTTAATAATACTTAAGAACAATTTCTGTGGAAGTACGCTAATGTGTCCTGCTGGGCTTTTAACAAAAGCAATGGAAATTTAAAAAGCATTAGGAAAAAAAGTCAGGGAGTAACTATGAAAATCTCAGTCATTGTTGACTAGAGAAGCTTCTTAAAAAATGCAACATCTCAAAATTCTCTCTTGCAGGTCTAACTCCTTGCATATTGTAGAGCACAAACACACAGAGGCTTCAGCCCATTGCAACATATAGACAGTATTCCTTTTTTTTATGCAGAGGATACGATTTCATAAGAAATTGAGAATTTCAGGTTGACACAATGCCTTTAGATGGTTGTCCTTCTACCGATATCGAGGGGAGGGGGGAGGAATCAGCGCTCTCAAATTGATCAGAGGCTACACAACGCTATTCTTTTATGAGGCCTAAGTCTTATTATCCTTGACATATACAAATGCCCAAAAGTTTTATCATATCCAAAAATCATATGCTGCGAAGTAAGTCAGAAGTTATTAAATACTGGCATTAAGACTCTAAATTTTCTAAAAGCACATTTGATATTCAAGACCTAACATCCAAAGTTTAAAGTCTGTGAAGTGAAACATTATGAAGATCCCTCCTCGACAAAATTACTGTGATATGATTTTTAATCACAGGAAGGAAAAGAAATTATTTTAATTTCACTGCTGTTCCCTGCGAATTCTGAAAAACGCAAATGAAAACTCCCTCAAAAGGTTATCAGGCAAATAGGTAAAATATTTTGACTCAAGTGACTTAAATTCAGCCTAAGTGAAAAACATGAAAACTAGGCTTTTAGTACTGATTATTAAAGAAATTAATACCTATTTTACGTACAATTTGTAATTTTCATATTATGATATTGCCAAAATAAAACCACCAACCAACTCTAGCTGGTAGCTCCACAAGTAGTGACTAGCAGGCTAAAACAATCTGAAGAAACACCAGAAGTGACTCAGCAGGAGCTCTTGTGACTCTCCACCATTATTCTGAACCATCAAATCTCTTTTTCTCAATCTCTCTTCTCCTCTACTCCCCATTCCTAACTTTTAGCCAGCTTGGTCCCCTTAAATATTGGTGGAGTTGCTCTTCAGTATTTCTTACAGGGACTCTAGATTCTCATTCTTTTGTGGTTATGCTTTCTTTCACTACCTCAGGAAACCATCTGTAAAGCAGACAGAATACTTTCCAATGTTACTAGATGTTAGAAAGCTTAGCTGATCATCTTTACACAGCCTGCTAAAGGTTCTTAGACGAAAGGTGATATATATGAAGATTATTATCTGTACAACTACCTACATGTCACTTAAGAGTAACAAGCACCAGACTGTTACTGAGGGGAAAAAAGAATATAGTTAAAACCAATACTCCTCAACCACTAAATATAGTCCAAGCAGAAAAGAAAATATTTCCCTTTTTCTCCTTTTTTCCTTTTTGTCCAATGCAGATCTAAAAGTGTACTTTTTTTTCATAAAGGTCACTCTTAAATGTCCAAAAATAACGGAATGAAGTGTTTCAGTTCAGGTGACATCACTCTGAAGTCAACAACTTCTCATTCCTCCCTGGTGTCTATTATGAAAGATTTGTAATTTGTTCCTGCTTTTCCTCTTCTCCATTAAAAGAATATGCAGAACAAGAAGGGTTATTTGCAATGACTCTCATAGTCACTATCTCACCTCCTGGAAGTGAACTAACATAGGAGAGTTGGGAGGGGTGTGGCCAATCTGGCCATTTTTGAAACACGGGACTTCATTGTTTAAAGGATTTTTTCATCAGGAAAAGCCACTCATGCTTAAAATCTCACTTGGTGTGTAACCCCACAACTGCTGCCATTCGGGCAGAACAAAGCCACATGTAGTTACATCACACAGATCCATGTGTGAAGCACAGAGCCACATTTGACAGGCATGCTCTATCCATATAAGAGACAGCAGCCACAGCTATTTTTATTCAATGCTCAGTGAGAAAAAGTGGTGCAGCACTGTACAGAACGGGACCTCCGGTGCTCACTGCCCAGAGCACTAACACAGGGCACGCAGGGCTCAGGTTCTGGGCTCTCTGCCTGTGAGCACTCTGACCCTCCCATGAGGGTGACCACACTGCCATGGGGCATGCTCTGCCTCTCACTGAAGCTGTGACATTCTGGAGAATTGTAATCATCTGCAAAAATGTGACGATAATGACTGGCTCCCCGTGAAATGGAGGGGAGGGAAAAAGCTCAGGGAAAAGTGGGAGGGAAATGAACACCAGGTGCTGTTACTAGAGAATTCACCTACGACAACAATCTCAATGGTCTTAGTTCTGGCTTCTGTTCCCAAGATCACTTACCCATCTCTTCAAGTCTTGTCTGTGGAGATGCCTGTCTTAAGACAAGCACCAAGAATTCCTTGTTCTGCTCATCACAGCAAGGTCTGGAATTCTATACTATTGCCAGAAACTAAGCACCATTAAGCTGATGCAGTTATTAGTACACCACTAATTACTCTTTGGCAGTATTGCAAAATTCTAAATCTCACTGAAGAAAGAAAATTGAAAATATTCTTCTTAATCACTGCTTTAAACATATTCCACATCAACAAGTAGCTTACTAAGCATTTAGATCCCAAACCTGACTCTTCTCTGCTTATGTAAGAGTTTATGGGCACAGGTAGTAATACAGAAATTTACCACACAACAGCAACTGAAAGAAGTGACTGTATGAAGCAGTCCCAGTATATCTTTCACAAATTAAAAAAAAAAAAATAATGATTATGTGGTTGTTCAAGCACTTGGAAGCATGTCAGTAAACAGCCCTGATAGCCTTTGACAGTAGTAATTTAAGTCATGGAGGTCAAAATCCTTCTTGCAGTTCTGTACCTGGCACGGAAAAGTGCTATTTATCACCAGATACCTCAGATGATTCCAGAAATAGCCTTTCCCATTGCTGCTCATTAGCAGGAGCTCTATGAATTGAAACGGATTTCGGTTTTTTGAGAAAAACTTCTACAGGATGTTCTAAAATGCTTAAACTATTCCTTTAGGAAACAAACCCCGCACCTCAATCACCATCCACACAGACTGCCTAGCCCTATTTCACATAGGAATGCATTTGTTTCATCACTGAAAGCTCTGACAAGAACTGAAAGTTTGCCAGCCACCTCAAGGCACAGATGTTCATGTGTTACAGTAACTCCATTTCAATTCTACACATACTCCATCCAACCCAATAGTGCAGATTTTTCACTTTTTCATTCTACAAAGATCAGTAGTAAAAGGAAAAAATTGAGCCCCTAATAAAACCAACACTTTCATAGTTCAAACGTGGTTTATATACACAGCAATTGCTTTATAAAAGAAGCACACATTAAGAATGAAGAGACAAGTACAAGTCCATTAGTTTTGGACCTTACAAACAAGCAGTGATTGTAAAATCCACCCAGCTTTCCTTAATTCAAAAGGATGTTTTCTAGGGCATTGTCTATGCATACGTAGAATAAATAGTAAAAATAGATTTTTACTTTCATAGTCTGCTATGGACAAATCACTATGAAAAAGGAGAAACTACTTCAATTATGATTCCCTAACTAGTTACAGAAATGATAGTTTGGTCCAAATATCCTTTATGCATAAGGAAAACTCCAAGTCTTTAGAAGCAACTTACATCTATGGTAAATGCTGACCACTGATCAGTCTTCAGAATTGCAAAATTTTTAAAGTATTATCTCAATGAATATTTACACTTAGTTCTACATGATCATATCTATATTATAGGGACACCAAAAAAATAAAATGAAGGATGACCAAGCACTGACCTTGTCTCTATAAATACAACTTTAAAGAAAAAAAACCCCAACCTGCATTAAACTGCTTTCTGCAAATACTGTAAAGACTATAACACATAACACAGAATGCAAGAATGTGCACACTTCTACACAATTTTTAACCCATTGGAAAAAAAAATTAGTTCCTTAATTTCAAGGCAATGCCTAACTATTCCTCCCTTAATCAGGATTTTAGATTTGCTATGGAACTTCAGAGTTTCAGGTTAAGCCCATGGAATTTAATTTTGAAGATCTAAGTAAATCCTAGATATAGTCTTCATAAAGGTATGCAGAAGCCACTGCAAAATATCTAAGCTCTGGTCCTCAAATTAGGCTGTCAAAATTCAAATTCATTTAGAACGGATAATAGAAGTGGGATGAGTACTCATGATTTATGCACAAAACACATGAATGAGCTTAAAACTCAGATGGTTATAGTGGTGACACCTAAGGGATGTGGGAGTAGAACAGAAAAAAAAATTTGCTCAAAGTAATCAAACAGCAGGCCCACTAGAAAATTTAGAGAAACCAATGACATTTACAAAAAACAAATGTGGTTATTTTTGGAACAAGTATTTGGCAAGTAGGAGAAGCACAGATCATTTCACATTACATGACCTTTAAGCAAATACTTAAAAATATACCCTCAGAACTAAGATAGACTTAATTAAATTTCAGTGGTTTGACTTTACCTCACACATCAGTTAAAACATAAATCTTGCAATAGTTGCAATACATGACAAAATCAAATGCTGGGGACAGAATAATTTGAGGTCAGACTTAATACTGCAGGACGAGAACTTAAGTTGGATACTTAATACACACTGTGAATTAAGATGCAGATTGTCAGCACCATCACTGCAGCATTAAATTTTTTAAATTATACTTGAACAATGTAATTATTTTCACAAGTAGCTATACATTAAACAGTCAGAAGTACAGTAGCATCAATAAAAATCCTTTGTAGCAACACCAGATAATGAAGTATGAAGAGAACCTTCACGACTCTCAAACTGCACATCTCTTCATGAACTGCAGTGTTATAGCTGGACATTGAGGTGTATTTTGGCCAGTTGAGTAACACTCCGTGTTTATTGCCAATGAAGTCTAATAGCATTACTAAGCTTTAGGAGCATGGTAAAAAAGTAAATCACTGCTGCACATCAGTGACATGTAGGAAAACAGACAGATGAGGAAAAGGAAAAAAAACAGGGGGGAACAGTAGCAGCAAGGGAAGAATAAAGAATCTAAAAGGAATACAATGGTGAACTTCCAGGACTTCATTTTATCATTCTGATAATGTCTGCCACATTTTTACACCAAGCTTATATACCTTTAAAAATTATTATTTCACTATGAAAAACACAAGAAAGCTTAACATGACTAAGTTTTTGGGTGCCAGTCATGCTCAGAGAATAAAAAGTAACTTTAAAATTCTTGGAATATGATATGAATAATTACCCATGCCAGTTCCAGCTGGTGCAATCTCTCTGGAGAAGATTTCTACAGCTTCTCTTTGTTTATGGTGTACAGCAAGCCAAAGAACAGCTTCCCGAGGACCCTGCTTCAGAAAGGCTGAAATTAGATTAGCTTAGATGCAGAACATCGGTCAAATTTACAAAACTGAAAAATAACTGCAGCTCAGCATTTGAGTCTAATCATTCTGTGACTTTTTATCCACCATCACTGTAATTTGCTGTTAACTTCTCATGATCTTTATTTTGGAATACCATGGAATCAACTATTGGGTTTTCCAAGTCACTGGGGCACTGTGCCTTTTCTGCAGCATTCTCAAAGAATCAAGTACTGTAACTAACTTGGCTTCACTGTCAGTGGAACTGGCAAACAAACTTTGCTCTTATTCTAAGTGCACTAAGAGTACTCTGGGGCCAAGTTAGCGCCAGGTCCACTTCTCTTGGCATCAAGAAGGAAGCAGATCTGTCCACAGAAAAGAATTCAAACCTATTCCTTGGGAGATAAATGAGAGAACAGAACTTGTAAAAATCACCACATTCTCAGAGAGAAGAGCAGATACTCCCTCTCAAGGTAAACCAAATCAGTACTGTGCACCCTACTCTAATCAAAACATCTGTCCTTGCAGACAAGTACTGTCTCTACTTCAAATTTTATTTCCCCAAAAATTCTATTTCCAGCCATCGAACAATCTACCATTGGAATCAATACACAAAAAATATGCAGCCATACAACAAACTCAACAAATGCACAATTTTAACATTCAGTGTTCCCAAGGCTATCACAAGATTCATTAAATTACTACAAATAGTCATCAACCGGAAACATTCCTGCAAAAAAAAAAAAAAAATTCATTCACATCTGCTTTCTGGTTCTAAACTGTACCATATAATCAATATTCCATTTAAACTTTCATGTTTACCTCCTTGCCTGCAAATGCAATATACAATGGTCTATGAAAATAAGCTGAATCCTGTTTTGAATGGATGAACCCAGTACTAAAACTGGGTATATAGGCTGAAGCCATTTATCTTACAGTATCAGAATTAAAACAAAAAAACCTCCAGCAAAACAAAGTCTTAATGTCTTGGAAATCAACTGACAAAGGGTTACCAGAAAACTGAGAGAGCACATACAGTTTTAATGTAGCAGATTCAAATGGCTGATGTACTATTAATAAATAGCTTTTACATGAAACACATCCCAGATTTCCAAACCACAAACTCACTGACTGAAGAAGTCACTGTCGTAACTCCTTCCTCCCCAACAGAACAGGAAATACTAAAAATCAAACACCACTAAAATTACTGAGTGCTGATTCAGGTCCCTTTCTAGCTCACACTGGGGTGGTGCTGACAAAGCAAGCTATCAGAGTGACAAGCAGCAACCACATCAACAGGCAGAGAAGTCTGAGAAAAAGAAGTGCTTGCCACTATTTCCTATTACTCAAGGATATTTTGTGTTGTCAGGAACAGTCAATACTCCATACAGCAGCTCAGACTACAGTATGCAGGCTTACCTAAGGCTGGGAGACAGTGATTTCACAGCTGCAAAGGCTAACCATTGCACCAGATTGACTGATGTGCATGGGAAGTAGTCCCGCCACACCATGTATCTACACTGAGCTCCAAAGATTGTTCAACCTACCCTGTCTTGGTATTCACTTACATATTTGCTTATTTGCTTCAAATTTAGGTAGTAGAACTTTCAAAGCACACACTATTTTCCTGATGTGTTATTACACTGTCTAGCGTAGCATGGCTCTGGTGTTCAGCACTATGATTTGTAACCCAAATAACCAGGTCTAATTTTGCATGGAAAGACATGGTAGGAAAGAGTGCTTAAGGGACTACATCACCCTTACCTGAAGCCCCAATCAGTAAATGTTTTCCTTGGGATTCTATGACTTTGTATTTTAAATGGAAAAGCAAACTCCACTCCACAACCCTTTTTCTCAAGCTACCACGGCTGCTTTCCAGATGAAAGCTCCCCTGGCTAGTTTCTTCTAAAATGCTGGAGGAAGTATGAAGGGGAAAGGCAATAGAGTGATTTCCTGTATTCCAGCCTTAGCTCTCACATCCTGCTTCAGGCATGTACGAGAAGCACATACAATGGCGATAACATTGTTTACTTTTAATATAAGACCTGGGAACTGAGGCTGGAAATACAGAAAGTACTACAAATACTCTCATTTAAAAAATTTCTTTCATGTACTATAAGCAAGGCAAACTGAACAATCGGGAGGGAGTGCTTTCGCTCTCTTCATGGAAAGTGCAATGCTCTTCTTCAACTCACTATTCATTTTGTACAAAGAGACGGAAAGCTTCCTATATAACAATTCAATTAAAGAATATATTACAATGTGCAATAAGGAGTTGGTACAAACAGAACACAGAAAAGTTGAACATCTGGACCATCTGTTCCTATGTTTCTGAGTTTTGATTCTGCACTCTTAGTAAGATACTTAAAATTGTAGGTTTTGTGGTCCTAAAATGAAAAAGATCATATTATAAAGCTCAGTCTTCAGGAAGCAACTCTTGCTGCTTTGCTGAAGGAAATTGAAACTCAAGCACTGAAATGAATAGCTGCAGATATAACCTGACCAATTTCTAAGAACATTCAATTTCACTAGTAACAAGTCCACTGTCCTTCTCTACATCACATTCTCATTTCCTTTAGATACAAACTGTTGGCTATTAAATGTCAGCACTTGTAAGAACAAACTCAAGAGTTGAGTTGTGCCACGTGTACCTTAAGAGTTTTGCAAGACTTTCACTGACAAAGAAGAATTAAATGCTACTGTTTTGGAATATTTAAACTGTTTCTAAATATTTAAACTGTGTCTAAGTGAGGACATGATTTACAATCTTTTTCCTTTAAAAAGGACTTACTTTCTCTAGATTAGGACCATGGATATCACAGCTGCAGTGGCTATGGCCATCATTCATATTCTTACACATGCAGTCACAGTGCAGAATTACATAGCTGAAGATTATTTCTCAAGCAGTACTCACAGACAATTTTAAAGTTGTGCAGGCAACATTAATGCTGAGATTTCCTGATTGCAGTATTTATAAAGTGGTCTTTTAGCATTACATCAAATGCAATTTAAGTCTATGCCACAGAAGTTATTATAATAAGGTATTTCTTTAGGAGAACATCAGAACAGAGTACAACAACATTTTTATAAGATTTCATATCAGTGCTTCTGGAAGACCCAATACTGCAAAGACCTTGTCAGTGTTAATTTTGTACATTAAGTAGTGACAGTGAGTTCTCTGCAACATGAAGGGGTGAAATTCCCAAGATGATAGTGACTTCCTTTAAAGTTGTGGAAAAGATAACAATATGAAAAGATTAAAAGAGGTCAGTAAAAGTTTAAGAACACTCCACTGCATACTTACACCATCTATACTCCTTCTAGCATGGGGTCCATATGTATCTTCAGACCCTAAAACCTGCATGTTAACTGCACTGTAATCTTCATACCCAAGCTGACTGAAAATAAGACGAGTCCTGTAACAAATGATTTTTTTTATTAGTAAACTGGTCTCAAAATGATTATCTGAAGTAGCCCTGTGTGGTCCACAGTGGTTAACTCTGTCAAGTAGCCGTATAAAAGATTTTATCAGTTGAAAAACTGGAATTCTGTTAGGATATATATTTTGCTTGGTGTAACAAGCAACATTTTTTGCTTTGGCGGAACATTTTGAAGACACTGCTAATGTATCATTGTTGTCATAAATATAACTACAGCACTTTCCCCTGACTCAAGAGAGCACAGTAAACAGGCTGAAATAATTTCTAGATGTCACTGAGACAGCAGCAGCACCACAATCTGTTTCCATCAGACAAGGATTCACGTAGTCCAGTCTGAAATAGTCCAAGAGCAAACATGAAGTGGAAGACACACCATCCTATTTTTTTCCCCTGAAATAATCACCTAGCTTCCAGAAAGATGGCTTTTCAGAGGTTCTGAGCCTCCAAGTCTTTGTATTTAATACTTCCTTGATTTTCTCAATAGCTCTTGGACACAAGTTTTCAGCATTTGTAACTACACAGCCCCTATCAGCCTGCTCTCATCTGCCATGATCTCTTTAGGGAAGTCAGACAACTCCTCCTTCACCACAGTGCTGCACACAGGCATGTGAACAATCACTCCAAGTTCACAGTAAACCTTGGATTTCTGACTTTTCAAGTGCAGTTTCTGCATGGGTCTACAACAGGATGGGGAGGAAGCTTTATATAAAACATGGCACAAGGAAATAGATCTCTTAACTAGAAAGACTGGAACTACTGGAGTAAGCACTGAGAGATTCCTGATACGGAATTATATTTAAGAGGAATATACTGCCAAGATATATTGGCATGACAATACAACTGAAAGTTTATCATTCTGCCCTGTAATTGTAACTCTGTTCTAGCAAAAAACAAAAGAACAATCACTGGGTCACATTTTAGAAGGTAGTAAAATAAGTATGTTTTAAACACAAACTCAGTAAACTTTCTACATTCCATATCAGTAAGACTTTCCATTAAAAAGTTCTGTGAAAGTTGCTGAAAACTAGTTTCACATGGGTTTATCTCTGGCATTTAATAAAATTTAATCTCAATCACAGCTTGTTCCTCACTAACTTGAGTTTCTTTCCAGCCATCTATTTTCAAATGTATTTGGCACTCTTCTGACTCTGTCAAATGTAACTGAAGTGCAGTTATATACTGAAAACAGGTTTCTTGAAAATACTACCCAAGTCTTGAAATGTCATCCCAATAGGAAAACTATAATCATCCAGGATTCTTAAAAGGTTAGTAATGTTGCCATCATGTGTCACTGTTCTATGTTCATCACCTCTGGAAAGAAAAAAAAGAAAGCCAGAACCCCTTCCAAGACTCAAATACCAACCTTTGCAGAATACCTTCTGCAGTGCGTTTTGCTTTTTGTACTGCCTTTGGGCCTCCCACTGGACAGACAGCAGTAGCTCTGAAGCCATCAAGATAAGTGCCATTTACCTAATGATAAAGGGATTATGAAGTTACATGGAATTCAGTACTGACAGGCTATAAATGCCCTCTGGCAATCATTATCTATACAAATACACACTTTTTAAACAAAGTAACAGGTTTTTATGTATTAAAGAAGGTTTGCCTTTTCAAATTTTCCACCTCTTTCTTTCACTCTTGGGGCAGAGAAAATGAAGATAGTGCTAAATTTTAGTATTTTCTCCACAATGTAAGATTTTGAAAATCAAAATATATCTTTCATGCCACAAAATGAGGTAATACCTTATAAAATGTTGAAGGAGGCAATCCTTTTGCTCCACAAACTTTCACTGCTCCACCATCAAAACCTATAGTGGTTAAAAATCGATATTTCAGCTTCCTCAATATAACTTCAAAGACATTCTTTTGTGATACATATTAATCAAATGCACTTCATTAAAAAGCAAATCATTGATAGCTGTACTGCTGCAGAAGAGAGAACCTTTCAGAGAACAGTCCTTCCTGCCTTAGAAAGAACAGCAGCAAACTGGCAACTGAATTTATGACTTCCAGCAGCCTTTTAAAAGGGCGATTGAAACATTTATTCATGCAGTTAAAAAATACTTAAAGGAAACAGCCTTAGGACGTTAGACTCAATAGTTATTTTCTTCTTAATATCCAGTTACTGCACACACACACAGCATACAATTTACTGCAGCTGGCTGGAGTGGACCTCACTTGGTAAAGAATCAGAACAAGGTGAGAAACCAATAAGAGGTATTGGCTGAGAGCTTAGTAGGTGAAGGGTAACTTATCTTTAGCTTTCGTGTCAATAACAGAAATAGTCTGAATATATGTCCCAGGGCAACAACCATGTTCAGTATTAAGAATATTAATGCCAAAAACAAATGGAGAAAATTGCTGTGATGGCATCAGGTGCAAGCTTGAGCTGCAGAAAATTAGTAGGCACTACTGTTTGAAAATCAGCAGTGCAGGATCGGCACCTCACGTTTGAGTGACAGAATTATAGTGTAGTTCACCTGTGCCTAACCTGTGTTTGCAAATATTGAAGAAGCAGTTCAAAGCTCTACACAAACACTCTGAAAAGATCAGCTCAGAATGGATCTAAAAAAGTAAATGTCACTAGTACAAATTTTATACACCACTCAAATAACATCATCACTCTCTCTCAAGACTGACATGAGGTTAATTTAAGTCTCTCAATACAGAACTACATCCCTCCATCCAGTGTGAAGATCTGGAAGAGTTTTATGTTCCAAGTGAAAGTGTAACACAAAGAAAAAAATACCACAAAACCAAATGCGTAGCATCTATTGACAAAAAGAAAACAAGCACCTCTCAGCTCAAACACTGCAAGTAATCCAGCAGGACAATAAAACTGGCAACATAAACAGCAAAATTAGATAGCTTGCCTGCTTTCACTGGTGTACGTGTCAAAGCACTTTAAACTAAAATATTTAAGCAATCTTCCCATTTTCCATCTGTTATATTTCTAAGAGGACTAACTGAAAGTTCATGTGAAAGTTCATTTTAAGTTCAAACATGTCATATCAGGTCATTTGCAAGCTAAAAGTTCATAGGAAGGTTAGAGTTTCTTTTTTTAAAAAGAAAAGTCTAGGGGCTAAGAGCAGCAAGCTGGGCTTATCAGACTGCTGCTTGGTTATGTTGCATGAGCAGAAGACTCACTGTACCATGTTATGGTACTTTATTACTCAGGCAAAGTATTTTTTATGTTACCACATTTTCGGTTTTATCTCACTAAATTTTTAATTTGAGATTTTGATTTTTTCTAAGCTTTAGAAAGACACTTGGCATCCTGTCACAAGTAAGTTCCATTAGAAGGAAAAAATATAATATAGATACAGTAAAAAGCAAACTTTAGATGACTGCAGATAAAATTTTTTTCAAGCTGTCTTACTCAAATTACAGCTCTTCGAATCTGTTAAGTCTGGGGTTTTTTTGTTTTCCTTTTGAAGCTAAATCCTCAACATACATTATATTCATCTTTAGTCTACTGGCTGTTAAGTGTTTTGAGGATTGCAAATGGGCTTTTTAAAAAAAGATTCTCTGGTGGAAATCCTGTACCTAATCATGCTTCTACCACTCACTATGATCCACCTAAACGTCTAAAAAAACCACCATTACCAAGTAGCTCTTTGAAAGACACAGCCTTTTGTAGTTACCAACACTTCAAATGCCCTAAGTAAAAACATGTACAAAAACATTATTTTGAGAAAAGGAATTCAGCTGCAGTTTAAAAAAATACTGAAATCATAGTGAAGCTGCCTCGATGTTGTTCACACTGAATACAAGTTTAAGGACTTGAAAGGTACAAGGCATGCATTAAAAAGTAAAGCAAAAGGAGTAGTGATCGAAAATACAAATTAGTCAGCCAGCAAGATAATAACATTACGTTTAAAATTTCTAAAGAAATTTCTAGCAGAAGTCCTTGAAAGTATCAGTATACAGCATGACTCTGAAGAACTGATTTAACAAGAAATACGCAGATACTACAAAGTAGCTGCTTTTGTTTAATAACACATTTCACTGACACAGATATCTTTACATGAAAGAGGACTAACCTGGAATTTCAGTGATGGAAACCTGGGAAAAGTCACATGTAACATCTGGTAAAAGATAGCGCTGAGGATTGCCCAATTCATACACCAACTGTTCAGCTACAGTGCCAAAAGAGATTAGTCCCCCTGTGTCTGGTGGTTTGGAAAGAATCAAGTCTCCTTCAGAGGAACATTCTACAATGGGAAAGCCTATGTTGTGCCTAGAATGTGAAAAACATTGAGGAAAAACCCCTATAAATACAAAGGAAAAGTGAAAAGAAATATTAACAGCACACCAGAATTTTACAGTAATGGCCAATTAAGTAACACCTGTCAAGAGTTATGATTTACCTGGTGGTTTCTACAGAAACATGCACTAAAAAACAAAGCCCTGACAAACTGCTCAACTGAAGTAATAAAAGTCTATTAGTAGTCTATTGTCTGGCAAAGAAACATAGATGTAACAAGAGGTACCACCTACAAACATGGATGTAGGGAAGGGAATGGAGGAGGACACTAACAGGAACAGTTCAAGCAAAAAGAAGCTGAAAGAGTTAGAGGACTATAATTAAAGATATAAATTTCGAGTAAAATAAACGATGGTCGATTCTAGCCCTATTTGGCTACAGCAGCACACACAGCATGACAGTGAAGACATCTAAGTACATCTTGCACTCTGGATTTGTAACAAGGCAGTCAAAGCAGGAAGAACAAACTGTGCTGGGAACCTCAGAGATGAAGAGAAGTAGGAAACAGGAATAATCACACCTACAAAGGATAATTTCACATGTTAATAAATTATACACAGGAAAGTCATAATCTGAAAACATAAAGACATATGAAAGTTAAGATCTTCAGCACACAGAAAACAGAACTAATAGAAAATTATAGGGCACAACAAAAAGAAAAGCAGTGAAATTATGGACATGTTCATAAATTAAAATATTCCTCTTCTTCCTCACATTCTCACAAGCAAAATAAACAAAAAGTGATCAAATAACTGATAATAAGAGGCACATACTGATCATTACAGCAGCAGGACAGAATTTTCAGGATTATGTGGACAAGATCCAGGCATCTGCTTTTCTAGCTAAAAGGCTTTCATTTATTTACAGAGAATTTGAACAAAATTAAGAACTTAAAACTTTGAGCAAAATTAAGAACTTAAAACTTTTCCGAAGTACCTGAGAATGCAAATAAGAGTGCAATGATTCTTCTAAAAAGGCTACCTGGCTCCCTTCCCTCTCACAGGAAGTCTGAAATTTGTACAAGTGTCCCACAGACATAAAATGAACACAAAAAGAGGAGTTAAAGAGATACAGTTCCTTGCAAAAGCTAAACTGTTCTAAAAAGGTCTTAATAATGAAAGGTGGTGAACTTTACCACACTCATTAAAGCCAATGACCTTCAGGTCTTTTATACAAACTGAAACCAGCCTATCCCTCAATTTAATTATTTTTGGGTGGTAGTGGTAACAATGTGCTGAACATACAACTGAACTGGTTATCAGCAAAGGTTACATGAACACAGTTTGTATAACATAAATCCACAAAGTCTGGAAGAAAGTAAGCAAAAATACCAGTGAACTCTTAAGGGACATTTGTAAAAGTTCATGGGAGTTTGAGCAGATTCCTTATCATCGAGAATATTCAAACATAACTCCATTATTTTAAAAAAGGATTAAGACACAAGATCTTTTACCAGAGATCAGCAACTTTTAACACTTATAGTAGACAAACTTGAGAAGTATGGTAGCTGGTGGACACCTGGAGAAGCCCACATCAAATCAGTAAAGATAATACTGGTCTTTGAAACTATTTACACCACTAAATAGATACAGGAAACAAAAAGGCCTGCCCTGGTGAATGCAAAGAAGTGAATGGAATCGAAAATTTTATATACAGGCTATTCTAGTGGCGGGGGTTTTGAGGGGAAGAGGAGAGAGAAAAGATAGTAGGAAGTATGTCCTATCCAAAATTTTAATGTGTGACATAGAAACAAAACAACACCCAAAACCCCCTCAATTCTTGGTGTTGAACATTAATGTATGGTAACAGACTAACACGTAATTACCCCAATTTTAGATGCAAGGAGACAGAGGAAGCATCATGATTTGGCCAGTGTAACTGAGCAGGATCAGTGACTGAACAAGGCTGAAATTAAGAAGCTTTTGCACTCTCAGTGCCATGTTTGTGCACTTGACCTTACCAACTATCTGTCCTAAGGCAACAGCATCAAGCGCCCTGCTTGCAGGCTCAATGCAGCTTGTTCAGATCACATACCCAGAAGAGATACCACTCCCAGGAAGACAGATCACCCAGAGCAGTCCATCTCCCTGCACTGACACCCAGTGTCCCTGCTGCCGCCCACTCTGATCTCAGTCATCAGCACATGTAACTCTTACAGTACTCCCCAGCCATCTTTGTTTCGAAGGAAGAAATTAACTGTAGACACTCAACTTCTTACTCTGAACCACTCAGTCTACTAACATTGATTCAGCTTCATTTTGCCCAGCTTCCACTCTCAAAACCCCCAAACCATTAAAAAGCAAAATCCAAATACAACAGTGAGACAGAGTGGGAAATTTCACCCCTTAATATGGTCAAAATACAGCAAACATTGTTTCCCCCTCAAAGTACCACCCAATGAACTTTTCTGTGTGGTCAGCTAGTTGCAGATGTGTGTTCCCCCAGGTTATGCCAGCTCTGAAAGCTTCCCTCACGTTTTTAACAATTCACAACATAGAGACACAATGATCTGCGTAAGAAGCCCCTGGATTCTACCTATACTGTAACTGGATGACTGGAAAAATACAAATACCCAGTACTATCTTGTAGCAGATGGCAGTAATAACATTAACATACACACGCTTAAGACAAGAATGTATTTTGTCAATTGCTAAAAGGCATTACTTAAAATTAATTTTTACCTTGGAAATAAACTGGCCTGTCACTCCTATAATACAGTCAAATGACAGCAACTTAAACCTGGCATAAAAAACTCTTTAGCAGCAGTAGCTGCGTGACTCAGGTATACCACAGGTAGTATAGTCACACCATCACCTTGACCAGCACTTCCACTTTTAAAATAATGACTTCTTTGCCTGATTCACTTGTAGGTTTTGCTGAATGACTACACACCATATGAAATCTGCTCTGTGGGGAACATGCCAACTTTAGGCTGTCCGTAACCCATAGCCAAGCTGTACTTCTGTATAGTATAGCAGAGGAGTAACCACAGAACTATTAACTTTAGCAGCAACCATAGTCATGGCATCCAAAGGCACCTTGGTAAAGCGGCATCCTTCAACAATAAAATAATTGCATCAGTTTAGTGACAAAATCCCTACGCAGGATGAGGTAGTAGCAAGCAATGCAAACAATTCCGAAAGGGAATTAATATAATTAATTCTAATTAAATTATATAAATTAATAAAATACAGTACTAGAGATAATTATCAAGTACTATTTTTAAAATATTAAAGCCATTCTTTTAGCACAGGGTCAATATACACAAGTAATACACATCAGTTTGTGAGGGGAGATGACAACTACCATTCTTTAATCCAAAAGGTCCATTTCAGGTTGCATGTTTGCTGCTTAGCAAGTAAATATATTATACTATATTATATATAAATGTATATATAATATACACATTAATAAACCAGAGCACTGAATGAGACCAAGCTAAGATTACACCTCAGAAAAACCCTCCAAGCTGGGCCTAAATGGGAGCTAACAGTTAAAGCAGGTTTTAGTGAAGACCTACAGCACAGTAGTAACCAAGTTACAAAACTTGACACCATCATGTCATCAACCTACTCTTAAAGCAACCAAGAATCTGAGTCTCCAGCCAAGTTCTCTGCCGGCCAACAACTTGCTCTTGGATTAATTTTTTCCATGTAAAATGTTGTTTTTTCTTCAGCTTTGGCTCTCAGAAATGTTACAGTTTATGGGCATGTCACAGGTGATAAAACTGAGCTGTCTAAGCAGGGATCTCCTCCCTGTCTACTCTGGGACATTATTCAAAAGCCTCTGAGGAGCCATCAAGATAAACTTCCTTCTTGTTTTGCCATACTTCTTACACCATTTGAATTACAAGAAAAGTAAAATCCATGACCAGTACTTTGGCTCAGGGAGAGAAACATTACTTGAGACGGAACACATATTTCTCCCCTCAAAAGTGTCAAATCCCTCAAGTACCTCATTCGAGCCACTACTGCTTGATCAAGATTACTGGCAACAGAAGACAGGACAGCAAGTGTAGTACATTTACTTGCAGGGAAGTTGCTGCAAGAATGAAAACAATACTCCACAGCAATGCATGTGATGTGGAAGTGACCCAGGATCCAAGTAAGCTGTGGTATGAACTTTTAGCTTAACAGCTAACGCAGTTTCCTGGGACGTGACTCGGTGAATGACACACCAAGTAGAGCTCTAAGCCAAGCTCAACTCCTTACGTATGTATTTTAACCAGAATGCTTTCAGGCAAAAAGCAGAAGCTTCTACCACTTCTAGCAGTGTTTTGACAACAAGTCCAAAACTGATAATACATGAGGCAAGATCAGCACAAACTTATAAGTAAAGGTATCAGCATCTCTTTACACGTAAGTACCAAAATGTTTCCTAACACACAATTCTTCTTTAGGCAAGACTTGCTGATTGCCATCACTTATCCCCTCTGACTAGGGCATTTCAGACTATATCTTGTACCTCAACTTGTAATGGCCGGACAATTTCAGGCTAAACAGACCAGCTGCCTGGTGTTTTCAGCTGCCTGGAATAGATGGTGCTACAGAGAAAAAAAAAAATCCACGCTGCTGAATGGGACTTACATGTTGGATTTTTTTCTAGTCTCAAATGAGGAAATCTGGATCCAGCCCTTAAGAGACTACAGCTATTGACTTACCCTTTTGGTCATCCCAGGCCAGAGGAATATGCAGTCTCAACCATTGTACACTCTTGGCTTAGAGCAAAATGTCAGTGTTTACCATCTCCTCAAAATGATTACTCTACTGATCAGCCTTAGTTTATTCTCTCCTGCATTTCAAAACAAAACAAAACAATGTACTATCACCTACTAGCACTAAGTAACAGCAAGAGACAGCAATGTCTAGGGGCAAATGAAATTATTAAATAAAGAGCTGTGAATTATCAATGTAGTTCTGGCAACACAGTTCATTTTCCCACATGGCACGAATTCCCCACTGGAAGCTGTGCAATAGACATTACATAGGGAGCAGTGATGTCTGCTGATGTGTATTACTATACAGATAACAAAAAAGGAAGGAGTAAGTGCCTTTTTTGATAACATGAACTTAAAATTAGCATTTAAGAAAGTGCATTACTCTTCTATAGACTATGAACTAATGGTTTCTTGCACGTTCTCTGTTAAACAGCAGAGAATCCACACAAGAGAAGAGTCAAGCAGCCACCTTCTCACTGGAAAAATAAACAGCACCTATCCCCTCTACCTGTCTCTGTCTTCATGAAAACTGGACAAAACCCTACAGCTTCAAGATTCCCACCTTTAAGTCAAATGCATCAAGGAGATACACCCAGAACGAATCCCAGTGCCTTAGGCCAATACACAGCAAGTAAGTTTGGCTTCTATCAGCTAAAGTAACTTGGAGAGTCACAAGCTGGAACATGCACTTCACTTGTTTTACATTAAAAACTTACTTTAAGGAGACAAGAAAATTAAAGAATAGCTTAGGTTTCAATAATTAACCATTAAATGGCCACAATATACCTACACAAATATTCCGGAGATTTAAGCACCCTTTTGCAGTGGAATTGAGTTCCCAGAAGTATCTGCATCAAACATTACAAGAAAATTAAAAACAAACAAACAACCACTCCCCTACAAAACACCAAAACCCCACCAACTAAACTATGTTGGATGAATGAAGTGGATTCAATCCAGTCCCTCAATACTGACTGAGACACGACAGTATATGCACAGAACATAAGCTCTAACTTGCCTGGCTTCATTTAGATTAATTAAAGTACTCTTGGCTTACAGAGTTAATTCTTTTTGCTTATGCATAAACAACAGACAGATAAGATTTATAAACCTGAAATATAGCACATTCTTTGAGTTTTGTTTACAAGTTAGAAAAAAAATCATACCCATCAGTCCTTCTCAGACAGAAGAGCCACGTGGACTACTGTTCTTGGGGAGGAAAAAAACCCCAGACAATCAAAAAAATGACCCCAGTCTAAGGCTAACCAAGCTCACCCTCTGCAGTAAGGTGTGAGGAGAGAGGCTGCCCTCCAGTGTTCAGTTACCAGACATCAGTAAGTGCAAGGGATAGGTTTCTGCTCTTGGCGGCACAAATGCACTCATGGAGAGGGGAACTTGTATGTGAAAGGCACATTAATGAAAAACACAGATTTAACTCAGCTTCTTCACCCTCCTTTTACTGATTTAGTTAGGCTGATTTAGATTTGACATTAGGTACCACAGACACAATGATTTACTGAGATCTAAATTATGCACTTATTTTCAGGAGATTGCTAAAAACGTAGTTTTTCCTAAATGAGGGAGAAATCATTAATAGACACAGTCAAGTAACTTCTGCAAACTCTGTCAGAGCTCTGTTGACCTATCTGCAATATAGCTAGTGTTAGTGGCTGCAGGTATGGCATGTTTTGGTCACTACTGAGACTGAGGTAGAGTGTTATTATTGTGCATTATTATGAATGCATTGTTTGCATGCATGGAAAACAGATTCAAACTGTCTAAACAACGAAAACTCCATGCCACCAAGTTTCTTTAAACTAAAGAGAGAAGAGGCTACTACTAAACTATTAAATGGAAAACACATTTTTCTGCATCCCAAGAGCTTTCATAGTATCTGCCCTCCATGCTTTTGGGCCTAAATACAGCAAACCACTATTTATCAGGAAACCAAAATGTATCCAACTAATCTTTTTCCTACCTTCCTTCTCCCCATACCCTAAACAGATGTGCTGGATGACAACTTCACTTCAATTAGTGAAGTGGATCCCCACTCTACATCTCAAAACTTAAAATCAAAGCTCACACATTATACTGGTTTTGACTGATTTTAGCAGCTTATCATACAGGCTGATGTGTCACATTATTTTATTTCAATTTCATCAATTACATGTGTAAGACTCAAAATTTGCAAACAAACTGAATAGTTTTAAGGCACCATGATCAATTCTTTAGCAAACTTAAACTGGAGGTAAATAAAAATACAGTCATGTATGGTTTCAGAGTATGTAGGCATATCAGTAGGGACAAGGTAACAGCAGTATCAGGTGTTAAACTTCTATGTCCTTTAACAGAGATTCAATTGAGCACCAGTCAGCTCTAAGCCACAAGTCTACTATGATTTTAGACAAAGTTCTGTGATTTTATAGATACAGAACTATTAGATATGCATATTTGTGTACATAAACTCATCTGTAAAATGAACTATTCCCACTCCAACAGCTCACAACTTAATATATTCAAGCTTCCTTTCTTTTTTTAAAGCCAGATTGACACTCCTCACAGAAAAATCCTTAAAAATAAAGATGTAGCAAACATTTTAATAAGAAAATTAGTATTCTGTTTTTTCGCTTTCTTTTATAAAGCAAGGTCTTCTGGAGTCACAGTTACAGAAGACTGTAAGAAGTTTCATGATATAGCATAATTAAATTACTGGTAGAGACATGAGAATAGAAATGATAAATTTCCAAACCAAACAGAGTTACTTCTTACTATAAACTCTCTCCTTTGATTTCCCATAGAATACAACAGTGAAGAGTGAGTGCAGTTTGCTCAGTAGCCTTCCAGTAGGTGAGAAGAAATGTCTGATCCTGTTTGTTTCAAAGCCATACATGCGTTCACCTTTCATTAGTAGTGCTCAGAAACCCACAAAACCAGCACACATCTTCTAGCACACACTCTGAAGCAGAAGCAGTCACCACAAGAAGAAAAAATCCAGGCAGCCCTATGACTCTTCAGACAGCAGGGCACAGTCCTGCTGGTTCATCCACCTGGACCAGAGTCAGCTTGGGAGCAGGAACACGCTGTGTTAAAGCACTCTTCTCACCTGCATCTCCTCGCTGCTCTTCAGCCCTTTCCTCCACCACATAAAAGAAGAGCTGCCTTTCTCATGATACAGCACAGGACAAGATTCTTCCCTCTCATCCCAAGAAATACAGAAGTAACTGCAGCCAGAACTACGCAAAAAACATGAGTTTCCCAACCACTTTTAAACTACTCTTAAAAACAAGCTGGTAAAAAGCAGGCTCCCTCAGCAGGCATAATGACACACCTACGTTTAACTCCAATTCAATAGTTCTGAACACAAGATACACACAGAACTTTCTGGAAGGACTGACAATCCAACACATTTGTGTATATCAGGGTATTCAGCAAGACAGAACTATGGTATATATTCATCCATACCAAAGCAAATTATGTGAAATTTTTGACTGACCACTTAGCATCTCTGATCTAACTGAAGACTATTGTAACAGCATCCAAAATATCATCTTTTCCACTACAATCATACATGAAACTCAATAATAAATCTTTTCAAAAAGCAGAGGATACTGAAGGAAACAGGAAAAAACATTTTAAAAGAGAAAAAAATAATCAAAGAGCTAATTTTTTTTTTCAAAATCTGCTGAAGTTAACAAAAGAAAGACTGTGTCTGACCAAAAAGGAAAACTTCAAAAGGGAAAACAGAAGTGGTAGAAAAGTAAGATTGAGGTGGCAAAATATCAAGGGGCACATATTGTGTCCCCAAAAAGGGAACGGAAGAAGCAGTTTTCACAACACAGATTGAAGCAGAAAACCTCAACCTCTACAAATACGCATGCTGGTATCAAGTTTACCTACCAGTCCGGTACTGTGTGCCAATCAGTGAATATTCCACCTGTACACTGAGCACCACATTCAATGAGATGACCTGCAAGACTGGGAAAATGGCATTAAAGTAACTAAGTAAAATGCAAAACAAATTTTCACAAATTCCACTTTAAAATACAATGGAAATAGAGCTAAATAACAAAACATTTTCCTCCACAAGTATCTAATACAATTATGAATTATACATTAAGCATAACAAGGGATCCTGAAAGACAAAGAGTGTTTAAAGGACTAACTTTTACAAGAAGAATTTTCCTACAATAAATGAATACCTAGAAGATTACCTCACACCTAAAACCAAGTTTCCTTAGTCATTTCAAATCTTGATCTAAATTCAGTATCTTAGTAGTCTGCGCTGTGTGTAACTAAATAGACAAAGACCATTTTTAAATGAAGAGACAGAAAATCTCACCTCCAACGTGAAGGACACAATGTACTATGGTTATGTATTACTATTTTCAAATTTTTACTGTGATAATCCATAAATATTCAACAGAATTATAGGGCAAATCTTCAGAAACCCAGAAGAGCAGCATCTCTATTATCCAGGAACCCAGAAAAGCAGCATCTCTATCATCCCCAACTCAATGGAGCCTGAATGAATTTCTCTCCACATTTTTTCTTAAGCAGAGGTTCAATACACTAACACTAGAAGGTGCTCAGGCTATCTAAGTAATGACTCTTTTATGAGGACAATTCAGATACACGATGCACAATGTTAAATTAGGTGGCATAATTCTACCTCTTTCTGAATCAGATTCCTAACCTTAGGACTACTGTCAAGGATTTATAAATGGGAGCACTGACACTGAGCTTCAACAAAACTTTACCAGGATGCTGCCTCCTGACTGAACCTGCTTTTGCGCATCTTTCAGAGTAAAGTGTCCCTCAGACCACCCCAACTATCAACAGTGGCAGCCAAACAGAAAAACCTGGGAATCAGTGGCCTGTACTGTAAGATTTCATCCCTCAAAACAAAATGAACAGCAAAAGAAAGTTAAGCTGTTACATAAAACCTTTCAACTCTTTCTTATTTTAAGCTCATTCCAGAATGAAGTTTCTATAATTTCAATTCCAAGTGAGAGTAGTAAGTGAGCCTTGAAAAAGAACTCAAAACCTAACAAAAACATGAAAATAAATTAATGCAATGATAATATGAAAAATTAGTATGTGCTGAAAAAGTTAGCATCTTGACATTATTATATGAAATACAGATTTAACCCATTTATTCTTATATCATTTACCTTCCTGCAGCTAGCAAGTCATAGTCATCCCTATTCCAGCCAAACTAGAAGAAAAATACAAATATTTTAAACGCACAGAAGTCTCATACAGTACAAAAAAACTACACACAGAATGTTCTTTGCTTTAAATAACAACGCATTGGATATATTCTAAATCTAAATAACAATAATTGGCAGGCACTGTACATGGATTTGAGTTCCTCTACAGCAAATTAGCAAAAAATCATGGACACATTTCAGTTTTCCTCCTATTGATACACTCCAACAAATTTAAATTCTGAAAGTCATACCCTCTTAAAAAAAATGTAAAGTGAAACATCCATATTACTTAAAACCTGCACAAGCTACAGGTTTAAAAGTATAATACCCATCTGTGTCACTTGGATAAACCACCATGTGCCTTCAACTTTTGAAAATTATCAGTTCCTGGAGTACTACGAGTCACCCTCAAAAACTGCAAGTGTGCTTTCTGTTTAACTGGAAATTTTAACTAAAATCTTTTCCCTGAGTTCAACCCACAAGCAATACAGTAATTGTTTCTTATTTAGCACTTGGCAGAAATCTTAACCTTTCCTAAATAAATTAGGTAAGGTCTCTCTGGAGTAGGTAATACACACAGACACTTGTTATTTTGAGAACCTGAAGAACTAGGAATAAAATAAAAAGTCATAATGGAAATTATAAATGGAAAATTAATTAGGCAGCGTCTGATATGCACTAAGTCGAACGAGTATGTTGTCTCAAAGTGTGTTTTTACCTAGAAGCATACCCTATTTTTTTAAATATGCAACAAAAGAAAGCTTCTATATTTTACCATGTGTGATCCTTCACAAAATGAAAACCTATTAAAAATACTTCAGAAAACTACATACCATGCTTGTATGTTTTTTTGAATTTCAAAGAATCTCAGAAATGCTGCATTGAAACTTGACTACTTTAAACAAAACTGCTTACCCACTGAACAAAAAATCCCAGTGTTTTAAACCACTTCTCACGCTACCTCCCAACCAGAGTCAGCTCTACTGTCAACACCTTCTGGTGAAGAAAAATATACTTGCCCACCAAATTTTGCAGAAAGGCAAGGGCAAAAACACCCAACACAATGGTAAGAATGAAATACTGCTGAAAGAGACTAAGAGTTCCTAAACTTCACCTGTGCTTTCCAGCTTAATGGTATATAATTTAACAAATATCCCTGCTATCAATTTAGGAGAAGCTGGCAACTTTTTATGCATGTGAGAAAAAAAAATACAGATGCTCATTATTTTTAATTTAGAATCTACATTTTCATAAGGAACAAAAACTGTCTGACAATGACTGCTGAATATTCACTCACATATATTCATTATCATTCAGAAATTAACTTGTACTTACAGAATGAATGAGTGGTCCTAATACAATCCCGCTGTCAACGCATCTGCCCGTCACAACAATATCAGCTCCAAGGTCTAGAGCTCTGCTTATTGGTCTTGCACTAAAAATGACAAAACACAGCAGTAAGTACTTTTACCTTTCAAAGCATCATTTAAAAAACAGTTCCCTGACACATACAGGTTAAAAATCACTTAAAAATTGCCTAGTAAATCAATAAAATCTACTTTAGCAACCAATTTGTCGTTAGGTATGTACATCAAGAGTATTTTAAAAAGCAGTCATTTTAAAAACGCAGGGCACTATCAAATTCAGGTACCTAAATAACATAACTGAAACACTTCCCTTAATGTCTTTGGAAACTTTCTTGAGTGAAGTGCAGAGAGGGACACTTCTATCATCAACTACAGAAAACAGTGTTTTTCAGACATTCACTAACCATTTAATTTGTAGATGAGTGTATAAAGATGAATATTCTTCAGGGATAAAGCCTGGTGACTTAGCCCTCCACTTTTAAACCTTTCAGGTCAATTACCTAAGTGATTTAGGAACTCGCAATATTGTCCAACTTCAAGAGCACTGTGCAAGAATAGGATCACCGGGATCATCAGTCGGAAGAGATGCATGTGACCATTGTCTCATTTCTCAGTCCTTCCCCTTCACTAGACCTGATTAACATTGGTTCATATGAAGTGGATGGTGACAACAAAAATGTGACTTCACAAAGAGGTAGCTAGAACACCTGCATTCAGAGATTTTTGGAAACCCTAAGTATCATAAAGGAGGGAAGGGAGATCTTTCAGAACAAGTGACCACCCTGAAAAACTGGTTTCCAAAACTTCAAGAGTACAAAGCCTGACACAGAGTGCAACATAACAGAACCTCCTACGGCACTTTGACTACATCCCAGTCCTTGAATTCCTCGCTTGCACTTCTCTAGTGACAACACAGTAAACTACTCCATGCTGCAACAGAACACTCAGCATATGAAAAAGCATTTTTGCAATTGTTGTAACTGAACTAACACTGTTTTGGCTTGAACTAAAACCTGATGATTCACAGACAGCGTACTGCTAAGGAATCATAACTTACAAGGTTATAACTAAAACTTATTTACAAGTTAGAAACAATTTTTTTTTTCTGGTTGCCTGAACAATTCAAAGGTGAACCTCATATTCTAAGTGGTTCTAACTGCAAAGCAAAACAAATTTCTGTATTCAGTGTGTTAAATTTAGGTGTTCATAATAAATACAACTTGCTAAAATAACTCACCCAAGATACACATTCATGCTGTGAATATTCTCTGGAAACTGTTTGCCACTCTCTAAATCGGTGATACCAGCTCCTTTTAAGTTCTCTTTCTATTAGAAAACAAGCAGAACACCCAAGCTATGAGTATTTTGAAGTTTCTACTGTAAGTCTCTCATTAGTATCAAACAATAGATCCACTTCACAGCAACTCTAAGCCAAGTATAACTATTAAACGTATTAACCATACCAATCAGTTGAATGGCCGAAAGCCTTAAGACACACTTTTAAACACAACTTTTCCAGCATGTAGAAAATTAAGGCAGTCTTTAAATGCAATGTTCATTTATATATGAACAACAACAATGACTCGTGTATTTCCTAGGCTTTAAGCTGTCTTTAATTGCTGTAGGACTACATAAATCAAAATCTACAAACAGAAATGGATCTGCCACATCTGCTATGGTGTCATGGCCAGAGAACAAGGCAAACCCTGTAGCCTCACATTGTACTTAAGTTGTGTTTCCACGAAAGTAGAGTGGAGGAGGGGGGGGTAGGGTAGGGTATGTTTTTGACCATGAATGGCATCTTGGCAATCCAGTGGATTGAGGGAACAGTGACTCCATAGACACAATGTGCATATAAACTGTAAATACTGATTTACAGATGGGATCTGCAGTGTGGGGGGAAAAAAAAACCCCAAACTTCCACTCTGAACTAATGTGGCATCCTATGCAATGACTGAAATCCTCCAAACCACAAGTAACGCTTAGCATGTTCCATGTATCAACAGTAGAAGCTGTCTGTAGACCACAAAAGCTGTCTAATTTTTGTTCCTGTAAGTCATGTACTGACAACAGCATAGAAAACAATGCATTTCAGATCAGACATGTCCACAACAAGCTCAAACAGCAACCACTTTACTGTTGTACCAGTAATGAAATTGTGGCCCACAGACAGTAAAGTAATTTCAGTAGGGCAGAAGTTTCTTAAAAAGAAGTCCAAGCATCACACATAACTTGCAAATAAAGAATCTTACTTGATGATCTTCCACATTCAAGAGCGTGCAAGGAGTAACAGATCCTATGCAGATAAATAATTTTCCAAGTTACAGCCAGAGATTTAACCACAGTGCAAATCTCTCGTCTCTTAACTACTATTGTGTATAAACACTTTTCCGGTAGCTTTTCAGGTATGACCAACATTTTTTTGCACATTTCATAGATAAAGCGTAATTCTTTAAGTAAAAAAAAAAAAATCCCATGTATTTAATCTTTCAATTTTTTTTTAATATTTAAATTTCAATCCTCTCACTTAACATTACCTTACTGGCTGTAAACTAATTACTTAAAACCAGAAAACCAGCTATCTATAAAGAAAGTAACATGGAAATGCCTGTAAACCACTAAAAAAGCTAGAAGGGATAAACGTTTGAATTTGTGGTGGCCACACCATACTCAGAAGAATTAATATGCATGGTTATCTAGTTAGACAGAACCAGTAAGTAACAGCATGTACTGTTCTGCTTCTCCTGAAGAGCAGGCAGACCTTACGGCAGATTCACATTTTGCTTCAAAAAGCTAAACAGAAGATCCACAAGCTTATAAAATTCAACCCCACTACATACCAAACACTAGATGTGCCAAGAATTGTATTTATGCATTTAAAAAACTAAAAGATAATGAAGAAGAATGCTTCTGATAACAGAAGACTACTGCATAAAGACACACAAAGTTCCTATGGGACAGCAAATGCCACCTTCAAGCTATACAGACTCGTGCTACTAAGGCTTAAAAATACCTCACTCATCAGATCATCTCCAGCAACAACAGCTATTTTCAAATCAACATCTGCTTTCTTTGCCACCTCCTGAAGGGCAGCTGCACAAGCAAGTGGATTAATTCCACCAGCATTACTGATGACACGGACACCTAATAGAAAAAAAAAAGGCAAATAAAGTTCAGCAGCATCAATAATCAACCAGCTGTACTTTAAAAAGTGTGCTGACACACAAGCAAGGTATCACCTTCACAAGGTAACAGACATTCAATCAAGCAAAATACGAAACCCACATTAAAATATGAACCACATTTAACCTGTGAAAGGACCACAACAAGCCAATAGAAAATTGTTTAGAGAAAAATAACTGCTATAGATACTTCTCATCTATCCTTTATGAATGGAAGGAGAAAATGACCAGAAAGACACACACAACTAGGCAGACAGACAGCATCAAACATCTCCAACAGAAACAGTAGTAGACACTGTGAAACTTTACTAATGTAAACAAAAAACAAGTGAGTGGAAACTCATATTGTAGAACTATGTGGGAATTTTGGAAAACTTAAATTACCTTGAAAGCCTCTAGATCTCACATTTCAAAAAAGATCTGTAAAGTTATCTGCCATTCACAAATTAAAGCTATAGTAAGACATACATGGAAATATATGTATATATTTAGAATTAAAACAAATATCTTATATCAACCCAATTTCACCATCAGTTCTGTACCCCACATCAACTACAATGGGATTTTTCACAGAATCCTAGAATGGTTTGGATTAAAAGGACCTTAGAGATCATCCAGTTCCAAGTCTCCTGCTCTGGGCAACGCTATTCAGGGCTCCATCCATCCTGGCCCTGAACACTTCCAGGGATGGGGCATTCACAACTTCTCTCGACAACCTGTTCCAGTGCCTCGCCACCCTCACAGTAAAGAATTTCTTTCTAGCATCCAATCTAAATCTACCACAGCTTATAGCCATTCCCCCTTCTATCACTACACATCCTTGTAAAAAGTCCAGCTCTCTTGCAAGCCCCCTCTAGGTACTGGAAGTGCTGTAAGACCATCCCAGAGCCATCTCTTCTCCAGACTGAACAGCCCCAACTCTGTCAGCCTGCCTTCATAAGCAGGTGTACTGAATTTACACACAAACTCATGCAAGGAGTAGCATACCTTTCCTGTGAATATCTTTTATATAGGGAGCCATGGCAGTGGAGACAAAATCCGGAGTGTAACCCAAAACCTGAAATAATTAAGAACTGTAACCATTCTTATACGTAGGTCATCCCAACCCTTTTCCTTGGTTAACACAGAAAATAAGGAAGAACAACTACCTCTCAAAATGTTTGGGTAATGGAAATAACATGGAACACTTTCATTTTATGAAACTGAATGGATGCAAATAAACACATGCGAGTAGAAAGTATGCTCAAGGAACCGTATCCCCGGAACCAGGTATGTCTTAAACACGCTTCGGGCGCGATTTGCGCTGAAGGAGAGCTCGGGAGGTCGGAAACTACCGGAGTGCACCCGCCCCGGCCAAGCCCAGCACGCTGGGGCCGAACACCGGCTTTACTTACGGGAGACCGGGCCTTGGCGGCCGTCAGCAGCGACATGGTGATCTCGGAGAGGTAATCGAAGACGAGGAAATCCAGCTTCCCTCCATACAGCAGCTGCGGCACTGGTGGGGCGGGCAAGAAGGCACCATCAGCACGGGGCACTGCTGCCNCCCCGGAGCGCCAGCAGCGCGGAGCAGCTCATGGTGGCGGCGGGCGGTAGCGCGGGCACCGCCCCGGCTGCGGCCGCCGAACACAGGGCTGGGGAGGAGCTGGGGCCTGCGGAGGCAATTGGGAAAAGGGGCGGGAGAAAGTTTATAAACGCCGAGTGTGCGGGGTAGAGTGCTGGAAGTTGCGCGGGCGGTGCTGGGTATAGTGGGTGTGCGCATAGCGCGAGCAGGGCACCGATGGGTCCAGCCCGAGGCGTGTCCGAGCGGGGCCTCTCTGGTTCGGGCTGTGCCCGGGCTCCGGGCTGGACGCGACTTGGGGGTGGCGGTGCGGGGCTGTCGCATCCCTGGGGAGCTGCGGGCTTGGCGAGCGCGCCGGTGTCACCTCTGAGGCGTGCGGCCGTGTGTCGGGGCAAAACCTCGGCAATGGAAATCATCCCCTGTCCTAAGGCCCGGGATAACGTCAGAAGCGTGTCAAATAGTCCGGTTATGGAAGCCTTATGAAACCTTTTTCCTCCTCTCCTAAATACAAAATATGTTTGTTTAAAAATGAGGCTTTCTGTGTGGAAGTGTGCGTCTCTGTTCTGAGAGAAAGAGTTTCTCGAGTCCCGGACTGAATTTCTAGTTTGTGGCTGTGAGGAAAATGTCACCATGCCAGGAAATACCCTCATATATAAGGAGGAATGATTTCCTAATCCTGAGGTCTGAGCTGCAGGGTTGTCTCTGGACATCTGCACAGAGGGCTAATCATGTACAGGTGCTCCACAGCGAATCCTCCGTGTCTGACATGAACGAGGACTGTGCCTGGACCGGAGTGTTACGTGCTACTCTAACAAAATAACAGCTTGGCCTTCCTTAGCAAGTACACTTCTAGTCCAAGTGGGTTTGAATTATATCTTGCAAATGACACAATAATAAAACCGGGGGTCTTTGCAGGAGTGATGAAACATGAAACGTGTGTTTGATGTAACACTGACAATGCTAAGTATGTGGTGATGATGAGAGGGGGTTTTACTGATGTAAAAAGTTGAAAAGAAGTACTTGTGAAAATTGTTGATGAGACTTCCAGTTAGATTACTTTCGAATTGTGAATCGAAATAATGCAGTTGAGAGAAGATAGGAAATAGTCATGCTGTGATCTCAGAATTTGGTTCTTTATTTAGGGAGGTATAATGTTTTCCTATTGCAAAGCAGGGCTACAAAGCACAATTTTATGTTCTCAGTGCTTGAATGATGAACAATTCCTAATAGTCCTAATCTATTAAACAGGCAGAACCAAGGAGGTCATAAAGAAAGAAAATTTGGTTCCCTCTACAGATTTTCATTATTAGACTATGAAAGTATTTCATTATAATGTTGAAAATTTGCAGGTTTTGAGTCCCTGTAAACTAGTAAACATCCCACCAGGTAATGTATGCATAGTTGACTCCAGAGAGCTTTGTCCTAAATATTTATTGTAGCTCCTTAAAGTCAACTTTGAAGGAAGAATCAGAAAGAGCACTGTCTGGTACAAAATACATGGCTATCCGTATAGACACATAGGCAGATGCTTTCTGTAAATATATTTTAAAGTGTCTTCCACGTGTGTTTTGATACAGAATACATTGCAGTCAGGTGCCAACATACTGCAGCGTGGCAGGAAACATGGCTAATCCTCTGCAAGTCATGCAATCTTCTCAAATCCTGGGGTGAAATTCAATTCACCTTGGCTGAGACACTATTACTAAGGGGCTGCAGTCCTCCCTTCTGTGCTTAAACACATCCAAAAAAAAAATGCCGATCATTGATAAACAGAATCATTGATAACCCATGAATGTAAGTAAAAGTTCCACTGGAATGGGTTGGGCCACGTTCTCATGCTGCAGAACTGAACTTGTGGGCGGGAGAAGAGCTGTGTGCTGCGGCCGAGGGACCCAGGGGCCGGTAGGTGGCTGTGTTTCACCGCTCTCCGCACCCTCCTCGCCCGCAAAACAATCCCCGGCCCCAAAAACAGCCACCTGCTCCCAGCAGCAGCATCCTCTGTGCGTTTCTTTCTCTCTCCGGATGAACCCGGCGTTTTATCTATGTTAAGAAATAAATATTCACATGCACATGTGTACGTTGGTGGAACAGTTTTGGAAGCTAGAACGTGCTTTATTAACTTCTCTCAAGTATTTTCATAGCATGGATTTTGATAGCCACTGCTCATGGTTTGGGGGGAAGGACAGGATCTTGCTTTGTCAGAAACCATTACAAGGTCCTTACGGAACCTTAAATACAATTTTAGCGAATTTGTATATGGATGTTGACAGTTGTGTGAGACAATTAATATCCAACATGTATTTAATACTAAGACACACCCATTAGCTGATCTCCCAAAAATGCAAGGAAAGGATTTTGAATAGTTTCCATTATTTGGAATGGTGCAGTGAAGTGATAAAGGGATCAAAGCCTGTATCCTGTTAGTTCCCACAGCAAATTTGTTTCTTACTCAATTTATACTTGTCCATAAATAAGTAGACTCTTTAATAAGATTATTGAGATTGCAGCAAAACCACCCATTTTTCTGAGAGAGTAATTTATTCACTACCTCTATCCCCTCCACTTCACAAATTGTTTTCTTAAAATAGAATTTTCATTACCATCAGCATTCCATCCTGAGCAGTAACGATTAGCTCAGAGCCCATTATTTTATACATGAACTTAGGATTGTTTGAATGAAAACCCAGGCAAATTATATATAGTGGTTCTTTTCCAGGGAGGCTTGGGAAGCAATGTTCTGCGATGGTCAAGTCTTAATTTTGAGATTTTTTGAGATGATTTAAGAGATTTTAGGAACAGTTTATTGCGCTTTGAGGACATTAGATGGCACTGTGTGGTTGTCAGTGAAGCCCAAAAGAAATTACAATCAGTAACAAGCCTGTGTGAAACTCATAGACCGTCGGTGCTAGTAAAGACTTGACTGTATTTGTGACCTGTGTAGGGGATATGGGTCAACAATAAAAGCTGTCACAACTCACTCATGTGATAGGAACTCATTGCTTAGTGTAAAATTTTTAAGCATAAGCCAGAATTCCTCTCATAATTTGTGAGAAGAAAATGGGGGAAAGAAAAATCTTCTGGCTTTATTTTTTATGCCAGAGAAAGATAAAGACTACAGATTAAAAAAATAATAATAAAGAAGCCTCTTTTTTTCTGCTCATGGTTTACATGTAGATAAATCTGAGCTTCACTTTCCTTCAGTGACCCTAAACTTTATATTTACGTTTAATTGGCTAGTGCTGTTAATATTTCAAACGTAAGCCTTTGCTTCTCTTCCTGTAAACAGATTCATGCACCAGCATGGAGCACAGATAACGTGTAAAAGAACTGTGCAATTCATTCTTCTACTTCCATTGTCCTGAATTAATGGCATTCAGTCCTAATCCTGGAAGTCAGGGAGGACATCACAGAGTACATTTTTTTTCCCAAACAAATACACTTTCCTTTATATTTCTAGGATTTCTCTGACAGTCAGGCTTCCTCTGCTTGCTTAAAAAGGTACAAACAAAGTATTTCACAGGCCAGGGGTTTATTGAGAAATACATTACATTTTTGCTGTATTTCCTTTAATGTTATTGTCAGTAGGTTCCTGTCCAAACCAATGACATCAGCCTATATGTTCGATTATTGAAGTAGGCTCTGTTTAGTTTATTGAGGCTCTGTCCTCTCAACTAATTACAAAATACTGAGCAAATATTTGAATTTACTACTTATCTCATTCCCACAAATTAGTGCATCTCTTTGTTTAACAAATAAGTTCACCGTTTTTGCCCTCAAGGTAAAGTATACACTGCAATCTCTCTTCTGCAGACAGTCTGAATACCAACCTTTCTAAGTGAATCAACAGTTGAAAATGGTTTCTGTAGGTCAGTAAAGGCAAAGAATTTACTGTGTTGCATCGAATACCCCTAAATAAGGCACAAACAACTTAAAGCTCAGTAATGATGTTTCACTGAACATGGTTTAGGGCTTTTTAGTGTTTTAGTAGATTTTAGAATTGCGAGGTGTGAGAGTGAAAGGCTGAGAGTGTAACATCCTATGCTCTAGGATTCAGAAGAATCTCAGCTATGATGAAAGAACAAAGTGAGTTATCCTCTGAATCATCTTGACTTCATTCCTTTATATCACATTCCTTTTTTTGAGACATAAGTTCATTCTTTTGTGTTATTAAAAGTGCTGACATGAAAAGTTATGAATCAATGTAACTTCCATGTTTTGATTTAAGAAAATGCATTAGCATATAATTATAAAAGAATACACTCTAAAGTATGTATTCGCAGTGTGGAGGCAGCAAAATATCCCATAATTTTTTTGCAAAACTAAAGGTTCTGGCTGACATGAAGTACATACATGTCTTACTGTTCTTCACTCAGTTTTCAAAGAAATTACTATTTCCAGTCAGTATTTGAGCTGAAACACAGCAAGTACCTGTACTGGTGTCACAAGTGTAAAGAAATTAAAGACTTTCCCTTGCACAGCAACTGATTTTTTTTGACTCATTGCACGTCAGGAAGGGTGAGGAAGAAATGTGCTGCACAGAGTGGACTATCCAATTGGAAAAAAATGTTGTGATTTACCTTTTGCCCACATTTTGAAAACTGAAAGAAAAAGATAAGTTACAAAAGTTGTTTTTTTTTCGTTTTCACTTTACTGCACTTGGCTTTCTTGCCCACTATCAGCATAACTTTGCTATTAGACAGCTTTTCAGTTGTCTCTATTTCTCATCCTAATTATCACTCACTCATTGATTAACTGAGCAAAGGGGATTTTGCCCACTAATCTGTTTAGTAATGCAAGCAGGGTGATACATATTGGTGATGGATAGCAAAGCATAGTAGGGATGTTTTTTCAGCATTTACCATTTGGTATTTCTCAATGTTTGTTTTTAAATAGGAAAATTATCTTATGCAGCATCTAAAAAAATGCAAGTTCATGTCAAGTCCACTGAACACTTTCAGTTAAACAGTAATAAAAGCCCATTGGAAATCTTCAAACTCATCACTAAAGTGTTTCTGAAGTGTTGTAGACTGACTTTTCAGGTTAGATTCTTAAGGCAGCCATAAGGATATTCTGATATTCAGGAACTAATTTACAGACACAAACCTGTTTCTTCTGGTTTGTTTTTCTGAGGAAAGGTTTTCTATGAATGATGGGAAGGTGTTGGATAGTGTCCCAGTGGCTGGCAAAAAATACTAATCAATATTGAGTTGAAGAAACCTCTTTCAAACAAATAATGATTCACCTTTACTCCCTCCTCAAAAATAAATTGCAGGAAAAGACTACACTGAGTTTGAGAACTCTTCCTTCCACCAGTGCTACACAGTTTGTGCCTCATCTGTTACCAAACCAGCAAACAGAATTCCTGGAAAGAAAACACTGGCCGGGAAATCGACACAGCTAAATTAGGCTGGACACATCTGAAGGTACAATTAGGTCTCTAGCACACTTGTTTGGTAAGTGGGTCAGCTGTTTTGCAACCAAGACCCCCAAGACAAAATGGTATGTCAGGGAGGAAAAATACCACTTTTCCTTAGTCATTTCAGTCTTAGCAGTCATTCCACTAAGAATATGTATTGCACTCAACTTAATTAAAAGTAGGAATAAGACCTTTCTAAATAATGAAAGGTGAAATAACAGAAGAAAAGAAAAAAGAAGCAAATATATGAAATGATTAATTATTCATGACCATGTAATCAGTAAAGAAAGCAAACAAAAATTTTCTGAGGTTTAAATATTTACATCTTCTGCTAAGAAGTACCACAGTTGTGGCCACAAATACAGCTAAGCAACACTTATAATTGCAGTGTGCAAACATTTGGTAATCATTGAGGCAATGTCAAAAATTGACTCCTTCATGAAAGTAAATATATACAGTGATAATTTTGTGTAACATGCGTCTGACTGAAAATTCAGGTTTCCATTTCCTAACCCATTTGTAGGGATAATGATCTTTTTGTTTTTCCCACCAATTAGACATTTACCTTGAATATTGAAATTCTATTTATACATTGTTATGTCATTATAGCTATTCTCATGCTTTAATTATAAAATCTTAGGATTTTTAACTCAAGATTAACTAGACTTTTACTGCCAGAGTTCACTGTTGTCATCTTCTCTGACTCCTGAAATTCTTGCCTAGGAACACAAGACAATTTTTTTTCTTTTTCTGCTACCAAACAGTCTTCTGACAGAGTTTCAAGCCTATATGTACTACTTGCAGTGACAAAAGGGAAAGATGTGCTCTTGATTCTGTCAGAGGATGAGGGATACCTGAATTGTGTTACGTGGTTCACCTATTGCATCATGAACGGTACGTGCCCATCTGTACTCTGCAGTGTACATCTATGTTAAAGCTGTTACGTTACAAAGTCCATACCAGCAACCTACTCATGCCATCCTGTCATATCTAAGGGAATCCTGCAGGTGTACAGCCTCTGGAAGGGTATCTGTAGGACCCTGTGGACCCTTGTGTCCTGAACTGCAAGGAAGAAGTGAAGCAAGCTCAGTGTGTGAGCAGCAGTGACAAGGAGGTTCAGCAGTAGTTTCCTCAGTCCGTGTTAACAGCACCAGTGAAGCAACAGTAAAAAACACAACAGCAGATAGATTTCTATGCAGTTCTATTTACTTTATTGTCACACTTTAGGAAACAGAAGTAACTCTGTAAAAGGTGGAACCATGTCCTATTTGTATCAGTAAAGTCAACAAGAGCACATTCTGCACATGGCTCTTGAAGGTAATTAACACTAGATTTGGAAAGACAAACCTTTAGCATCAGTTATCCTTTGGAAAAGACATTTGGCAGCCTGGCAAGTAACTCACTGAACAGTTTCCAGTACAGTTACTGGAAAGCTGACTCTCCCAGGAGCAATGCTTCCGCCTTACATAAGCGTCACGTCAGACTGATTTTTAGCATCTTAAATGCTCACATTTCCTTCTAGCAATATGTGGTGGATTTTCTCCATGTTTCAGGTTATAATTATATCTAATTTTCTAATAATCTGGTTCCTATAGAATGCTTTTTTTCATGTTTTAAGTACCTGTTAAGCCAAGTTGAAACATTGATCCTGCTGTACAGAGATGAAGTAATTTGTCTGAAATCACAAAGCTGACCCCAGTAACAACAGATCTATCCGTGAGCCCCATTCTCACCATTCTTCTCATCATTTGGTCAAACATGTAACGGAGTCAAAAGCCTCATTCAACATTGTCTTATCACACATCGTGCTGTACAGGCACTAAATCAGGCTTTCTCTGAAGAAGCCATAGTTCAGAGACCAGGTCTAGGTCATGAATGGAAAGGTGTTAATGCTACCAATACGGATAGCACACAAAAGGAGACACAGAAGTAATTGTTGGAAGAAAGCCATGGCAGAAGATGGGGCTTGTCAGCACTCTTGTAGCAGTATTGATTAGGGCAGATACCAACAACATTAGTTCCCCAGCAAGGAAGCATTGACCAAAGTCATTGGAATGGACTCACTGTGTTGAAGGATAGGGAACATTTGTACTTTCATTGCCCATGAGAAGTACCCCAGACTTTTTTTGCAGACATGCCACTGCCCAATGACTTCATACCTTTCTCTGCCTCAGTTTTGTCATCCACAGAATAGGGAAAATGGTGTTCAGTTTCTCTGCAAAACACGTAGAGATCTGAGGCAGGAAAGGCCTACATAATCCCAAAATATCATTTATTGTTAGGCAATTGATAGTTGGTACAAATAATTCAGATTGCTACAGTGGCTTTTCCCTGTGCTATTAGAGTGGAACTTCTGCAAGCCCCCATTTTGAAGCGATGTGTGAGTTTGATTACACTTGTGACTAGTGCAGCATCTCCATGCCTTGTCTCACCTTTCTGCCTCCCCTGAGACACGGCTGGAGCAGAGATCAAGCGACTAAGTGCAAAGCGGGTTCTGAAAATGGGAGGAGTGTATGTGCAAATTCTGGGAATCCACCTCAAATCCCTACCCCACCTCTTCCCACCACCTCCCAGTGCCCGCCCCCAGCTCCAGCCTGCTGCTTTAAAGTGCTGCCACCCTGTGCTAGGTTGAACATTCTCGGCTGCTGGCTGCACACCTGTCGGCAGCACCTGGTGGGACAGACATGATGAGGCTGAGGTTGTGCAGCTGGACTCCCCTGGGGTCTCTCCTCTCTCTGCTCTTTTCTACCAGCATGGCGGTAAGTGAAGAGACAGTGTAAAGAAATGTGTTAGTGCAGAAAGTGGTGTTGGAGAAAATGCACTAAAAATAGCCCTCTTTCTTCTCTTCAGTACATTGCTACCAGAGAAAACTGCTGCATATTGGATGACAGATTTGTAAGTACCTGAACAATTTTATTTTATCTTAAGAATGTAACTGAAGCTTTCCTTTGCTGATTATTAACTAGCGTTATCACTTGTACCTCATCATTGTTTTCCATACTTACTAAGTGTGCTTTGCTTAAACCTGTTACTTGTTGATAGCAATGTATGCTTGGTAAAAGTGTATGGGAGGTTGCACTGTGGATGAGAGTGCATATCCAGCAGATGCTACAATAATGGCATGCCCTGTTTTCTTGGTATGTGTGTACATAGTGTGAAAGTAAACGGTCTCTGAAAATTGAAATACAGCAGACAAAGTCTGCTGCAAATGCCTGCACCTTTTTATCCTTTATCATTTGTATCAGCAGTGTCTGGAAGTTCCTCTGCCCAAATATTCTGCTCTGCTTTCTTTGCCCCTGAAACATTGCCAACTATTTCTCTTTACTCCTTAGGGTAGCTTCTGCCCAACAACTTGTGGCATTGCAGATTTCCTTAACAAATACCATCCCGCTGTGGATAGTGACCTGCAGGAAATGGAGAGAATTTTGCAGCGGATTTCTAATGCCACGGTAACAGCAGACCATCTGATTCAACACATCCAAGGCCTCTATCCTTCAGACAAGCAGATATTACCAAGTGAGCATATAAAAATAAGTACACAACTGAAAAATATTTTTAATGTGATTTTCTTATTTAATTTGCATAACTACAATTATTTTGTACCTTTCCTGTTTTACAGATTCAAATGATGATTTCACTCAGAAGTCCAGGAAAATAATTGAAGAAATTATCAGATATGAAAACACTATATTGTCTCATGAAACTACTATACAGTAGGTATCTTCCACTTCTTTTATCAGTGACAATACAAATTGTTTTCTTTCTGTTCTTTTGTCACGTGCCAAGAAGCCTCTCTCAGAAAAGTTTTTTGTGCTCTTGTGGACAGTTCTGCCCACATTGCCATTAGTAGCTGCCTAGCAAGACACAGAAGGATCATGAGGATCTGATTATGAATTCTCTGCTCACCTGGATAAACTGTTAATTGTGCAAGAAGTGCAAGATAAGAATGTCACGAAGCCTGGCAATGTTTTTATTTATGTTTCTCCTGCTGTGCCAGCTATCTCTAAATTTTTTTCATGACCTTTGGAGGTCATGAGTTTTTGCTGTAAAGCAGAGTATTTGGAATGTTTGTGCAATCATTAACTCTGGCCAATTTTGCTGCATATATCCATGAAAATTAGCTCAGTTACCTAGTTTTAAATCATAACTATAAACTCAGTGATAGTCTTTTATAGGTTGACATTGGAAATAAAATTGAAAACATCATCAATGTTTCTAAATCTTAAGGATACGTTTTTTGACCGATCTCCACTTCTATGACATTATGTCAAAGATTATTTAGGCATTCTGACACTTACAGCAGCTTATTTAGAGCACTCATGTTTTACAAATGCATCCATAATTGGAGAGGAGTTTGTCATTTACTTCAGGAGAGCAAAGTAAAACTTTCCGTAAAGTTATATGCATACATTAATTACTGGTTAGAGTTTTGCTGATTAGAGTCAAGTTTTGCATATGATTAAGTTTTGCATGAGGTTAAGCATGTGCTTGCCTATTTTGCCTGTCCTTAATTCTAAATACCAGTGCTAATAGAGGCACCCCATTTTACAGGGGTGCATATAGCAGCACGTTAGATACATGAGGCATGTGTCCAGGGAAATAAATGTGTATTACACATTCTCAAACAGCAGATACAACAACCCATTTTTATGTCTCTCTGTCCAGACAGTTGACAGATGCACATATAATGAACGGCAACAGGATCACAGAGCTGAAAGAGAAGATTGCTCAGCTTGAGATACTCTGTCAGGAGCCGTGCAAAGACAGGGCTGAAATTCAGGAGACAACTGGAAGAGGTGTGCAAAATGCTTCTTGTATGGTGGAGGGTTAATTCAGCTACAAGTGCTGCCACTTGGCATCACAGCAATGATTTACTTGTAATCTTATGGGTCACAGACTTCTGCAAAAATATGTAAAATTGCAAATTATAAAACCGGTCAATACAAGTTAGATGCTTTGCAGGCAAGGATTCAGGTGGAATATGGTTCTTGCTTTTGGCCTTTTTGGCCAAAATATGATTCTCCCAAAATATGTGCTAGACATGAGGAACATGACTAGAATTTCCATGGACCTGGGACAAAGAGAAGATAACTCATTATCACATTTCTACTAAGCCACATGGAAAAACAAATTAATTATTCCATTAGATCCAGAAGTATCTATCTTTGTTGCTGTCGAAATCAATGCAATCACTATGTTTTACACTGCTTAAACTCTATGTGAGACTAAATTCATCTTCACCTTACACAAGTCCTGTGACCCTTGGTAGAATTTTTTATGATAATGCCATTGAAGTATGTGGAATAAATAGCTAACTTTGCAAAAATGGTATTTAGATAAATTGCATTTCTTGCACTAAGAAAGTTACAATATAAAATAAATGTGAGGAAAGAATTGTAGATAGATTGAAAATGTTCTTTGGAATATCTTTACTGCAGATTGTCAAGACATTGCAAATAAAGGTGCAAGGAAAAGTGGTCTGTACTTTATCAAGCCTCAAAGAGCCAAGCAGTCAATCCTGGTCTACTGCGATATTGATTCATATGGCAATGGCTGGACAGTACTACAAAGGGTATGCCACTTATGTATTATTGCTATAAACAAACTTACTGGATCAGCACTGTTTTTATGTACCTACATATGATACATATCTTTTTGACTGAGGTTTTTATTTTTGGTTTTGGTGTTCTTGGTTTTTTTCCCCAGAGACTGGATGGGAGCGAAGACTTCAGTAGAAACTGGGTTCAGTACAAGGAAGGATTTGGACATCTGTCTCCAGATGACACCACTGAGTTCTGGCTGGGCAATGAAAAGATTCATTTAATAACTACACAGTCCACTGTGCCATACACCTTACGAATAGAGCTGGAGGACTGGAGTGGCAAAAAAGGGTACTTGCTTATGATGCTTCTGAAAATGACAGAGCCTACTGGTCCCACTGCTGCATCAGTTTGTAATGATAAAAGTTCGCTCCTAAAAAATTATGAACTGTTAGATCAGCTAACATGTGCATGGAACTGCTTTGGCCCCTGAACTTACAGATGTGACAGCAGTCACTGCGTGTGACTTGTTGCCAGGCACAGGTGCCTATCAGAAAGCCACATGCTGTCAGCACTCATTTATTAGGCATGAGGAATTTGTTTCTTCTCTTCAAGTTTCTTTGTCTTACATATTTTACTGACTACATGGTCATTATAGGTCCCTTCTATTCTATTCTGTTCTATTATTTTATTTTTTTTGTTTCTGTTTCTATTATGAGCCTGGGAGGTTATATATCTGTATGTGTGCGTGTGTGCGTGTGTGTGTTGATAGTGTAGATATTTCATACATCACTAAAGACTAGTAGTCAGAAAATATGTCTGATACTGGAGCACAGAAGTTGATTTGATGCATGTCACTGAACTGAGTCCCACAGTCACATGAAAACAATTCCTTTTAAAATGCTAGGATGCAATAAATGCTTTTTCTGCAGTTTTAGCACTGATGTATTTTCATTTGTGCATGTGCTGGGAGTGCAGCATGCTCACATTCAGCATTGCCCTCTCTCCACAGCACTGCTGACTACGCTGTATTCAGATTGGGAAGTGAACAAGACAAGTATCGACTGACGTATGCCTACTTCATCGGGGGTGATGCCGGGGATGCCTTTGATGGATATGACTTTGGAGAAGACCCAAGTGATAAATCCTACACCTTCCACAATGGCATGCAGTTCAGTACCTATGATAATGACAACGATAAGTATGAAGGCAACTGTGCTCAGCAAGACGGATCTGGCTGGTGGATGAATAGATGCCATGCTGGCCACCTCAACGGCAAATATTATGTAGGTAAGGTGTCTTCTAAGTGCTTATAATCCAGGGCACCACGTTTCAGTGACAAAGGAAAATGAGTCATGTTTATAAAGTACACTTTGCCTTCTGGATTTTCCAAAGCTGACATAGCCTATTCTTTGCAATAATTGTTAACACCAGTAGCAGGAATTTATGACTGCTCTCCATTCCAAAGTGGGAGAATCAATCCTGAGAGAAGCAAAACAGGGGGAAAAGGCAGTGAACAGGTTTTGCTAGGATACCTATGGATGCTATGGAGGTGTCAGGACCAGAAAAATATATGGGCACAGTAACTGTTTTAGAAAGCAACCAACAGTTTTGCTCCGACTGGTGTTTCTTAGGTGGTGTGTACACATCAAAAGATGCTGGTCCATCTGGATATGACAATGGCATTATCTGGGCAACCTGGCGTGATCGGTGGTACTCCATGAAGAAGTCTGCAATGAAAATCATCCCATTCAACAGACTGTCAGTAGATGGACAGCAGCACAACTTAGGCAATGTCAAACAGGTGTGACCACAGGGCTGAGAAGATACTTAAAATGAACACAGAACAGTTACAATTTCAAACACTGAGCATGCACAGCTGAAGAGAAGCCCACTGCGTTTTAGAGAAGTTGGCTTTGTTTACTATTTTGTCACGGAAGTATTTGTACTTTGATTTTAGTGTACCTTCTACATTACTGTTTCTTTTAATGGATAGATAAATGGATAGTCTCATGATCAGGAATAATCCCTTGCCTTTGTGTATTTTGAATGCTACATTTTTAATTCCCAACTAACATAACTATGTATTAACACTGTCAGTATGTCATCATAGCCTTATTACTTCTTTCATTAGAAGAACATTAAAATACTTTTTTTTTTTTCTGTTTTAGGTTGGAGATGCATAAAGGATGATTTGACAATGACCAGTCTGAACAGGAAAAGCAAATCTTTTCTGTCTTAGACACTGAACTGAGCAAACATTACACAGTTCAGTTTTGACTACAAAACAACATTGACTGTAAGATACCCAAACCTCTTCCCTGAGCAGTGCGTACCTCTGTAGACAGTTATTTTTTCTGTACACATTCTCAATAAATTTTTGATTATTACAAAAAAAGTCTGAGCTTGTTATCTGTGGTCTACAGCTGACCAAACATGACAGAGAAAACTTTTGATAGTTGGATCAAACCTGCTTGATTCAGTTATTCCTGAATTTCACACCAGCAGTTCCTGCTCCTTGTTTAGAGGCATGTGTTTGACCTGTTTCTCCATAAATATGACTAGTATCCATATGTTTCAAAGTTTTTTAATGAAGTTGTTTGGTGACATAGATCAAAGTACATAGCAACTTAAAAGTAGCCTATTTTACTGCTGAAGACTATTTAACTTAGCTTACCACAAAATAATGACCACATTTTCAGTTGGGATGTACTAGGTAGTATCAATGAGCAAGAACAGGTATTTTACTCCAGACCATACATATCAACAAGTTTCTCAAATTTTACTCAGAATAAGTTTCATTTGTTATATGACACATAGTGATACACTGTACAGCTATTATTCCCACATATGCCTCTTTTTTCTCCCACAAATATTTAAAAATTACTTCATCATATTCAGTGCCATGCAATCAAAAAAATGTTAAAATTTGCAGCAGAAATTGATTGCATTTTACTTGCATTTTCTTTCTCTGCATCTGATAATAATTCCCCATGTGATCCATATAAGTAAATCCACAGCACAGATCAAGACCAGCCAAAAGTTTGCAATGCTGTCTGAATGTATCTCCTCAAAATCTGATGAGGGGTGTGTTGGCAAACCAAATTAGGTTTGTGGATAAGTTGCTCAACAAAAGATACACTCAGAGCTAGAAGCTATCACTATCTCAAGCTGATTCATTAGGAAGTGAAATAGGAAGTGTATCCTGGTCTTTATTTTTAGCTACTTGTGAAAGACCAGAAGTTTGCCTAGTATCTCTAAATAGCACATTCAAGTGCTTTATTTCAGAGACAGGAGGACGTTGCAGTGATAAAAGACACCTTATGGTCAGTTCATGCTGCCTCAACAGTTTTCCAGTTTTGATGCCCAGATGTCTCGTGAGGCTGGTGCTGAGCATCTTCCCTGGATCTAAGTCTCCACATTATGATAAACTGCCAACTCCCTCTCATTTTTATTAAGATTTTGGCATAGTCAAATTTTTGCTCTTGGGCCAAAATCTAAGAGGAAGACAGGTTTCTCAGGAGAGAAGAAGGCATCATTAGCTAGGGTCAGATGAGGTTAACAACAGCTTGAGAGGAGAGATGACGCCTCCACACCGCTGAACTGGTATATCTGCACAACTCTGTTGCACCTGTGCAACCAGCCATGATGCACTGCTCTCTGCCAGCCTTAATGCTCATTTCCTCACCAAGCAAAGCAGTTTTCCTGAACATTTTGTGCTATAAGGCCTCTCCCATGTCTCCATGGAGCTGAACCAGTATGTGTAGAGAGGCTGGAGAGAAGGATGCAAGGGAGGGGTTGGCAAGCCCAGTCTCCTCCTGCTTGCGCAAACAGCCACTTGAGTAGGTTTGGTTGAGTCCCTTCCACTTTCTGTTTTCAATTTATGCCACCTATGACATGACTTTAAGTTGACATTTATATATTTGCAACATGGATTTAAAAAATATTCTTTTCACCTCTGTCACTTTGATATCTGTATTTACACTCTGCTAGGTGAGAATTCTTATTGTCTCTCCTGGTTTAGATTTTTGGCTGCAATTTGATGACAATCTGCTGTAATTACACACATTTCATGGATATGAGCTGGCATTTTATTGATTGCTCACCATAACTAAGATCGGCTTATTCTTCTAGTTGGTTTGATGATGGGTGTCTTTAAGTTTTCACAAATCATTTTAATCTCTGGAGAGGAGCATTTGCTCCAGTGGTCAGAAGGGTCAGTGAGCAAATCCAAGAAGGCTGATCTTCCAATGAAGTTCCCTGCCAGAGTTAATCAGTGAGTCTTGAGGATCCCAGCCCACTCTTGTGTTCTCTGGGCCCTGAAAGAAATCTGGTGAGACTTGTGCCTCTGGAAGCTCCTTCCTATGGTATCCAATCCCCTATCTATCTGAAAGAGGCTGGAAAAGACCTCCTGTTTCTTCTAACTCTTAAAAATAGAATAATACTCTCAGTATTATTTTTTGCAAGCAAGTACATTGCAACTGAACTTACTGCCCCTATTTTGTATACTGAGAGCTGAGTATATTTCTCTTTTCTAAATCATTTTTTTCATCATACATGACCATAGACTATAGTAAAAGTTACCTGTATTTAGAAAAGTCTGTACCTCTCACTTTATAAAAGTTTATTAAAGGATTTGGTGGCCTTTCACACCTTGAGCTTGCAGTGACTCTTCCAAAGACCACTGTAGCACAAAACAGAGGAATTTCACTCCAAAGGCAAGGGGAAAACAACAACAACAACAACAACAACAACCTGAAAAAAAGTGAATTAGGAAGACATAGAGGAAGAAAGAATCAAATAAAGTGGATGGACTGCAGGACTTCTGGGTTCCTCAGTTCTGGAATATTGCATGGGGAAAATGTGGGACAAAGTGCTGGGATTGACTAGTAATGACTTCAGAAGGGTTAGGTAGTTTGAGGAGCATATGAAGAGAAAGTGAAGATGAGAGGAGAGTCTGAGTCAAAGCATCCAGGGAAGAATCCTGAATGAGAAGGTAAGAGGAGCAGAAGGCACCACTTGGAAGCTGGTGGTAGGGCAGGAGACTCAGACAGCACTGAGCAAACAAGGTACAGCTCACATCTAGGGCACACAAACCACAGCTAAATCCCAGACTCCTCAACTGTTACTTTGGCATTCAACCAAGAGCAGGGCAGATGAAGTAGTGAACTGCACTTCTGTCCTTTGATCCTGAATTAAAGTTAAATCCAAAGTTTATCTAGCTCTTGGCCTCCAGCCTTTCAAACAAACACTGTCAGAAGTGACTGAATGATTGCAACATGAAAGCAGAGGTACAGACTGAAGGTCAGGCACAGATTCAGCCCCTAACTGTAAAACCTGAGAAGCTCCTTCTTCACCTCAGCTTCCCCCAGCAGTTCCCTTTGCAGCAAGCAGGAAACCCCTCTTAGCTCACCTAATGTTTATGGTCAGATATCAACTTTTTTCCAGTCCCTCTAGCCTTGGTGGCTGAGTTTTACTTGGACCAGAGTTAAGTTTACTGTGTTTGTGTGTCAGAGAGCTGTGCCATCCCTCAGGGTCAGAAGAGGTCTGGTACATGGTACTTGCCATGTCCCCTGTTACCCTGGTGAGCAGTGCCTGGAACACCACCTAGGAAATTGTCACATCCTCTGCCAGCATGGTTGAAAAGGCAGAAATTCTTCCACGTTATGTGCTCTCACTACCATTGATTTTTAAGGCCTATTCAATTACAAATATAATGTTGTTATTATTGATGATCACAAAATCAAGCATCCACAAACTGGAAGAAGTTAGAACCAAAATGATATATCCCATCTGCATTATGAAGGATGCTTTAGTTGTTGCACAGATTGTAACACATACAGTTAGCAAGACAGGGTGGGGCACAGTGGTCCCTTACTTACAGCTGATACCCTGCAGAATCAGGTGCTATTCCTGCCCTGATCACCCAGTTCCTGTGGGACTGGAGGCAAGACACCCACGTGTCTCAGAGCTAGCTGTCCACTGTTTCCCCTGAGACACAGTGCCAGCATAGAGAGGCAGCTGCTAGATCTGCACATGGCGTTTGCTCTGAAGACTTCAGACTATCAAAATGGATACCAAAAATTAATAGTTATTTTTTGACTTAACCTTCTCACCTGGTTTCTACAACTGTGAAAAGGGGGAAGTCATGGCCAGGGAATGAACATAATGTACCATAGGAAAATCCTTGAACCTTTAAGCAGTCTGCAGAGCATCATCCACTCTTATCTGGAAATATCAGCTCTTTGTTTATGCAGCTAAATGTTCATCACACCGAGTGTGTGTTTTCCAGCAGGTAAGCACTGCTGGATCCCACTAGTGTTCACACATGTCTTCATTGACTGCCCAGTTACAAGAAACAGTTTTAGACAGGATTTTTTCCTGGAATTCTTGGAGTTGCCTGCATGTTGGCATTGAACAAACTTATCTGGAGCAAATAACCCCAGAAACTTGTGCAAGAGAGCTTAAGTAATCACCGAAGGGGGAGGGAGGCATTTGGCATGTTTTTTCTACAAACAGAAGGGAGCATAATGATTAATCTCAGCTTTGCATTCAGGTTTAAATTGCACCAAAAGAGTGGCAAAGAGCATCCTTTCAGTCAGAGTTCTTGCTCTTCTCCTGAAGATGATACCTGTGAGGATCCTCTGTGTGTTCCTGTGCCTCAGCATAGCCTGGGTATGAATTTGCTTACTTGATTCTTTTTGTATTCTGTTTTGAATAGTAAGCATTTATTTAATTTAATGTTATTCATTTGTTCATTTAATGTTCATTCATGAGATTGATAATTTTTTTCTATCACCTAGCTTGTAAAATTCAATGCACACACAACTCACATATGCAGCAGCTTAGTGTAACCACCTCACTGATGAAGTTTCATCAGTACTTTTGGAGTATCCAGTTCTCTATAGTTTTGCTTAACTCAGTTTTGCTGAATCTGCCTGGTTTCAGGAGCAACAAAGCAAATCCATTAACATGAATTCAAACATTCATAGGTGATGCTCTAAATCTTAAACATAACTGGCGGGATGCTAGTGACTCCAGCCATTTAGGAATTTTCATGTTTATTGGGATGAATTGTGCTTTCCTTTGGACAGTACTTCAGCAGGATTTTCTATCTACAAATGACACACAATACCTTTATTATGAAACACAAATTTAAAAACAAGGATTCTTGTAGCAGCAACATCAGCTTAAACAAGAGCTAAGTAAGAATCAAAATTTTGATAAGGAAGGAGATAAACCTGAAAACCTGATTTTCAACTGCGCTAATATAACCTTTTTTTTTTCCTATTGAGGACTCAGTCCATAATCTTGTTATATTATTTACATTTTTCTCTGTGATTTTTTTTTTTAAAAGAAAATGCCTGTTTTAACAAATGACAGAAATTATAGGAAGCAGTTGGGACAAACCAGAAACAGTCGTATTGGAGTTGTCAATGCCAAAGGGGCATTTTTGGATATGTGTGCTACTTTTAGACGCACTTGGGCCAGATCAAATCATTAACTAATGAAACTACTGAATTTGAATCTGGTGATTTTAATAAAGACATTTCAGTTCCTCAGAGTGGTTCTGACCTGGAGGCTAGAATTAAGATCACTTTCTCAGCTTCAGAATTAATCATCAATCATAATAAGAAGTAGTCATTAATATTTTCAAGTATTAATTATAATGTTTGAAAAGCAAAAAAAGTGCACAGAGGATTCCAGTCAGACCTAATTACATCTTAAGCCCTAAAGCATGGCTTTCTTT